>CM059212.1:33984275-34291775 GCA_030347435.1 Clarias fuscus
GTTATGTATATATGTTGCTATTGTTCTCTCTTACATAGTGTAGAGTCATTGATTTCCTAAACCATCTTTTGTTAAATCGAAGATAAACCAGTCTTTTGAAGAATGAAATTTACTGCCTCTGTATTATCATGTAATGAGTGGGGTGGATTTTCCTTGATTGACAGGAGTTTGTTCAGTGATCTCTTGTCCCTTACTGTCTCCAAGCTGTCTAGTTTGTGTATGATTATCTGTTCAGCCTTGTGGATGTTTTTATTTATTTTGCTCGCATTCCTGGCACTGATGCTGCTCCTTCCAGCAGACCACAGCACTATAAAAGGCACTTGCCAACATAGTGATCAAAGATTTCCAGCACCCTGCCTGCATACATTGAAAGATCTGAGCTTCCTCAGGAATAAAGTATTCTCAACCTCTTTTTATACACAGCATCGGTGTAGGTCATCCAGTCTAATCTACTGTTCAAGTGAAGTACTTCTAGTTGTCCACAACCACAACCTCCTCACTCATAATGGTAATGGGTTTAATAACAGTTTTACACGTACTAAAGTCCACTACCATCTCCTTGGTTTTCATGATATTTAGGATTAGATGGTTTCTGGTACAACTCAGAGTTGTATTGGAAATCTCTGTAATTAAAGTGTAAATTGATCCTCACTGTACTATTAAATGCATCCAGGGAAGCGTGAGCATGCCGAAATAGGTATATGACTGCATCATCCATTTATGAATGACTTGTCACATGAATCCTCACAAATCTCTTTGGCCATTTTATAATAATAATCATTACGCTTTTTTTGCTGTGTGTGTCCTGCAGTGAATAATTATTTAATCATTATTTTTCCATGGCTGTAAATAATGGCTGGAAAGTGGTTGTGAATTTATGACTGAAATAAAGCTCTTCATCAGTGTGCCTGAACCTGTGGCGCTCACTTTCACTTTTTACAAATGGAAGCATTTTGATTAAAAGGCTAATGGCATGCACCAATATGACCAGATTTTCGCTATAAATACCGAAATACTCCCAATAGATCTTACATATTCATGAAAAGTCATGGATTATTCAGTAAGCAGTAAGTGTCTGCTGAAAAACGTTAGTCACATCAGTCACTTTACCCCAAACCAAAAGTTCTTTCTGAGTGTTATAATCTAGTTGTTTTACTATTGACATACCTAAGACCAGGGGAACACAAACACGGCGCCCGTGCGATCTACACACTCAGCTGTCTGCATAGAAAAGAGATGCAATATTATGGTTTCCATCATTTAAAAAATATATTTGCATACAAACTGGGCTGGCCCACATTGGCCAGCAGCCCACCCGGAAAATTCCCAGTGCTTCAAATTGCCAGTCCGTCACTGCCCAAGACTTTAATAAACTCAGTTCTATGTTCAAAAGAATCTGACAGGTTGATTTATTCTCCAGAGAAAGCATAATACAACTGTTCATAAATAAAAAGCAAAGTATTAAAATTGTAACGTATCAAATCCAACTATGAAGTCTCATTTAATTGCTACCATTAAATTTTTTTAAAATCTGTTTTATGTTTTGCTGGAGAAATACATTTAGGCAGTGATGACTGTTCTGTCTTGTTAATTCATCTTAAAACCCTGTGTTTGCCACCAGCCAAACCAGTTTGATAACTTCACACCTATCTTAAATGAATGATAAGAAGAGATTCCAGACATGAATCCCATTGAGATGTTGTGGAATGCTCTGAAAGACTATATTCAACAAGAATATAGAGAATAAGAATCTTAAGCATAAAGAGTAAAGACATTTAAAGAGCCAATCATTGTTCCTGTCTCAAAGAAACCGCATCCTGCTTCCCTCAACAATTGCCGCCTTGTAGCCCTGACTTCTGTAGTGATGATGTGCTTTGAGGAGCTGGTCAGAGACTTCATCATCTCTTTACTACCAGAAACACTTGACCCTTTACAGTTTGCTTATTGTCCAAGACGTTCAACTAATGATGCCATCTCTCACCTTCACAAATCTCTCACTCACCTGGATGATAGGAAGGGGAATTATGGTAAAATGCTATTTGTCGACTTCAGTTTAGCATTAATACTATAATTCCATTCACACTCGCCACCAAGCTGGAGCAACTGGGACTAAGCCCATCTCTCTGTCAGTGGATCACCAACCTCTGGACTACCAGACCACAGGAGGTAATGATGTGTGGACATACCTCCACCTCCCTCACCCTCAGCACTGGAGCCCCCCAGAGTTGTGTTCTAAGCCCGCTGCTGTACTCATTGTATACATATGACTGCGTCGCCACTAACTCCACCTTCATGATTAAGTTTGCTGACGACACAGTCGTGGGGGGCCTGATCCATGACAACAATGCGACTGCCTGCCAGGAGGAAATTATAAATCTGGAACAATCTCCTTCTAAGCGCCAGTGAAACAAATAAGTTGATAGTGGACTTCAGTACAAAGCCGTGGAGGAACTGCCAAATATACAGCATGCGGTGCTGGAACAAGGCCAGTGAAGATCATGAAGGACCTCTGCCACCCCAACAATGGACTGGACATTTGTACACACTGTGGACATTTATGGACATTGCACATCTGCTCATTCATGCATGTTTGCACACACCCTGGACATTTATATTTAATTTTTTGCACCTTGCACATTTATGGGCATTGCATCTACATATTCATGAATATTTGGACACTCCCCGGGCATTTCTATTTAAATTATATTTCAATTTCCACAACTAAAGTTTTCTATATTTTCTATATTTGTACAGCGTACAAGTGCATAAGTGTTTATATATTTTATGTTTTGTTGTTATCTTTTATAGCTATATTTTTTATAGCTAAAATTTTTTATATGTTATATTTTATTTAATTCTCTAATTTATTTTAGATTTAATTTATCTTTTTTTAAGGTAATGGATGGTCGTATAAGCATTTCACTGCATATCGTACTGTGTATGACTGTGTATGTGACAAAATTTTTTTTTTAATTTGAACTGCCTATTGTGAGGCTAGTACCCCAAGTGCTGTGCTCTAATGGTTTTTCTTGAAGTTTGAGAGAGGCCAGGGGATACATTCTAAAGAACTTATTCTAAGGTGAGTGATGAATTATCCTGATCGCTGATCTTGATCGCTTGATCTTTACAGAGTTTGACACACTTTGCTGGTTTGCCCTTTGCTTGTTAGTTGTTGGAGTAGAGAATTATCATAGGTACAAGACATACTATAAATGAACATCCTATCTGCAGCAGAGGTAAGTTTTGGTCTTGCTTTCATGGCATGGTCTTCATGAAACCCACTTTTATCATGGTGCTTGATGGGTTTTGCAAATACCGTTGACAATAATTTTCTGTCAAGAGCTATATATATATATATATATATATATATATATATATATATATATATATATATATATATATATATATATATACACACACACACACACACACACACACACACGTGGACAAAACTGTTGGTACCCTTCGGTCAATGAAAGAAAAACTCACAATGGTCACAGAAATAACTTTAATCTGACAAAAGTAATAATAAAAAAAAATCTATGAATGTTAACCAATGAAAGTCAGACATTGCTTTTCAACCATGCTTCAACAGAATTATTAAAAATAAATAAACTCATGCAACAGGCCTGGACAAAAATGATGGTACCCCTAGAAAATACTGAAAATAATGTGACCAAAGGGACATGTTAATTCAAGGTGTGTCCACTAATTAGCATCACAGGTGTCTACAATCTTGTAATCAGTCAGTGGGCCTATATATAGGTAGTCACTGTGTTGTTTGGTGACATGGTATGTACCACACTCAACATGGACCAGAGGAAGCGAAGGAAAGTTGTCTCAGGAGATTCGAAAGAAAATTATAGAAAAGCATGTTAAAGTTAAAGGCTATAAGACCATTTCCAAGCAGCTAGATGTTCCTGTGACTACAGTTGCACATATTATTCAGAAATTTAAGATCCATGGGACTGTAGCCAACCTCCCTGGACGTGGCCGCAGGAGGAAAATTGATGACAAATCAAAGAGACGGATAATCCGAATGGTAACAAAAGAGCCCAGAAAGACTTCTAAAGAGATCCAAGGTGAACTTCATGCTCAAGGAACATCAGTGTCAGATCGCACCATCCGTCGTTGTTTGAGCCAAAGTGGACTACATGGGAGACGACCAAGGAGGACACCATTGTTGAAAACAAATCATAAAAAAGCCAGACTGGAATATGCCAAACTACATGTTGACAAGCCACAAAGCTTCTGGGAGAATGTCCTATGGACAGATGAGACAAAAATGGAACTTTTTGCCAAGGCACATCAGCTCTATGTTCACAGACGGAAAAATGAAGCATATCAAGAACAGAACACTGTCCCTACTGTGAAACATGGAGGAGGCTCTGTTATGTTCTGGGGCTGCTTTGCTGCATCTGGCACAGGGTGTCTTGAATCTGTGCAGGGTACAATGAAATCTCAAGACTATCGAGGGATTCTAGAGAGAAATGTGCTGGCCAGTGTCAGAAACAACAGGACAATGACCCAAAACACACAGCTAAAAACACCCAAGAATGGCTAAGAGGAAAACATTGGACTATTCTCAAGTGGCCTTCTATGAGCCCTGACCTCAATCCTATTGAGCATCTTTGGAAAGAGCTGAAACATGCTGTCTGGAAAAGGCACCCTTCAAACCGGAAACAACTGGAGCAGCTTGCTCATGAGGAGTAGGCCAAAATACCTGCAGAGAGGTGCAGAAGTCTCATTGACAGTTACAGGAATCGTTTCATTGCAGTGATTGCCTCAAAAGGTTGTGCAACAAACTATTAAGTTAGGGGTACCATCATTTTTGTCCAGGCCTGTTCCATGAATTCATTTTTTTTAAAATAATTCTGTTGAAGCATGGTTGAAAAGCAATGTCTGACTTTCATTGGTTAACATTCATAGAATTCTTATTTATTATTACTTTTGTCAGATTAAAGTTATTTCTGTGACCATTGTGAGTTTTTCTTTCATTGACCGAAGGGTACCAACACTTTTGTCCACGTGTGTATATGTGTGTATATATACCTTCCTGTCTTAAAATAACACTTGTTGTTGTTACTTAATTTCCTGATGCCATATGTGTTATTTTACTGGTATATTGGTTGTAAAATACTTTCACTGGGCAAACAGGGAAATGTTGCTCTTTGTCAGTGTTTACAAATGATTTAGCGGTTCCTTCAGAAAGCAACAGATGAACTCCTTTAGGTCTATTATGTCAAAACAATGCTTCACTGTATGCAGCATATTTGCCATTCTGTCAATACATAAGATCATATTAGATGAAACAACCTTACTACATTAGACCTCATTAGCTTATCCAGTAGCCTGAGCCAAGGTTGCTAGGCTCAGGCTACTGGATGAGTTAATGAGACGGAATAATCACACAGCTAAAAACCTGACAGAATGCATGAATCATACCCACAACCCTGGAGGTGCAACGACACCGTGCTGCATACATTAATAAGGTCAGCAATTTAAAGCAATAGAGAGATTCTGTATTCTAGCATTTGACTTAACACTTTATGTAAGATATGACTTCTAAAATAGATTAATAATAATGTTTAGGTATCACTTTGCGAACTGCTTCCTTGATCATTGTTTTAAAAAACAGAAGACAAAAAATAGAAAAAAAAATTCTATTTTTTAAATTGAGTTAGACCTTCACTACAGACTGCAAGGAGAGACCTGTCAACCAAGACAGCAGTGGCTAGTATGCATTGGCTAGTTTGCAGTTCACTTGTCATTTTTCTGCCATTATTTTGATGCCATGTAATGGGAAAACTTGCTCAGTGAACTGGTGACAGGCCCTATCAATCATTGTTATTTTTGGATAATGGACAACACTGTAGAATATGGTGTCACAAAAAAATCCTGTCGACATAGACAAATAGGAGTTACGCGCCAGGGGCTTCATACCCTTTCTATGTGGTTCAGACCCCGGTTTCTGACTCTGGGTTCCACTCTAGGTCCGTGTTGTCATTGCTACCGACAGATGCGTTCCTCACGGGCTGAGGTGCGGTCTTAGATGGCCGTCCAGCCCAAGTGATCTAGAGAGGTCATCTTCTCACGTGGCACATCAATTGCCTCAAAATGATGGCTCTATTCATGGTCCTGAAATACTTCCTCCAGCAGTGAGATGCTACCATATGCGGGTGGACAACACTACGGTAGTCTTATACATAAATCACCAAGGCGGACTGCGCTCGTGTTGCTAACAAGCTAGCGCATCAGGTTCAGGACAAGTTTCTGTCCCTCAGGGCGATTTACATTCTGGGGCATACAAATGTGGGAGCAGATTTGCTGTCCAGACAAACTGTGAAACATGGGGAATGGAAACTTCACCCCAAAGTAGTCAGTCAAATCTGGGAGATTTTCTGTAGCATAGGTGGACCTCATTGCCTTGCAGGAGACAGCACAATGTCCCCTTTACTACTGTCTTAATTGTCCAGCGCCCCTCGTTCTGGAAGCAATGGCCCAGACTGCGTCTTTATGCATTTCCTTCGATAGCTCTGCTCCCAGGAGTCCTGGTGAAGATCAGTCAACAGGGGTTGTGCCTCTTACTGAAAGCGCCCAATTGGCCAGCCAGAGTATGGTTTTCAGATCTAATATCTCTCCTCGGTGGCTCATCGTGGATGATTCCAGTGAGGAGAGATCTTCTGTCTCAGGCGCAGGGGACAATATTTCATCCCCGGCCCGAGCTCTGGAACATTCACGTCTGGCCCCTGAAGGGGACTAATTAAGAGATGCTGGTTTTCCAGCCAGGGCATAGGTTCTTCCGGTAGAAGAACCTATGCCCTCAAATGGAGTGTATTTTGGAGTAAGGTTGGAGTAAGGTTGGTTTATGGCAAAACAGGTAGACCTAGTTCACTGCCAAATTATTTTAATGCTGGAGTTTCTGCAGGAAAAACTGTCCTCGGGCTTATGCCCTAGTACTCTCAGAATGTACGTGGCCGCCATTTCGGTTTGCCATGTTCTGACTGATGGGGTTTCTGTGGGAAAGCACCCTTTAGTTGTCACTTTATTTGTGGAGCTAAATGGTTGAGGCCGCCCACTAGAGCAACTGTCCCTTCTTGGGACTTAGCTATTGTGCTCGAGGGTCTGGTTGATACCCCTTTCGAACCACTAGAGAAGACAACACTACGAATTGGGGATTTTCAGGCTCTGTCAGTTTCACCATCCTGCGTAGCCTTTGCCACTGGGCTAGTCAAAGCTATTCTGCATCCTAACCAGAATTATCATGCGAAAGTTCCATTTTCGACCATGCATCCAGTTGTTCTCGCAGCCTTCTGCCCTCTGCCATTTACAGCTCCGGAGCAGGAAAGACTTCACTTACTGTGTCCAGTACGTGCTCTACAGATTTACATCCACTGCATAGTGGCGTAAGTCAGAGCAGCTTGAAAGATGTTTTACGCCCACACACGTGGTCACAGTGTTAAAGTAAACAGTGCACAGATGAATATATCAGTGAGAGACGCACACCAAGACTGAGCAGGGGAGACGATGACCCACAATTCTGCAGCGCAAGACAGAGAAAATCCACTGGCTCAGTTGTAATCACGTGACGCTCAAAACAAGAAGCACATGCATGGTGCATGATACTTGGTACTCGTAAACCAAGACTTGTGTTTGTTTTTCAAGTCAAAATTTATTTTAAAAATATTTGCTCGTCTTGCTGAACGCTTGCAAACCGCGTTACTTGTAATCTGAAATTTCACTGTACTGGGTTGTTTTGTTTTTCAGTGCCAGTGGATTTTATCTGTCTTGCGCTGCGGAATTGTGGGTCATTGTCTCCCCTGCTCAGTCTTGGTGTGCGTTATTATTATTATTATTATTAATTATAGAAGCAGTAGTATAATATTAGTAGTATTAGTAATGCTGTGGTTATAATAATAATAATAATAATTATTATTATTATTATTATTATTATTATTATTCTGTCTTAGCTTTTTGCATTTCCCTTTCAAGTAGTTTTCTGCCCAGTGTTACTTTATGTTTGACTGCACAGTTAAGTGTGTATATGTTTTAATCTATTTATTTTCGATTAATTATAGTTTGACTTGATTCTAAGCTTTGGCAATATGAATGTATGCAGGAGACCAAATGTGGCTTTAAGAAACTGTCAGCAACCCCTACTGAGCTGGTAGGTGGTAACAAATTTGGCTTAGTGGAGTGACTTCATTTTATTATCTTAAACATATGGAACATAATGTTTAAAATGAAAGATCAAGAATGAATCCACCAGAGGGACAAGCCATGTTAGATTTTTTAGAGATAAAGTCAGAGAGGCTAGATTGAGTTATTTTGGACATGTTCAGAAGAGATTGTGAACTTTTGGAGGCAGATGATTCACAGGGAACACCTCTAATGGATTGGAATCCATTCTTGTCACTTTCAAGGAGAACATCAAAATTTTCAGGTTTGCTACTTCCAGCTCTGCCTCCTGTCTTTTTTTCGGTGTCACTGTCTGTAAGTCATAGACTATCACTCGTCTCACCACGGTCTTAAACATTGTTTCTTTCATTCTTTCTGATGCGCTATTAACTGTTAACCATTTAATTTAAAAAAGTGTTTAAAGTAAAGCTGATATGGTTCATCTAGCTGCTCTGAGACTGGCACATTAATAGTCTGAAAAGAGCATAAAGGTTTTTAAAATTTGACATGTGTATTATTATTATTATTATTATCATTATTATTATTATTATTATTTACTGAGAAAAGAATGCATCCTTTAACCATCTTCTGTTTGTGGTTGTTTGAATATTGAAACAACAACTGAATATTTAAATGTTCAGAAGAAAATACGTAATTTCTACAACATAAATATTTAAAACCACTTCCCATCATTTTCCTTTGTTAACTGAAAGAGGAGGAGACTCAGGCAGCCAATGTTTTTTTCCCTTTCTTTTTCCCCCTTGGCAGCAGGGACAGCAGCATATAAACAGTCCTATGTAGTAGTCCTCAGTGTATTTTCAATTTGCATAGAGTTCAGTTGCTATTTTAGGACGGACGCCTGTGTTAATCTAATAACCTAACTATTTTGAATCAAGGTTAATCAGAAAGCATGGATTTTGTGCTTAGAATTGTTTTCCCTCTGTTTGTTCTCTCTTTTGCGCAGTTAATAAATGTCAGTAATGGGCAGGGTGGGGGACCATATAGTAGCATAATTAAAGTTACTAATGGAGGAAAATGGGGATCATGGGGTAGTATAGAGATGTGTCCCTCTGGAACCTATGCTACAGGCTTTGGTCTCAAAGTAAGTATATTTTGTTAAATTAATCACAAATAAGTTTTTCATATTGATGTAACTAAATGTTGTGATATTGCACAATCTTATCAAAAATTATTCCACAGTTGTAATCAAGTCAAAAGATGTCCCAATGAAATATTAAAGCGTATATCATACAGTATGAATACATTTTTATTGGATATTTACATTTTCATATGTTTTCATTTCAGGTTGAACAATCACAAGGACGGGGGGATGACACAGCCCTAAATGGAATTGCCCTTCGCTGCAGCAAACCCCTATTGGGTACTCAGTCCTATTCTACAGTCCGGTCTGATGAAGGAAGGTAAAGTTTCGTATGAACCAAAGTTGTTTATTTTACACAAGCTGAAGTAGCGTCATTGACAAGAAAAAAGGTTGTAGGAATAGGTAAAAGGTTACAGCTAAAAAAAACTTTAATGTAATCATATTATTAATGTAATCATATCATGAGTGATATTATTATTTCATAAGTCTGCCTGTCTGTCTGTACGATAGAACTCTCTGCCTAACTTAAAAATAAATAAGATTTTGTAAGGTTGAGTGACCTACGCCTTGTTTAAACTAAGGTGTACTTCTTTTGTCAGCAGGCAAATAAACTCCCTGTTTAGTAATCAGAGAGTAAATCACAGATGAGAAATCAAAAACCCATATGAGATAGAACTACTCCATCATGTTCAGTTATACCTAATACTACTTATTTAGCTCATTTATTATTTTAACTTTCCATAACATTGCTCCTACTCATTATTTTAATTTCACTTAGGGTGCAGTTTTAACTTCAGGTAGATATCTAAGTCTTGCGAAGTTTTATTAAATACTGTCTTGCCCATTTTGTGTGATTTTGTGTAATCTGGCACATAACTGCTCATATCTTCACTTCTACTCACGATTTTGATTTTAGCACATAACAGAGGGCTTTGAGTTCTGGGATTTTATATGCCCTCACCTCAGACTGCTGCAGATGTGCTGAGATGCTGCAGAGTTCTGACCAATGTATAGACAAAACCTTTATTTAATTTATATACAGATTTGATATACAGATAAATGCTATTTTCATTGTTGCATTGTACTGGAAAAATTACTGTGGCTGCCTAAAGGGTATATACTTCATACTAATAGTCATCTTTAAAAAAGCAGCACTTTAAGTATGATAAATAATATTTCAATTAATACGCCCCCACACACAAAACTATATATATATATATATATATATATATATATATATATATATGTATATAAAAGCATTGATTCTTAAGATATTTCTTGTTAATGAAAAAAAAGCTGATTTGTATCTAACATGCCATAACTGTCATGCACACTCCTAACGCGATCGGCACGAGGACCCGCAAGTAGTACAGTCGCGACTTAGGAAGCATAAAAGGAGACAAGATGGCGCTTTACACACGCTCGTCTAAACATGAGTACTCACTTTCTTGGGTTTTCGCTTCCGAGTGGGTGTGTGTATTTAGAACGCGGGTTTCTTTGTGTAAACTCTTGCTCTCACTTTGGGAGAGTTCTAATAATAACCATCCGGTATTCCATACATCTCAACTCAAACCCTTCACTACTTCACCCATGGTTCGCGCTACTTAAGCATTTGGGTTTACCATTCACGCTACAGGGTTAACTGCTAGTTTTCTGGTCCATCTCCGGTTAGTACGTGACAATGACCTTTAACCCCTGTGGCAATAGATGACTTACTGTTTGTTCACATTATCTTAAATCTGAGTGACACAAAATTTTGTTTGTGCTTTAACACCTCTCCTAATAGGCATGAAATAATTAATAAAACATTGTTCATCTAAACATGGCTAATCCTTAATTCTGAGCCAACATATAGAAGGAATATTTATTTTTGTGTGTTTTTTTCCCCTTAAAGCTGGGGGACTAGGACACAGGACACTTGGTGCAAAAAAGGTGGAGTGTTAACGTCATTTCAGCTACTTGTAGAAGGCCGTCAAAGACTTGGTGATGATACTGCTGCCAACAACATAAGGTGACCAATATCTAATAACTACTTGTAATTCAGTATTAAAAGAAAATGTGTTTATTTGAAATCTCCATATATAAGTCTATGGTTATAATTTACTAACAGTGATTTATTAAGTTTTAAAAACTGTGTTAATTAAGCTGTTTTTTTTTTACCTTTGGTGACTTATTAATAAATGTGGCTTAAAGGAATAATGCTAAGCTTGTCCTTATAAAAAAAAAAAAAAGATTTAGGTGCAGCTCGGGAGAAATACTCACTGGCTATGGCATGTCCTGGGGAAGCTGGGGTGTATGGAGTGCTTTGTGTGTTGGGAAAGGGATTTGTGGGATCCAAACAAAAGTCGAGCGTCCACAGGGAATTGGAGATGACACCGCCCTTAACGATGTCCAATTTTATTGCTGCTCCTAAGGTAAATTTTCTTGTGTTGTGTTTGTAGAAAATAATTCAATCCAAGGTCAATAAGCATGGATAGCTATATATAAAAAAAGTTATTCAATTTGTTATTACAACGTTTAGTGCATGTGGTAATTGTAAATATATTTCACAAGTATCTAAAATGGTTTATTTCCTGTCTATGGTTTAATTAATAGTACCAGATTTATAGACATTTTGTTAGTAACGTATTTACAGTTGCTCATTCATCATTTTTGCAGGTAATGGTATGAGTATTAATATAAACATACTTAAATATATGAGTAGTACTGTCAAAAATTTATAAAAAAAAACAAGGGAATCTGAATTCATTATTAATGTTTTACAAAACACTTGTATGAATGTCCTGTGAAAACTTTAAATTGTAAGCATATTCCTTTTTTCTGTGTTCTAGGTAAGGGATGGTGGCATGGAGCAAATAAATAATAAAAATGAACATCTTCCTCCATCCTTACTGTGCTTGGTCTCATAATGGACCTTTTCCTCTCTATCATTTACTACTTTGGAAATAAACCTTTAAATGCTTAAATATAATTATGAGCTGCAATATAGATTTCTGTCATTCCAGTAACTTTTTCCTCAAGAATATGTAATGTATCAATAAAGTTATGCTGATATATATTATTTAGTTGACCTGTTTCTAAATCTCAAAGCTAATTTACCTTTAGGCACATGGGAGGAGTGTGATTCAAAGATTCAAGATTCAAAAAGCTTTATTAATCCCGGAGGGAAATTGCTTTGTCTTGGTCATACAGTTGCACTGATTTAATTTAACTTGAAGAAAGGAAAAAAAGTTATTACAATAGAAGAATTGAATTAAATATAGCACACAAAGTTACATATTGCACTAAAAATAATTAATATACCAATATATGACAATATAAATGACATCTCCCTCTAACAAAACACACCGTTACCTCGAAGGAAAATTAATAGCTAGACACAAATAAAAATATTTTCTTTGTGCTTTTTTGAATATTTGTCTTTTTCTTAGACTTTTTGTTTTGAGTTACATTGCTAATATAGCAACATTCTTACTTTTTTAGAGAGAAATGCATAATAATGGGTAAAAGGAATGAATACACAGTGTTTTTACTTTTGTATTTTTCAGGGGTCTGTTGTGAGATGCATATACAACACCACACATGTGGTCATATGCAAGTGACCTGAGTTCACTAAGCACATTTAGAAAGAATTAAAAATAGCAATCATTCCACATACTTTTATGAAACTTTCTCTATGAATGACAATTGACAACATTTGCCTGAGTAAACCAACAGAAGTCAAGGAAAAATGCATTTGTAATAAATAAATAAATGTTTAAGCCTTAAGGAGAGAGAAAATACATCATGTTCATTTGAAAATACATCATGTTCATTGTGCAGCATCGCTGCACAGTGGAATGGTGCAACACCACCCCTGAGTCTGCTACTGTAAATCATCCTGCAGGTTTTTTGCAGTCAAATGGGGCTTTTGATTTGTCTTTCTGACCAGCATACGAGCAGATCTCTGGGACTTTTCTTAGTCTTCCATATCTCATCTTGACCTCCACAGTTCCCCTGAATTGCCATCTCTAAATTACATTTCTCACTGTGTAAACTGCAAGTTGACAATTCTTTGCTATCTTCTTGTAGCGTTCTCCTGCATTGTGGGCATCAATAACTTTTATTTTCAGTCTTACACAGCTGCTTAGAGGAACACATGGTTGTTGAGTGTCCGCAAGTGTGTGCACAAGATTTTAAGAGTCAACGTATTTGTAGAGCTTTGAAATTGGCATTTACTAATGACAGCTGTTGCCATGCATCAGATCTAATGAGCTGAATAAAAATAAAACCTTGAAAAATAATCTAGAGACTCTAGAACTCTTAGGCCATGTCCACACGTAGCCAGGTATTTTTTAAAACAGAGATTTTTTCTTCTTAATTTTTAAAAATAATTCTGTCCACACAACCAAGGGTTTAAAAATATCTATGTAAACATGAAAACGCAAAAAGCCTTGTTAAGCGCTGTTAGGAGCTTCCTTTAACTCCATTTGCGTGTAGACAAAAGGCGAAAATCGCAGAGAAAAATCTCAGTTTTTAGAAAAAGAGAAAAAGTATAGAATAGAAAAATGTCTGTTTTTAAAATTACCTGGCTACGTGTGGACACAGCCTTAACATGTAGTCAAGTTCAGCAATAGGATGAGGCAGTATGTGCAGTGGGCCGGGGGTGGGGGGGGGGGGGTGGTTCACACAGCAGCATGTGTAGATCCAAACATCATTAAGCAGAATCCAGCTGGAGGTGGTCCTTCTCTGGAGGGTTGGCCTTTGTCTATTGGAGATGGCACAATCTCCAGATGCCTCAAAATGGGTAGAAAAATAGAAAAATATTTATATTTCAATAAAATATTTATCAGGTCCAAGGCGAATATAGCCACCTATTTGCCCAAACTGCCAAAAATATCAATACCTGCTGTAACAAAACAAACTCAGGCATCTGAAAAAAACAGGCTTAGGTCGGGCAACCTACAAACAGCACAAACTGGAAAAAAGCTACATTGTAATTACTTGTGTGCAGTATTGTTTGTACATGAAGAATGTGTGCTGTGCATTTTTTAATATTGAATGAGTGTGAGATCAATAAAGACATAAAAGATCAGATTTTTAAATTATTTCTAATTTCATAATTTCTATGATTTAGCTTTTCCTAGTTTGTATTGTTTGAAGGTTGAACGACCTAAGCCTGCTTTTGTCTGACTGCTGTCACAGACACATACACACACACACAGTATATGAAGTGATAGGAAATATGTGAACCTTTTGGAATTTCATAGTCTTATGCATTAATACATAAAATGTGATTAGACACACACACACACACACACACACACACACACACACACACACACACACACACCTTTTTTTTGAACTTCATTATCCAGACTTGATTACCCGGTCTAGTGTTTCCTCTACATCTTTTGCCAGCAGACCTCTTATTGCTTCTGGATGCTTTTAGTAGGTTTTGACACAAATACAATGTATCTTAAATAATAACACAACAAAGAAATGTGCTCTTTTATCGCTTTATTTAGCCCAATCATATTTGTCAATACTCATAACTTACTTAGATGATCAGATCACATTTCAAACTATTTATTGCAGAAAACCATGAAATTCCAAAAGGTTTACATACTTTTTCTTGCCACTTTATATGCTGTATGTTTGTGTCTGTGTTTGTGTGTCTGGCACCAGGAAGTTAACAGGGAATATTTTGGGTGTTTATTTCTTCACCAAATGAAAAGTTTATTAATGACTCATTCTACAGCAATTGTGTGCTCGCCTTACACTTAAAACCCATATAATGTCCTGGACAAACAAGTCCCCAAAACGCGACCCAAAAAAATTCCCCGCTAACTTCCTGCTGCCAAACATGCGCGCGCACACACACACACACACGCACGCACGCACGCACGCACACACACACACACACACACACACACACACACACAGCTTACCCAGTTAATTTTTTGTGTGCCTGTACATCTTCTATCAGCAGACCTCTTACTGCTTCTGAATAGTCTTAACAGCAAAGAGTCGATGATGTTCACATTCCATAAGAATAGTGGAGGCTGATAAAGCAGTACTCAGTGACAAGGAGGTTAATATGGTTCCTGAGTGGATAAGGAAAATTTTGTGTCTACTTAACCTATGGCAGGAACTGAGCCCATTCTATTTGTCATTCTTCTTGTCTTCTTGTACACGCAAACACACACACACACACACACACACGTTCATTTCAATAAATTGGAATATCATTGAAAAGTTGATTTATTTCAGCAATTTAATTCAAAAAGTGAAACTGATATATTATTTTATATATTCAATCCACACAGACCGATATATTTCAAGTGTTTATTTCTTTTTATTTTGATGAATATGGCTTAGAGCTAATGAAAATCCCAAATTCTCAGAAAAAATTTAATATAGATTTTTTTAACACAGAAATGTTGGACTATTGAAAAGTGTGACAGCACTTAACACTTGGTCAGTGCTCCCTTTGCATAAATTACTTGAGCTAAGAACAAAAAGGACCTGGACTGTTGCTTGGTATGCCAAAGTCCTCGTTTTAGATTAAAGTAAATTTAGCATTTCATTCAGAAATCAATGTCAGAGTCTAGAGGAAGAGAGGAGAGGCCCAGAATCCAAAATGTTTGAGGTCCAGTATAAAGTTTGCACAGTCAGTGGTGGTTTTGGGGAGCCATGTCATCTGCTGGTGTTGGTTCACTGTGTTTCTTTCACTCACTCACTCACTCACTCACTCACTCATCATTTATACCACTTAATCCTGTAATCAGGGTCACGGGGGCCAGTAACCTATCCTAGGAGACTTAGGGCACAAGGCGAAGTACACCCTGAACAGGGTGCCAATCCATCGCAGAGCGCACACACACTCACTCATTCACGGCCAATTTTGGAATGTTGATTAACCTAACCTACATGTCTTTGGACTGTGGGAGGAAACCGGAGTACCCGGAGAAACCCACCATGCACCAGGAGAACATGCAATCTCCATGCACACAGAGACGGAAATCCAATCTGGCCGATTAGAATCGAACCCTGGACCCTGGAGGTGCAAGCCGACAATGCTAACCACTACACCACCATGGCAGTGTTTTATTCAATTCAATTCAATTCAATTTGAATTATATAGTGCTTTTAACAATGGTCATTGTCTCAAAGCAGCTTCACAAAGAGAAAACTCCCTGAGATGGCAACAGGAAGAGGCCATGAGAGGAACCAGACTCAACAGTGAACTCATCCTCATTTGGAGGATAGTAGGAATTATATACACACGTGGACAAAATTGTTGGTACCCTTCGGTCAATGAAAGAAAAACTCACAATGGTCACAGAAATAACTTTATTCTGACAAAAGTAATAATTAAAAAAAAATCCATTAAATGTTAACCAATGAAAGTCAGACATTGCTTTTCAACCATGCTTCAACAGAATTATTTTAAAAAATAAATTCATGGAACAGGCCTGGACAAAAATGATGGTACCCCTAGAAAATACTGAAAATAATGTGATCAAAGGGACATGTTAATTCAAGGTGTGTCCACAAATTAGCATCACAGGTGTCTACAATCTTGTAATCAGTCAGTGGGCCTATATATAGGGCTCCAGGTAGTCACTGTGTTGTTTGGTGACATGGTATGTACCACACTCAACATGGACCAGAGGAAGCGAAGGAAAGAGTTGTCTCAGGAGATTCGAAAGAAAATTATAGACAAGCATGTTAAAGGTAAAGGCTATAAGACCATTTCCAAGCAGCTAGATGTTCCTGTGACTACAGTTGCACATATTATTCAGAAATTTAAGATCCCTGGGACTGTAGCCAACCTCCCTGGACGTGGCCGCAGGAGGAAAATTTATGACAAATCAAAGAGACGGATAATCAGAATGGTAATAAAACTACACACACACACACACACACACACACACACACACACACACACAACAGCTAGAATTTAAAATGGTCCTCAATAAATATGGCACTTGTCCATCTATTTTCAAAGTCAACTTTGTATGTTACATCAATTATTTGCTGTAATACCTTGTAGAGGCCAACATATCGGTGGGAAAGCTTTTTGCACCCATCAGATATTCTTATATTTTTCTTCAATTTCTAGACTCGATTACCTGGTTAATTTCTAGTGTTTCCTCTACATTTTCTATCAGCAGAACTCTTATTGCTTCTGGATGCTCTTAGAAGGTGTTGACACAAATAGAATGTGTCTTAAAGAATAACACAAAAAAGAAATTTGCTCTTTTATGTCTTTATTTAACTCATTATTACTCATGCACAATAATATTTGTCAATGCTCATAACTTACTAAGATGAAGATCATATCACATTTCAAACAATTCATTGCAGAAAACCATGAAATTCCCAAAGGTTTACCTACTTTTTCTTGTGACTTTGTACTGTATACTGTATGTTTGTGTGTGTGTTTGTGTGTACGCAACCAGGAAATTAATAGGGAATCTTTTGGGTGTTTATTTCTTCACCACATCAAAGGTTTATTAATGACGCATTCTACAGCAATTGTGTGCTCACCTTGAATTTAACACCCATATAATGTCCTGGACAAATAAGTCCCCAATCCCCGACCCAAAAAAATTCCCTGCTAACTTCCTGGTGCCAAACACACGCACGCACACGCTCACGCACACACACACCAGCTAGTAAAACCAGCTAGAATTTAAAATGGCTCTCAAGTCAGTGGTACAGAGCCAAGTTTATATGTTATATCATTCATTTGCTGTATCACCTTGTAGGGACCGATTTACTGGTGGTTTATCTTTTTGCATCCATCAGATATTATTCAGATTTCTCTACATCTTCTATCAGCAGACTTCTTACTGCTTCTAGGTGGTGATGGGTGGGCCTGTTTTGACAGGTTTTGCTTTTCCAGAGCGATTATCTACCGGCAGTACATTCCATAGAAACAGTGAAGGATAATAACCCAGTACTCACTGAAAAGGAGGTTGATATGGTTCCTGAGTGGATAAGGAAAATTTTTGTGTACTTTATCTATGGCAGGAACAGAGCCCATTCTTCTTTTCATTCATATACAGGTCATTGAAATGTCGATTGAAACGTCGATTAGTTGACTAGGTAGATGGGTAGGCAGGTAAGTGGCTATGCAAATAGATAGATAGATAGATAGATAGATAGATAGATAGATGACAGTGAATAATGGGTTATGTATACACTCACCTAAAGGATTATTACCATACTAATACGGTGTTTGACCCCTTTTCACCTTCAGAATGTCGTGGAAATTAATTGAAGACTCAGGCTTTGATTTCAGAAGGTTACAACTTTATTGGTTGATCAATAAAGTCGGGAGGTCTGCAGAACACACACCGACTCCCGACGGCTTCTTGCTTAAATACTGATCCTAAACAAAGGCGGCCAGTTTTCCCGCGCTGATTTTACATTCAGCATCTGGGTTTCATTAAATTTCCCAGTTCTAGGTGCCTCAATGTATAGATCAGATTTCTTAGACAGGCCCATTCCAAGAGGCCTATATGCTCAGCTTCTCACACAAGTCTCCCATTATTTCAAGCTGGGGTATCTTTTATTTCTTAAAAGTAGGGTATGTCACATAAAATCAAATATAAAATTTCTTCTACATCTCCCCCCTCTGGTACTTATAAGTCCCACAATAATCGTTTTATCTAGAGTGCAAATTCATGTGTTAGTCTTCCTTACACTAACTGGTGATTAAATTAAATCACTGGACTTCTACCAAGGACCAACCTATTTGAACTCTAGTGGAGAATCGGCCAAACCTCTCCTTCCGCACTTGACTAGAAAGGAGTAAAAGACTCAACCTCCATGACCTTATACTTTTCATAATACGATAACAATAACACGACATGAATATGTAATTAACACAGTGATTTTCTAGGTTTACACTAATGACACGAATGATACAATCTAAAATGAAACATGCATAACACATTACAATTTTAAAAAGTGGGTATAATTTTAAGCAGCCTTGTTGTAATGTAAGAATCTTCAACCCAGATACTTTGCGCATCGTAGAGAGTCAGTTGGAGCCCACAAGAGAGGTTACTAGCACTTCATTATGGGCCCGTGTCTTCCCTCCTTTGCGATGGAAGATGCGCATCTGAAGATTTGTCCTTGTCTGTTGTTGCTAAGGAATGCTGTTACTTTTAGAAAGCCTTTGGTTAGATATACACAACATAAATTTCATTAGACACGGTAAAGTCACCCATCATCTGCTCCAATGAAATTCCTATACCTGTAATAAAAGAGAACTTTGTTTAGTGGCATTAAACATTGGCATAATTTGTTTATGGCTTGCTCCTTCCAGTGCACTTTTCCTGTTGAGGAAATTAGGATTAATTGTTGCCGCTGCTGTTTTATCTGTGAAAGCAATATAGTTTTGATTAAACAGAAATACATTATACGTTATACAACATGGAGGACATGAATCGCAGTCACATACAATATGTACAAAAGTTTGTCATGTCAGTTGTGTCAGGGGGAAACTGGTCTCAGTCAGTCAGTCGCGTCTGTATCAGAAATGGGATGCTGCTCTCAAGCAGATTCTCATACTTAATTTGGGGCAGCGAAGTGTTCATTGCTGTGCAATTTGGTATCCAACTTGTGCCAATAGTTGGTTATTTCCCAATAAGGTTTGAATTTTTTCACTTCGCTACTATTGGATGTTAGCCATTCGCTCTTGCTTCCGTTCTATCAGTCAGCGCGTTCTCTCCTTCTTTCTCTGTACTTATTTCTGGGTGTTTTCGTGTAACGATTCAAGTGATACCACGTGGTTCTATCTTCCACCAGAACTGCTGTTGGAATAGCTGCTAGGATTCCCTCCTGGATTTGTGTTACTTCCTTGTACCATTTGTAGATACATCTGGTCTTCTGGAACAACTGGGCATGGTGTGTCTTTCTCCACTTGGGCTCCGTGCTTTTTCATGCACATAGATTACTTTATCTATTGCAGTTAGTTCCCTCATTTGCGATTGAGGGGCTTATACAATACAAGACAGATATGGGTCGACCCGTAATGGATTCATGCAGGTTAGGCGTGTATTTCTGTTATTTTGCATGCGATAGTTCATTAGTGCAAGGGGTAAAGCATCAAACCAGTTAATTTTATTATTTCTAATATCCCACTGCGGATGATCAACACACCCAAATCTTTACTTTGTTCTCCACTGGTGTAGTACCTGCTTTACAGCTTTTTGAATGAACGCTGATCTATTATCGAAACTGAACTTTGGCGGAACTCCAAATCTAGGAATCATTTCGCTTGTAAGAACTTGATAACTGTTCCTGCTCCTTCATCTGCAGATGGCATTGCTTCTACCCATCTACTCAACCTGTCAATTATTAAAGCCCTGTACCTTTTTTCCTCGAGCATCCTTCATCATGTCCACACAGTTTACCACTAAGTACTTAAATGCCCGTCTGGTACTGGTATATGGCTAATAGGTGTCGCTGTTCTTTTTCTAACATTATGCTTAGCACATATATCTCACATGAAGCTAAGAACACATCAACCATAGCATGCAGATATGGACCCCAATACCCTTGGTTTTTAATTTTCCTCACAACCTCTCCTCTGGCACAATGATCAAATCCATGAGTATCTGGAATCAAAATGTTTAACAGCACTGTAGGTGCAATGATTAAACCTTCATGTGAATGCCACACACCTTGTGCATCCTTCTGAGCTCTTGCAATTGCATCTGGTTACAGGATGTTGAGTAGTATGGACATTCAGTCAGATACATTTCAAGGAATGGTGACAGCGCAATATTTGTTTATAAAGGTTTTATGTTACTGTATAACCTAAAATATGTAGTTATGTTTTTAGTTGTACTTGTGTATTAACCAGGCTATCCACCTCTCACACGTTCACGGTGTACATCAAGAAACTTAATTTCCCAGCCTGTCATTCAGCCTACAAACATGGAGGACATGGACTACAACTCCCAGCAATACTCCTTTTGTTCGCTCTGTATCTCCTGATTACTAACTGGCAACACCAGTTAATTCAGTGTTCAGTGAGACAGCACCCAATTTAAAAGAGACTCTAAGCTACAGTTCAGTGTGAAGTATTTCAGCTCCTGACTTTAACAAGCCTTTGTTTACCTGTGTCATCTTGATTTTGACTTTTGCCCTTGATGTCCGATTAAGGAGCATTTAATTTGCTAATGTCAATATCTGCATTTTGTCCATTATTAAAGGACAGTTTAGAGCATCTCATTAAACATACACAAAGTAATATTTAAGTAATAAGTTTTCTTATATTGAAATAAGGCATATTCATGAATGTATTATGAAATAATACAGTGGTTATCATCCAGAAGTGTAATTTCCTTTTTTCTCCGCACACTCTGTGCAACACCTAGGCAGATGACATGCTGGAAGGCTGACCATATTGCCCATATCTAAATCCACCACTGTAGATCTGTCATATCCTTTGTGTTCCCTGTTGGGTCTAATTCCTCTCAAGGTTTCTTCCTACTGTGATCCCAGGAAGTTTTTCCTTGCCACGGTCAACGTCATCCTCTGCTTGCTCATCAGAGACAATCTTATCATTTTGATTTATACACATTCACATTTCATACAAACTTAAATAATTCTTTTGATTGTGTAAAGACAATGTCAATTGTTAAAAGCGCTATACAAATAAAGTTTAATTGAATTGTACCCTGATGCTGAGAGCCCTGTGGCTCCATCTGGATTAGAGCTTGATTCCGTGATTTCTAGTGATGAGTTTGAGTGTGGGGCAAAAGCCCTAGCGGTAACATTCAGTATGGTTACATATGTTCTGAATCTGATCATTCTGATAATTCTGATAATGGCTCTCCTTGGATTGTCAGTCATGCTGGCACTGGTGGCACGAACACTACAGCCTGGCTTGTTTATGTTTGGTTATAATTACGTCAACTTATCACTGATTCACGTGTCTTGATTACGGAATTACCATGTGTTTGTGATATCATTAAGGATGTTTTCTCTGTCTCTCTCCCTCTCTCTCTCTCTCTCTTTCTCTCTCTTCACATGTGCTGGGTAAGTGCAGGGACGGCTGTTTGGCATCTTAACAAGTTTGGAAAGACTGTCACTTTTCCAACCATTTTTTTTTATTAGTGAACGATATTACTAAAAAAGTTAAGTATAGAGTGAAAGAGAGTGAACAGGACACTGAAGCACAGAAAACACCATAAGTATAAAATCTGATATCTCTACAGTAACCCTGTCTCTAATGTCTGCTCTTACACACACCTGAAAGAGGAAAAAATACTACTGGAAACCAATGAAATACAAAAATCTACAGTGAATTTGAGGGTAAAAAACAAGAAAACACAGAAACATCTACAAAACGGAAAGTAAACTTTGTAAATATGTTACTACATTGTGTGTGTGTACGTATGTACCACATAGCACCAGATAGCACATTGCTGAAGGGCCAACGTTGGGCCAACGGCAGTGCATATGTTGGGCCAATGTTGGCATCGGTGGTTTGCCCAATGTCATTTTGTCTATTGACCCAATTTTGGCCCATTGATGGGGCCAAAGATAGATTGGCACAACATTGGCTCTGTAGATAATAGCCAGATTGTAAATTGAAAATAAAATTAGACTCTTTTATCATTGCCAATAATAAGAAAAACACATTTACATCTCCAGAATTCTGTTTTTGCAACATAATAAAATGATTACAAACTAAGAATATATTTGAAATCATTATGATGCTAAACTACAAAATAAAAACATATTACAGTGGATTAAAATAAATACAATACAATACAAGGTTTCCATTATATTTCCATATAATAGTAAGTTCTTTTCTCATCATCATTCACCTCAGGACATAGACCATCAGCTTGGTCACAAAATACAAATTTAAACACTTAATTCCTGTAACTTGTGATTGTTACAGGCACATAACACTTGTTCTGTTGTTGATTGCAGTGATGAATGCCATGATGACATATAAACAAACATCTAGCTAGAGTCTGTGAAGTTCTTATGGATAATAGTCTTTTCTGGTTGGAGCCGTTATTTCTTTTTGATGGGTGTAATGGAAAATCACATTTTAATTATGTATTAATTTGTAATTGTGCCACGTAGACTATAGACGCTTTAAACTTGCTGAAGCTTTGAAACACAAGGCCGAGAATAGTACAGAAACAACCTGATTGTAATTGTCCCTGAATAAATGATAAGGTATGGACAACTGGTCTGGGTCAGATAAAGATTTGAGTTTGAATGTAGGAACTTCATGTACGGGGCGTTGATTATGTTAGCAGAGATGTTCGTGTATAAAATGGGGCAGCTGAGAGAAAGAGAGCACCTTTCTCCATGCTGCAATTGTTTGCTGTGTGAGACTGGTCCTTCTGCAGAAGTATAAAATAAAACCTTTGTGACTTTGCTCTTACCCAGTGTATGAATTGCTTGTCTTTATAATATTTACAGAATTTCCACCACAATACTTGGCGTAGTCGGCAACTTTCCGTGTTTGAGGAAGGCATTGGAGAATCCCGGGGAGGCGTAAGCGCTGACGCCTTGAAGGCTGTTTCACTTCATCTCGAACGCTTAATTGGCTATCGAGCGTGAGAGAACCAGGGATTCACCATGTCGCCTCAACACCAGAATGAGAACTAAAATCGTGTGGTAAGGAAATTGTTTTTCTTTAAGTTGTCATTAATTAGGTAAGAAGTGCGCTTTCTCACAGTGAAGAAAATAGATTTAGACTTGGATCTATCATACGGGTAAGGGACCCGTGAGTACCTAAAAAGTGCAAGGTGCACAAAAAGGAAGAGAGTGGGTACTGGGTTTCGTCAGTTTACGTGAGTACCCAAAAAGTGCAAGGTGCACAGGGTAAAAGTCAAGGAGACTTTACTGAAAAACAGTCAAGTGCACAAAAGAGAGTGGGTACTGGGTTTCGTCAGTTTACGAAAACTGGCCCTGCAGCGGACGCGCTCAGGTAAGGACCTCTGGAGGTAAAAACAAGTCTGTGTGCAAGGTGCACAGGTAGCAGTCAAGAGGACTGTGAGAGTTCACTGTGAGGTAGTGGCACGTGTAAATTTGACAAGTAAAAATCATGGGTAACAGCAAACAAAAGATCTTGTGGAGTTCCTGTGGTAAAAATATCATCTAAATTATGTTTGAGAAATGTGGAATTCCGGGGGGAAAAAAAAAAAAAAAAGGGAAATGTGAAATTATGAATAACTAAGCTGCTTTTGAGATGTGGATGTGTAAAGCATGTGTTAGGGACAGAAAAGCAATGCAGTTAGGGACAGGTCAAATCTCACAATCTCTTCAGTGTGTTAAGACAGATCCTGACCTGGATGGCTGCCCACCTCGAAGACGTCCACAACCTACTGCTCCTGACTGCCCTCAACCCCATCATACAGCGCATACAGAAACACCAGTCCTGACCTCACATGTGTCATCGTATATCGGAGAAACAGAAGAAACAGAAGCTGGACAATCGACTCAGCAGTGAGCCCCTGGACGAGGACAAGGAACCGCTCAACTCTGGGAAAATGCTCATGGTCGGACTGGCGAGGTCAGATGGAAAGAAAAACCCTCATGCACAGACCATGGAGCTGGAGAACTGGAGCAGGTCAACAAATAGCTGTCAGACGCAAGACAGGCTGGAGGACATACATTGGGGACACTAAGGAATTTAGACTTCACATGAACTCCGAGGACTGCTCATGTCTAACCTGGGAACTGACTTTCACAAAACTCAGGCAACTGGCCTGAAGAAAAGTACGAATGCGAAATTCTGTCTGGAATAATCAACATCATCAGGAGTGTGTGACATGGATCACAGTGTTGTTTGCAAACTGACAGATGCCTTCCCAGTGAGAATGGACATGACAAACATATCTGCTTGAGGTTGAGGAAGCGCACAGAGAGGAACAGGTCACGATGGAAGAATGGCAGAACCACGACTCTCCACTCAAATTCATCGCAAGAACAAGCTCATAGTTACATTTGAAGCCAACACGTGAGGAAATTGTAAGGTGTCATTGTAAGCAGTAGCACAGAGTAACAAATAATGACATGTAACAATAGACTAAAGTTAAGAACATATTGTAACTAATGACAAGATAGAAGACTGTTTTGGAGGACAGAAAATACCAGTGACTGAGATTATTCACATTACAGACATTGAATTGGCTGGAGTGGACGACCGTTTAAATTTGGACCATAAAAATTAAAAGTCAATTTCAACAACATCCCAAAGTAATCTGGGTAATTTTAGAAATGATAATAGTAATAGTTGTAACCCTGACGTGCCTCGTTATTGAGGACTCAGGGAGAAACCGTCATGGTAAAGTCTATTTAGTAAACTCAAGCCACATACATTTAACTAGAATAAAGAGAGGAGACAGTATGATAAAAAGGCATAACACTAATCTTAGGAGATGTGCTGGGAATTGGGGATGTGCTCTATCATTAGACATTGCTGATAATATGACAGACATACACAACGGATCGTGTTGGATATGCCATGCCATGTCCTCGAGCTGGGTAGCACTGCCCCTTAATAATGTCACAGCAGCAGAAGCAAATGCATACAACATGTCTTGTATCATACCGATAACCACCATGGCCGCCATGCTGCAGATATCGGCATACTAAAAACAAACGGAGGCCAAACGCAGCAGTCCCTGGGTGTAATTATACCAATAACCTACGTTTTGATTATATAGGGAGTTATTGTACCCCACTGCCTGTTAACATATATGGAGACAATTCCACCCATGTGGTCCCTTGGCAAAAAGGAGACACTTGTGTTGTTCAAGATCAAAAGGAAAACGGTTTAGCATACATGTTACTGAAACAAAAAAATGACACCGTAAAAGCCCTGCAATTAGTAAACGATGAACTTTAGCAGGTTAGAGAGATCACGATTCAGAATAGAATGGCTTTGGACATTTTACTAGCCGAGAGAGGTGGAGTGTGTAAGGTTTTAAACACCTCTTGTTGTTTCTATATACTTGATAATCATCAAAATATCAGCAACATCATAGACCACATGAAGAAGGCTTTGCAAACACCTCCCCAAGTAGAGTCTTGTAGAGTCTTGTGGATCTCGTGGTTAACACGGTTGTGGGGAGGCTGGGGTTATTGGCTGGTTTATAGTGTTCTACCAATTGGGATTATAGTTAGGTCTCTATATAACACCCTGTTTGTATACAGGAACTAGTTCTGAACACAGTAAAATATCAAATGTTACGACAGACTGACAAGAACATAAAACAACAGAAACCGGACTCAACTGATGACTAGGACGACCCGATTTCTGACAGGCTTCAAAATTTCAGGTGACTATTATCCTGATTGTGACTTAGATCCTGATAAGGAAGAAGACATAATGTAGATCTTTAGAGAAATGTGAAGTATATATATTTATGTAGATTGGTAAATTTTTCAAAGATGCTTTTGTGTCAGGGGTCTTTCCCTCATAAAAACAGCTGTAGTGTCCTCTGTGTGCATTAGAGTGCTAGTGATGATGTTGTTTTAAAAAAACAGGTTGGTCTGATGAAAATTACCTAATGCATGGCTTTATTAGTATAGTTTGGAATCATCAAATTAAAATGTTTAAGTTGTCATAGAATGACAAAAGGGGGAAATTGTAATGGAAACTCACATTTTAATTATGTATTAATTTGTAATTGTGCCAGGTAGACTATAGACGCTTTAAACTTGCTGAAGCTTTGAAACACAAGGCCAAGAATAGTACAGAAACAACCTGATTGTAATTGTCCCTGAATAAATGATAAGGTATGGACAACTGGTCTGGGTCAGATAAAGATTTGAGTTTGAATGTAGGAACTTCATGTACGGGGCATGGTTATGTTAGCAGAGATGTTCGTATATAAAATGGGGCAGCTGAGAGAAAGAGAGCACCTTTCTCCATGCTGCAATTGTTTGCTGTGTGAGACTGGTCCTTCTGCAGAAGTATAAAATAAAACCTTTGTGACTTTGCTCTTACCCAGTGTATGAATTGCTTGTCTTTAAAATATTTACAGAATTTCCACCACATGGGTGTGGGATATTTGTTGAATGAAACACTTGATTCTGTGGATGCATACTGTAGATAGTACACCAGTAGGAAAAACAACAGCAGAATTGCTATTTTCTTGATCCACAGCCAGGATTTCTCCAACATGTCTCCAAACCATGAGGAATTATCTTCAGTCAACTGGTGTAATTTTGTTGAAAGATCAAGAATGTCTTGTTGGATGTTGTACTAGTACGGCAATCTTGATCATGTTGATGGATGACTGAAGTTCTCGTATTTGATTCTCTTTTTTTTTTATCTTCTGTGACAGTTGGCTCAGTTGTGGGTCTAGTTGTCCGGTAGAGGTTGTGGCTTCCTTTGTAGGTGACGAGGTCAGCGCGTATGAGTCTCGGGACAGCCATCAAGTGGTATCTCAAGTCAAGTCAAGTTTTATTGTCATTCCAACCATATACAGTTAGTACACAGTAAAACGAAACAACGTTCCTCCAGGACCAAGGTGCTACATACATGCAACAACAAATTTACAACACAAATTTTTAAGTTAACCTAAAAGAACTATCAAATTTCTATACAAAAAATACAAAATAGACAAAGTGCACGTGCAAATGTGCAAACAAAGAAGTACATGACAGACACAACAATGTAACACATAACAGTACTTTTTTTTTTTTTTTTTTTTAAGTATGAAATTGAGGTAGTGGGAAGAGCAGCAGTAAACAGTTTACATTTTGACAAGAATATCGTGTGCAAATAGCAGTGAAATAAATATTGTGCAAAAATTGCGAAGAGCAGCACAGGCAGGTATGAGCAGATTGAGATGGATGTATATCAGTGTGATTGTGCATGTGTGTTTAGCAGTTCAGTCCAGATGTTACTTAGTTCGTCTGAGTGATTTGTGTGAGTGTGTGTGTGTGTGTGTGTGTGTGTGTGTGTGTGTGTGTGTGTGTGTGTGTGTGTGTGTGCTTATCAGTCCAGTCTCTCTGTGTTGAGGAGACGGATGGCTTGCGGGTAAAAACTGTTACACAGTCTGGATGTGAGTGCCCGAATGCTTCGGTACCTTTTTCCAGATGGCAGGAGGGTGAAGAGTGAGTGTGATGGATGTGTCCGGTCAGCCACAATGCTGGTGGCTTTGCGGATGCAGCGTGTGGTGTAAATGTCTTCGATAGAAGGAAGAGAGACCCCGTTGATCTTCTCAGCTGTCCTCACTATCCGCTGTAGGGCCTTGCGGTCTGACATGGTACAATTCCCAAACCAGACAGTGATGCAGCTGCTCAGGATGCTCTCAGTAGTTCCTCTATAGAAGGTGGTGAGGATTGGTGGTGGAAGCTGTGTCTTTCTCAGCCTTCTCAGGAAGAAAAGACGTTGTTGGGTTTTCTTATGCAGAGAGCTGGTGTTGAGGGACCAGGTGAGGTTCTCCTCCAGGTGGACGCCCAGGAATTTCGTGCTCTTGACGATCTCCACAGAAGAGCCGTCGATGCTGAGCGGAGAGTGATCGCTCCGAGTCCTCCTGAAATCAACAACCATCTCTTTTGTCTTTTCAACGTTCAGAGACAGGTTGTTGTCTTTACACCAGTCCGTTAGCCTCTGCACTTCCTCTCTGTACGCTGACTCATCATTCTTGCTGATGAGACCCACCACGGTCGTGTCATCAGCGAACTTGATGATATGATTGGAGCTACACAATCATGAGTCAGCAGTGTGAACAGCAGTATCTGCACAGAGTAAGAAAGAAAACAAAAGACGACAGAGCAGTATCTGTTCTAAAAGACTTCAAACCCTAGGGTTGTATCCTCTGTTCAGTCTGTGTCTGCTATTGTTGTTCCTTCTTCCCCTAATTCTTAATTCCTGTGACACCTAAAGAACAGCGAGGTGAGAATGGACTATTGGATGGGGAAGGCCTATGAGGGAGTCTTCACCACAGGGTTTGGCCCCCGATGTCTGTTGCATTCGGTTCTTCCCTGGGCTCCTCACTGGTCCATGTGTCCTATCCTATCCCTGTAGGTGGGGGAACAACTTTACAGTGGGACACATGAGTCCAGGTTTTCCTTCCCTGACACAACACTGCAGCTGCTGTAATCAATATTACTTGATGTGGTCCGTGCCACCCCTGCTGAAAAAAACAATGGTTAATACTGGTTAGTGCTGGTCTGATGCTGGTTTAGCTGGTGAACCAGCATAACTGATGGAAGACCAGCAGATCTATGCTGATGAAACCTTACCACCAGCATTGGTCTTGCTAGTTAGTCCTGGTCTGGTGCTGGTTTAGCTGGTGAACAAGCATAACTGATGGAAGACCAGCATGTCTGCTGAAAAATCCAGCATAGGCCAGCATGATTTATATGCTGGGCCACCAGCAAGGTTTTGGTAGTTAAAATTGGTTACCATTTTAGCTCATTATTTTGTTTTTTTAATAGCTAGTACTGAAAATAATGTGTGATGTAAATACATGGACTGTGTAGTGTTATTTTTAAATGGATTTACATACAAGAGACAAAAATAATCCATTTACCAAAAACATGTAAATACATTATTTTACATGTATTAAATATCTGTGGGTTGTTGGGTTGTCTAAAAATACAACACAAACCTTTTATATAAATGCACTTTTTTTTCCAAGACGTCGCGGTTTTGCGCCGCGAGGTGGCGGAGCTGCGGCAGGAGAACGTGACCCTCCGCGAGGCGGCTGTTCAGTCGGCTGTTGCCACGCCCCCCGCAGCGGTGGCAGCGCCGCCCCCTCCTCCCCCCTCTGACATTTTTATTGCTTTACCAGATAAGTGGGATGGCACAGATGGGAAGTGCAGTGTGTTTTTAACAGCATTAGATCTTGTGTTTGAGTTCAATTCCACCAGGTACTCCACAGACCGACTGCGCGTTGCACTTCTCGTCTCATTGCTATCCGGGCAGGCAGCTGAGTGGGCCACGGCGGTTCTCAGGTCAGATTCAGACACAGCTTATTCATACGGAGAATTCACCCGCCAACTCAAACTGACCTTCGAACATCCTGCTGCTGAGGTGGAGACCGACAGCAAATTGTACCATCTGCGGCAGGGTGGGTCGTCCATGAGCCGCTACACCGCGGATTTCCGTACCCTCGCCGTGCAGACCACCTGGGGGGACGCCGCCCTCCGGACGGCTTACTACGAAAGACTGGCTTCTCGCATCAAAGACGAGCTCGCCGGACGAGAGCTTCCGGCTACACTGGAGGGTCTGGTCCAGCTCGCCCTCCGGATTGACCAGCGCCAGCTCGCTCATCCAAAGCCAGCCCCCCGAACCATGCCGCCCATCACACCCCTTTTTTCACATTCCACACAGTGATCACCAGCTTTCAACACCACCACTAGGGCATCTGCCGGGTCTCCACCTCCCGCCGTGGCTGACACGGGAGCCGGGGAACCCATGCAACTAGGACGTGCCTCCTTGAACCCTGCAGAGCGAGAACGACATTTCAGGGAGGGACTCTGCGCCTATTGTGTGTCAGCGGCACACCATAGAGCTATATGCCCTTCAGGGGGGCAGCTCACCGGGTCACCTCCATCTCGCCGCCACCACACCCAGCATCTCGCGTCTCATGGTTCAGGTACACCTCCAATTTGGCCACAGACGAGTCAAAAGTTCCGCGTTCATCGACTCCGGGGCTGCTGGAAACTTTATTGACTCCTCCTATGCCAAGAGATTGGGGGTGGAGACTGAGGCGTTATCCCAGCCAGTTCGAGTGACATCCGTCGACGGTCGGCCCCTTTCCTCCAGCCCTATCACCACCCAGACTCGGCCCATTACCCTCACCATTGACCAACACCAAGAAGAAATCCGCTTTCACCTCACCTCCATTTCCTCGCCACCCATCATCTTAGGATACCCCTGGTTATTGCAGCATGACCCTCTCATCTCCTGGTCTCAAAACCGGATCCTGCAATGGGCTCCGACCTGCCTCGAACTCTGCCTACAAACGCCGGCTGGGACGTGCTCTAGGGAGTCCGAGGCCCCCTATGTTGACACCAACGCCATCCCTCCTGCGTATCGAGACCTGGCTGAGGCCTTTTGTAAGAGACGTGCCGACCATCTTCCTCCGCATCGCCCCTACGACCTGGTTATTGAGATCCAGCCAGGTTCCACTCCACCCCGCGGCCGTCTATACTCTCTCTCTTCCACCGTGACGCAGGCGATGGAGGAGTATGTGTCCTCCGCTCTCCGTCAGGGTACCATCCGACCCTCTTCCTCGCCCGCCGCCGCAGGATTTTTCTTCGTAAAGAAGAGTTCGGGCGAAATACGTCCTTGTGTTGACTATCGGGGGCTGAATAACATCACCATAAAAACCCGACACCCGCTGCCTCTTACCAACTCAGCCCTGGACGCCCTCTCTGGTGCCACCATTTTTACAAAGTTGCACCTCCGGAGCGCCTACAACTTGGTGCGTATCAGAGAGGGCGATGAGTGGAAGACAGCCTTCATCACCCCTAATGGACATTACGAAAGCCTGGTTATCCCATTTGGACTCTGTAACGCCCCCGCAGCTTTCCAGCAGTTCATGAACAATGTTTTCCGGGACATGTTGGGGAAAATGGGTATTTGTCTACCTAGACGATATACTCATCTACTCACACACCGCCGAAGAACACATCCGACACGTCAGGGCCGTCCTTAAGAGATTGCTCGCCCACCGACTGTACTGTAAGTTGGAGAAGTGCGCTTTTCACAAGCGCTCCACCACGTTCCTGGGCTTTGTCATCTCGTCCCAGGGTGTGGCCATGGACCCACAGAAGCTTGAGGTTGTACGTCATTGGCTCCTACCCAAGACTCTCAAACAGCTTCAACGGTTTCTTGGGTTTGCGAACTTCTATCGTCGCTTTATCCGGGGCTACAGTACAGTCGCAGCACCCCTAACCGCCCTAACTCGCCCCTCACCTCATCCCTTCCAACTCGACTCCACTGCCATCAGCGCATTCTCCAAACTCTGCCATCTATTCACCACCGCTCCAATTCTCCTCCATCCAGATGCCGACCAACAATTCGTTGTGGAGGTGGACGCCTCAGAGGTGGGCGCTGGGGCTGTTCTCTCCCAGCGGGGTCCAGACCAGAAACTACACCCTTGTAGTTTCTTCTCCAAGAAATTTGACCCCACTCAGCAGCGATATGGGGTAGGGGACCATGAGCTGCTGGCCATAAAGTGGGCTTTGGAAGAATGGCGACCCTGGCTCCAGGGCGCCAGAGAACCATTTATCGTCTGGACCGACCACCAAAACCTCATTACCATCAAGAACCTAAAACAACTCAACCCCAGGCAGGCGCGGTGGGCTCTATTTTTTGAGTCTTTTGATTTCCACCTATCCTATCGCCCGGGGTCAAAGAACATCAAAGTCGACGCCCTCTCCCGACAACATGAGGGGGACGTCCCCCGGGCGGACCCCGCGTCTGTCCTGCCACCTTCCAGAGTCATCGCCCCGCTCCGTTGGGAACTGGAGACGAGGGTTCGCCAGGCACAGGCCACGGAGACCGAACCGGCAGGGGCCCCGCCTGGACGACTCTCTGGACAGTCCCCCCCGTCGACCCTGGACGCACATTGCCCTTGACTTGGATGCCCCGTGTGGTCTGCCTGGATTCGTATGGTGGCTGTGGATGGTTTCCATTTAGACTGTCCTATCATCGATTGATGCTCTGGGGACCAGTGACTTCAGTTGTTCGATAGCTCAGGATTGGAATCTCCTACAGTCTACCTGAGCCTTCAGGAACAAACTGGACTCCTTTAAATTTTTTATTTTAACACATCTCCTGTTACACTGAACTTCCAGTACATATTATTATGCTGATCAATCCCTGCTATCCGTTATCACCCAGATGAGGATGGGTACCCTGTTGAGTCTGGTTCCTCTCAAGGTTTCTTCCTATTACCATCTCAGGGAGTTTTTCCTTGCCACCATCGCCCTCGGGTTGCTCATCAGGGACAATCTTATCATTTTGATTCATACACATTGCATACAAACTTACTTCTTTTTATTGTGTAAAGCTGCTTTGCGACAATGTCAATTGTTAAAAGCGCTATATAAATAAAATTGACTTGACTTGACTTCATCACAGGCCTGCCGGCATCCGAAGGGAAAGACGTCATCATGACCATAGTGGATCGGTTCTCCAAAGCTGTGCACCTGGTGGCCCTCACCGGACTCCCGTCAGCTAAAAGGACAGCCGAGCTGATATTAGAGCACGTAGTCCGTCTGCATGGGTTCCCTAAGGACATCGTCTCGGACAGGGGGCCCCAGTTCACTGCACGGTTCTGGAAGGCCTTCTGCTGTCTGATCAATTCTACCTGCAGTCTCTCCTCGGGCTATCACCCCCAAACAAATGGTCAGACGGAACGGGCCAACCAACAACTGGAGCGCTACCTGAGGTGCTTTGTTACCGACCGTCAGCGCTCCTGGGCTCGCTATCTCATTTGGGCGGAGCTCTCCAACAACCTCCACGTCTCCTCCGCCACGAAGCTGAGTCCATTTGAGGTATGCCAGGGTTTCCAACCTCCGATGTTCGAACATCAAGAACTGGAGGTTGAAGTACCCTCAGCCCAACAGTTTGTCCGAAGGTGTCGGCGGTCCTGGACTCAAGCCAAGGAGGCCATTCAGCACGCCAATACCCTCTACACCTCACAACATCGCCGTCGACACCCCCCCGGGACGATTGTACCACACAGGTGACAAGGTATGGCTCTCCATCAAAAATCTAAACCTCCATACAGAGTCCAAAAAACTCTCGCCTAAATTCATCGGTCCATATCGCATCACCCTTCGTGTCAACCCTGTCACCTATCGGCTCCAGCTGCCTGCGGCGCTCCGGATTCACCCAGTATTCCACACCTCTCAGCTCAAACCCTTCATCACGTCACCAATGGTAGTAAGTAAGTTAACGGAAGTAAGACGGTTGCGCATTCAGAAAGCATAAAAGGAAACAAGATGGCGCTTCACATCGCTCAGTCATTGAGTTCATTCATGCCTTCGCTATCGCTTCACCAACTATTTCGTGAGTACTCACCTATTCAGATCGCTTCCTTGATTGAGTGTGTGTTGCCAGAACGCGGGTTTGTTTGTGTAGATCCTTGCTCTTTGTGTAAGAGATTTCTAAGAGTAAACGCGTGGTTATCCTGCCTGCTCGCGTTGCTTCCGCGTTTGGGTTTACCGTCCATGCAACACGGGCTAACTGCTAAGGCTACTGTGTTCATCCCTCGGTTGCTCGTGACAAAAATAAACAGTGTGCGCTTTCTGCCGTGTCAGTCTCCCAGAAAACCTTTTTGAAACGTGTCACTAAAATGAACTAAAATGAACACACATATCCATATATCTATATACCTATACATATATATCTATAGAAAGCTTAAGGTGTCTACTTTTAAATGTTGCGAGCTTAATCAAAAATAAATGTTTATGTAATCCATATGAATCAAAGGAGAGATATTGTCTTTCTGCCACACTTCATTCACTGATAATGACCTGAGACAGGACACGCCCACACACTGTTCATAGGGAAACAGTCAGGGTAATCTACATACAAGGGCACACCCCCAAACACACACACACACACACACAGTAGATCCGATAATTTTCCTGTGCGTGTGGAAGATGTTAGGCACTGTACAGGTTTCCGGAGCTCTACAGAATGTTCTGGACAATGGGAGGAGTTTAGATTTACCTCAGAACAACACTGAGACTTAAACAGAGAACAAAGGACGAGAATACAGCAAGCTGTTACCATTGGTAAGTTTTTGGTGTAAATGTTTATAATATATTCACTCCGTTTTGGATAGCTTCATGTTATGGTAGATATTTGGTTCAGTTTTTGGTTAGCTTATTACACTGCTATCTATAATATTATTTAGCACAAACACTTTAGCTCCTGTTGCCTAAACACTGCAAAAGTTTGTGTTGTCTTTATGCATGGTCAATAGTTATTCATGATTATTGACAGTAATTTTATTATCATCATGCTTATGTGTCTTTTTCCTTTTTTATAAACTGTTGTGACCATGAAAATGATCAGCCACCTGTTTTATAGAGACCAAATGCAAAGAAGCAGGCAAGATACAGATGGACCATCACTATGTCATGGGAACCTCGACCACGACAGGGGTCTGGATTCGGATTGGATCTATTTTTTTAAGCGGCCATATTTACAGTATGCCAGAAATGAGCCTTCTGTGTATAAGACCATCTGTCACTCTTCCCTCAATCCTGGACATTTACTTTGAACTAGGTGAAAGAGATGACATGTATATGTTTATAAGTAAGGTTACATTTATATGTTTATAAGTAAGAAAAATACACAAATGTCAGGGCATGTCAGAACTACTTCAGGACCCATAAACCTGCAGACCCCTAAATAAAAAGTGAGGGCCAAGCTCACTCATTTACACTCCTGTGGTGTGAAAGTAACTGTGTGAAAGTGTCCCTGAGAGGTTGGTCTCATGTTTTGTTTTTATTTATTTTAAACCTATTTCCCGTTCATTGTTAATTGATTCTGTTTTATATTTTACATATTGGATGACAATCTTCCATGTATTCTGGCTTTTATACCATACCAACATTAGATGGGGTGGTGAACAGCATAGTATCATGGCACTATAATGCTGGTCACCAGCATACCAGCACCAAAACACAACATATGCTGGTGTAATGTTAACCAGCTGTTTTTAATGTAACTATGCTGTTTTTTTCAGCAGGGATGTACTGTACCACAATGAACTATTGTTTTTAGCTATCTTAACTGCATATTATTTATTTTATGTACATACATTTTTAACCTTTTACACCTGCATCTGTCATTTAGCCATAAATAAAACACCACTGTTAATTACCACCGTTTAGCTGACATCATAGCAAATCCATTTAGATATAATTAATGATAACAGGACATATACTTCCAGTAATATTGTCTTTTGGCATATTAAGTCTTTTCGCAGCATACAAAGTGTTTGTGTTCAACACGCTAGCGTGCATGAAAGGTAATAGGCAAGTTAATGTTTCTCTGTTCTCTCAATGCATTGCATTTTCTTACAAATTATTTAGTCATTGTGGAACACTGTTATAATTATTTTATATATAAAGGAGTTATTTCTACTCTCTTGCTCTCTTCCTCATAGATCTGATATTAACGTGTTAAATCTTTCTTGCTGCTATCTTCCTGTCTCCTCTTGCATCTATTCCTAAAGGTGTGAACGCTCCCACGCTCACCTTCCCATTCTCTCTTTATGTCTCTCTCTCTCTCTCTATCTCTCTCTGTCTCCTTCCTGACACTGATGTTCCTTGAGCATGAAGTTCACCTTGGATCTCTTTAGAAGTCTTTCTGGGCTCTTTTGTTACCATTCGGATTATCCGCCTCTTTGATTTGTCATAAATTTTCCTCCTGCGGCCACGTCCAGGGAGGTTGGCTACAGTCCCATGGATCTTAAATTTCTGAATAATATGTGCAACTGTAGTCACAGAAACATCTAGCTGCTTGAAAATGGTCTTATAGCCTTTACCTTTAACATGCTTGTCTATAATTTTCTTTCGACTCTCCTGAGACAACTCTTTTCTTCGCTTCCTCTGGTCCATGTTGAGTGTGGTACATACCATGTCACCAAACAACACAGTGACTACCTGGAGCCCTATATATAGGCCCACTGACTGATTACAAGATTGTAGACACCTGTGATGCTAATGGACACACCTTTAATTAACATGTCCCTTTGGTCACATTATTTTCAGTATTTTCTAGGGGTACCATCATTTTTGTCCAGGCCTGTTCCATGAGTTTATTTTTTTTAAATAATTCTGTTGAAGCATGGTTGAAAAGCAATGTCTGATTTTCATTGGTTAACATTCATAGAATTTTTTTAAATTATTACTTTTGTCAGATTAAAGTTATTTATGTGACCATTGTGAGTTTTTCTTTCAATGACCGAAGGGTACCAACAATTTTGTCCACGTGTGTATGTCAGTGGCACAGGTGTTTGGTCAAACATATATAAACCCCATCTTTTGTTGCTAATAAACAGAGACTTTTCTGACAGACAACGTGCGTGTGTGTTTGACTGAGTCTCTTCTGGCGCCAGAAAAGCTTACCGAAGCACAACGGACAGACCGAGCAACTCGCTTCTTCTACTAAGAAACTTTGAAAACTTTACAATTTGGGGGCTCGTCCAATCTTTTCTCTCCTGGAAGGTAAGTTAAGCATTATTTTTGCTATTGTACTTCCTTCCTTGGTCAGAAAAGTTTTGGACCTATGGTTTAATTACGTAGTAAATTGGCGTACATTTGGGGTATATTTTGGTAAAAATAATTTATGCGTGTTTATTAGTTTTTGTCTCGTGTTGTGGTGGTTGACATTACTCGCGTTGATTTATTGGTTAAATTCACAGCGGCTGTAGCGATTGTGGTTCATTTAAAGATGTAGATAAAACTAGGTTTTTAACTGAAACTGAACCGGTGTTGTTAGCAATAAGCTAAAAACATACGCAGCACTGAAAACAGCACTATTTTCAGTATTTTCTAGGGGTACCATCATTTTTGTCCAGGCCTGTTCCATGAGTTTATTTTTTTTTAATAATTCTGTTGAAGCATGGTTGAAAAGCAATGTCTGACTTTCATTGGTTAACATTCATAGAATTTTTTAAAATTATTACTTTTGTCGTCGCAGAGTACCTACGTCATCAAGACCGTGTCCCATTAGAGGAGACGCGCTCCTTCGGGTGTGTTTTAAAAAGTTATACGTTCGCTAACTTCTGTTGTCTGCGTAATTTATGTCTGCCTCACTATATATATTTAGTGAGGCATTTGAAGCGTGTACTTTGTGTATAAGATATATATATGCCCTGGCATAGAGGCGCGTGGTTAGGAAATAAATTAATGAATTGATTATAGTAACCATATTCCTTAGAGTGTTCTTTGGAACAGGGAGCGGCGTGCAGTTGCAGTTATACACGTGTGATGCGCATGATTTAGTGTTGATTCTCCTTGACGTAGAGGCGTGCGAGATCGGTTAGGCGCACCCGAGGCTCGTTTTTCTGGGAGTGTTCTCAGGAACAAGGCAGAAAGCTTATTGTTTTGCCGAATGCCTTATTAATTTACTATATTTGTGTTTGATAAATGTGTGAATAATCTCCAAAGGTGTAGAGGCACGTGAATTTAAATAAATTCATATTTCTGGGAGTGTTCTCGGGAACGCGGAGCTATTGCACATTTTGATAATACACTTATAAATTACACTATTCTTCATTTTTAATTATTATTCTGTTTGAACGTCACACTACCCGTAATAAAAAATAAATAAATAAATAAATAAATAAACTAAATAATTTTTTTTTTAAAGGAAAAAAAGCTTAAAGTGTCCGCTTAACTTCGATAAGCTTGGTTTGTTTACTAACTGTAACTTACTAACAAAATGGGAAATGGTCGTTCCAACCAGGCTCTTATTTCTAATGAGTGGATGTCGACTTAAAGATTTGGAATTTTTATTCAAACTTTTATATCATCTATTCGACAGAAATAAGTTTTTAGGAATTAGATTTGTCATCCTGTAGGTTTAAAGCTGCATGGTTCCTACGCAGGGACTTTCTTTGACTGTAATATTCCTCTGCTTTTCAAACAACCTTTGTTAACAATATAAACCCTAATTCTGCTAAAACTCTTAAAATTTCTCTAGCAGGAACTGGACACAAACCTGCCATACAACTCATGGCAAGGATGGTGTGTGATGTGGATGTTAAAAGCAATTTTATCGCCTCCCTCAGAAGAAAATATAATCACACCTCTGCTACAATAAGTGCTAATGGTTCAAACAAAGTCAAATGCCACACTATTATGCAGAAACTGCAATGAACAAGGACACTGGGAACGTCACTGTAAGGAAACAATCTGCAGATACTGTAATAAATCAGGACATTGGGAACAGGAGTGTAGGAAGAAAAAGAGAGATATAAAAAATTATGTTTCTTCTGTTCCGCAGACTCACCAGATGCCTCAGACCATTCGATTAGATAATATATACCCTGCCAGGCATATTCTTAATACCATACAGTGGCTCTTTATGCTTATGATGTCATACATGATTTTGGAAAGATGTCACATGCTAATCTTGTCATTAATTTTTTACAGGCTAATTTGCTTCCATCGCAATTGGCTATAGTGAAGGTAAAAGGTCTTGCATCTGGCGACTCTGATAAGTGTTTTGTGCCATTTTTGGTCTTCCCGTAAGTGTTCACCCGGCAGCGATATGCTAATTCGTGATGAGACAGGCCGCATAGCTCTTCCAGCATCTGTCCTCCCGTTATTAGTGCGTCATTTTCATGGTATTTCACATGTCGCAAAACGGGGGGTAATCTGTATGATTGAGGACAGATTCTGCATTCGCAATATCAAACAAGCTACACTTGTGCTATTAGATTCTTGTTTGATCTGTGCTCGTGCAAATACACAAGGACAACATGTTAAACATGATGCCTTGCCAATGCCTATTGCACCATTTCAATGTTTACAAATTGACTTTACACATATGCCACTTGTCAGAAATCTGAAATACATGCTTGTAATTGTGGACAGATTCTCTAAATGGGTAGAGGCATTTCCATGCTCAAAAGAAAATGCAACAATAGTAGTTAAAATTCTGGCTAAAGAAATTATTCCTAGATACGGTATTCCAACATCTATTGACAATGATAATGGCACGCCTTTCGTCTCCAAAGTGACACAAAAATTGGGTAAATTTTTAAGCATTGATTGGAAATTTCACATCCCCTACCACCCCCAAAGTTCTGGTGTGGTAGAAAGGATGAACAGAACAATCAAAGATAGATTGACCAAAGCCATGATGGATACAGGTAAGAACTGGGTTGACCGGTTACCGTCTGTGCTTTGTGAAATTAGAATGACACCCAGTTCTACAACCAAACTCTCACCATTTGAGATTATAATGGGACGACCATTCCCCACCCCCTGGGTAAAAGGTAACCCCGGTGTTTCTCTTACAGGCTATTTGGACGTGATTGTCGGCGATTATACGCAAGCACTCATTGAAAAACTAAACAGTGTTCATGGTAATGTCTCTGCTTCTCTCCCTCTGCCTACAGACAAGCCTACTCACTCTTTCATCCCAGGTGATACAGTGCTGGCGAAAAGTTTAAATCCCAGGAAGGTGTGGGACGCTGCCTACAGTACACCTACAACTGTAATTGCAGTGACTCGCACAGCTGTTCTCACGGACTCACACCCACAGTGGATTCACGCCAGCCGTGTGAAGAAGGCACCGCAGACGACACTGACTGCTTGAGATAATCAACAACTACCTCACAAGATCTCCTAACCCGCACAGAGGGGCTAGTGGAGCAACACACGTCCTGAAGACACCTCAAAAGGGGGCTCTCGTCGCATCTCACCTTTTTCACATACACATATAGGTTGAATTTTGTATTAGCTTGTTTTTTACACATTTTATTTTTGTGCCAACGCCTGATGACCTATGTACTGTTAATTTCATTTCTAATTGTGATTCTAGAAGTGATTTGATCCTGACCATCTTCTCTATAACTTTTTTATCTCTTTTCTCTTCATCATCCTTCTTATCATCATTATTTCTGACTTTACTAATTACGAATCTATGCTTCTTCATGTTAATATCTCTTGCTATGTTAACTAATTGACATCCACAAATTCTGTTAGAATTTAAGGGGGCAACTGTTAGGAGTTATTTCTACTCTCTTGCTCTCTTCCTCATAGATCTGATATTAACGTGTTAAATCTTTCTTGCTGCTACCTTCCTGTCTCCTCTTGCATCTGTTCCTAAAGGTGTGAACGCTCCCACGCTCACCTTCCCATTCTCTCTTTATGCCTCTCTCTCTCTATCTCTCTCTGTCTCCTTCCCCCTCTCCCCCTAATCGAGCCAATATCTTGTGATCCTTCTCTGGACGGACACCTCTATGTCTTCCTCTCCTTTGATTCTTCAGGATCTCTCCAGGACATTTACAATAGTTTATGTTCTTTGTAGTAACATATGTCAGTGGCACAGGTGTTTGGTCAAACATATATATCTATATATCTATCTTTTGTTGCTAATAAACAGAGACTTTTCTGACAGACAACGTGTGTGTGTGTTTGTGTTTGACTGAGTCTCTCCTGGCGCCAGAAAAGCTTACCGAAGCACAGCGGACAGACCGAGCAACTCGCTTCTTCTACTACGAAACTTTGAAAACTTTACAAACACTAAATATTAATAGTTCTATAGAAACATAATTATACTCACAAATAGCTAGCAATCCTCAAAAAAATTTCTGTCCTTAACTCAACATAGCCATTATTGTCAAAAAGGCTTGGAACGATACAAGTACACCCTAAGTGAACATGCCAAAACTGTGTCCAAAGTGTAATATTTTATGTATACATCATTGTTATCTAGCATGGCTTATCCTCCTGGGTAGGGATGTGCCGAACGAAGCTTCTGAAGCAGTGAAGCTTTTACAACAAACTGCGTTGATGCGTCGAAGCTTTTTGACATAGTGCTCTCGCCATCTGGTGGTAAAAAAAAATCCCTACATCAGCCGTGCCATTCACATGTTTTGTTCATTGTAAGGTTTTGTTCGTATATTTAATAAGACGGCGTTCACAAGGACGGCGTTTACAAGCAGCAAATAAGTTTGTAGTTGAGGAAGGACTTTTTTTCTTTTTGGGAACAGCGGTTGTGCCCGCAAGGTGTTTTAATTTACATTCATACAACAAACATTCAAACGTCATTGTTTTTATTATAATGTTTTTAACAATAATACACCACGTCAAAAACATATAGGCATGACAATTATGGATATAATTATAACATTGGAATAAATGGACAGCGGGTATAGGACAGCGCAATAGACACACTCTGTGTTTGAGCCCTGCGGGATGTGTCAGTGACGTAACGAGGCTTCGTTTCCCCAAGTCACGTGACAGCCTCGTTTCGAGCAACGCGTGTCAAAAACTCGAGACGTGTGTCGAAACTGGGTGTCGAGTGACCCATCCCTACTGGGCATGGAATTCACCAGAGCTGCGCATGTTGTTGCTTGGATTCTCTTCCACTCCTCCATAATGATATCACGGAGCTGCTGGTGTTAGACACATGGCACTTCGCCACCTTCTGCTTGAGCATGCCCCACAGGTGCTTGATAGGGTTCAGGTCTGGAGACATACTTGGCCACTGACAAACACATGAACACATTGAATAGACTATGTGACTTTGCATGGTTAAAGATGTATTGCTATTATTACTTGCAAGCTATTTTGAAACTAATGGCTGTATGTTGAGTTATTTTCAGATTACAGTACATCAATACTGTTATACAAGCTGCATATCAACTACTCTAAAATATATAATTTCTATAGGATTATCATTTGAGAAGATATACTAAAATGTTTGCTGAAATTAGAGGGGTATTGAAGTGTACTCACTTGTGTGAGTGGGTGTAGATATAAAGTAAAAATGTAAATAGTTTTTTTTCCTTTGTTTCATAATGTCACACCTCCCTCTGTAACTGGATCCTGGAATTTCTGACCGAAAGACCTCAGGCAGTGCGGATCGGGAGCTATACCTCCAGCAACACCACACTGAGCACTGAGGCCCCCAGGGCTGCGTGCTCAGTCCCCTGCTGTTCACACTGCTGACTCATGATTGTGTAGCGACACAGATCCAATCATATAATCAAGTTCTCTGCTGACACGACCATGGTGGGTCTCATCAGCAAGACCGACGAGTCGGCGTACAGAGATGAAGTGCAGAGGCTAACGGACTGGTGTAAAGACCACAACCAGTATCTGAACGTCAAAAAAACAAGAGATTGTGACTATTATTATGATTATTGACTTTAGGAGGACACGGAAGGGTCACTCCCCGCTGAGCATTGGCGGCTCTTCTGTGGAGATCGTCAAGAGCACAAAATTCCTGGGTGTCCACCTGGAGGAGGACCTCACTTGGTCCCTGAACACCAGCTCTCTGCATAAGAAAGCCCAACCACGTCTTTTCTTCCTGAGAAGGCTGAGAAAGGCACAGCATCCACCACCAATCCTCACCACCTTCTATAGAGGAACTGGACCAATAAACATACACACACGCACGCACACACACACACATACACACTCAAATCACTCAGACAAACTAAATATCACCTAGACTGAACTGATAAACACACACAGACACAATCACACTGATCTACAACCATCTTAATTTGTTCATACTGACCTACCTTGAACTGCTGTTTGCAATATTTGCACAACATTTATCTCACACTGCTATTTGTGCAAAAATATTTTTAACAATGTCAATTGTTTACTGCTGTTTTTCCCACTACCTCAACACATATCCCATCATACACTCTGCTATTTGCACCAAAAATATTTTTTGACACAATGTCAATTGTTTACTGCTGTTTTTCTCACTACCTCAACTCGTACCTCATCACTAAAAAAGGCATTTCACTACTGTAATGTGTTACGTTGTTGTGTTATCATGTAGCTCTTTGTTTGCACATTTGCACGTGCACTTTGTTGTCTGTTGTCTATTGTTGTCTCTTCTTTGTATAAAAAATTATAGCTTTAGGTTAACTTAAAAATGTAAAATCTGCATTGTTCATTTATGTTGTGTTGTTAATTTATGTCGTTTGCATGTATGTAGCACCTTGGTCCTGGAGGAACGTTGTTTCGTTTCTGAAACTGTACAGTATATGGTTAGAATAACAATAAAAGCCTACTTGACTTGACTTGACAATGAAGTGTGTATAAAACTCAAAAACTCTTAATACTGAATTCTTATTTTTTACACATTCATTATGCCTTTTTTTGGTTTTTGCTGTGGCACATTTATATTGTCCCTTTAACAATAAATGCCCATGTATCACATCTGGCCTGCTTACCTTTTGAACCAAAGTATTTTTTTTCTCTTATTTGTTTTTGGCCATCCATCTTGATTACCTAACTTCTTTCTTCTTCCATACATCTTCTGCTTTCAGTCTGACTTGCATCTTGAATCTTCCTCTTCTGGCCTAACTGACTGGCTTGCCTAATTGACTGTGACTTGTCTTGTCATTATTATCATCAGAAATTATTTCCCACATACAAGCATCGCTACGTTTAAGTTAAATAATCCATACTCAGGATTAAAATTTTATTTAAAAAATGTTTGAGGTTACATATATCATACTTTATATATTGTTTACATCCACAACATTTTAACTTGCAGAAATAGAAATGTCTTAAGTTAAAAATGCTGAATGATATTTAATAATCTTTAAAAATTGTATTTCTTTAGTTTCTTATGCATTTGAAATGAAACATTAATCGGCTTTGGGACGTAAAAGAACAATAGGGTATTACATGTGTTGAAACTGGGATTTGAGGAATCCAAAAGAAAGTGTCCCCATTGTTTTCCACAGACAACACCGCCCTTAATGATGTCTATCATTACTGCTTCCTCTAAGGTACATATATCAATGTTTGGAACATGAGACATAAAATGCCAATTCAGAATTTTTTAAGGAAAATTAATGAATTATTTCCTTAATGGAAGGAACTTGTTGACCATGAAAACATAGCCAGCCAAGATTTTTATTTATTTATGTGATGCTTATGTGAAATGGTTAGTTATGCTGAAATACTGTGGCTTTTATGCTCTCACTCATTCTCTTTATATTTATCCTTAGTTTGCCCACTTCCTGGTATTCCTAACAACTCAATGTGTATAAAAGACTCCTGTCCATAGAATCTCTATCTTCCATTCAATCCTTACCACCATGCAAGTATCAAAAATATATAGCTGTTACTCTGCTAAAGGTACAGTCCATCTTTTACGCATTAAGTGACAGATGGACAGGGTCATGTATTGTAAAATCTTGGACTTCTTGGAGAAGCTACTGAAGATGGTTCATGGATGGGTCTTCCAGCATGACAATGACCCAAAACATACCACCAAGGCCAAAGAGGAGTGGCTCAGGGAGAACCACATTAAGGTCACAGAGTGGCCTAGCCAGTTCTTAATTCAGACGCAACTTTTGCACAAAACAATCTTAATTTCTAATTCTTCTTTCTTCATTAAAAAAAAATCTAAACTTTATTGCGGTTTACTCAATTGGAATTAGCGACACAATTGGAAATTGTAATTAAATAATTAACTTCAATATGTGTACTAATGGGGGAAACTGTTCTTTAGGTGACTGACAATATATTTAAACAATTAGTCAGATCTCTATATGCACAGTTATATAGCGTGGAATAATGTGGTATAGTATTATGTTTTATGAAAAAACCTTAAAAAACATAGGCACAGGTCTATACACACAAGGAATAGATCTTGGTCAATGGAGATCTTTCACCAGTTGAATGTTTGACCCTTACCATGGGAGGTCAAACAATGAATTTGCTCAGAAAGTGAGCGTTCCCTTTTGGAAGGACTCCACCATCAACCATGGGGTACACAAAATGTATGCAAATCTATATTTTGTTGTCCATTGATACTGTAAGGCAGAAAGACAACATACTTTCCAGACCTGCATTTTACTTATTCAGCTTAAGAAAAATTGGAACTGTCTGAACAAACTGCTAACTTTATCCTTTTTAAATGTGGTTCACATTACTTACTATAGGAACCACAACCATTGCAACAAACAGGCTGAAATTGAAAGTTGATGGTAGAAGTGAACAATTAATGTTCATATTCAGTTAGAAATTTTTGTGTGTGTTTGTTTTTACTTAGTTTCATATCCAAGTACTCCAATTTAAAACACAATTGCTTTCATAGAGTTGATAAAAGTGATAATCAATGTATGCGTGTGTACTGTACAGTACACCTGCTTCCTGTTTTTCGTATTGTTTCCGCGAAAGTTCCTCGTTTGTTTGTAACAGCGTTTAAATTATATCTTATTTTTATAATTATATTTTTCCCGTTTATACTAAATAACAATATTGACTAGTTTTACTCTTTAATAATACTGGACTTTTTTCCGTTTTTTTTTTTTTTTTTGCGCTTTTTGGGAGAACGCGCGTATCATCTGACAAACAACAAGCGGAATCCATCACCAAGTAATTAAAACTCCGGCACAAAGGCACGTTATCATGTCTACCATTCAGCTCGTGCAGTGTGTAGAGTGCAGGATGTTTAGACATTCTTCCTCTGTCATTAGTGATAATTTTACTTGTGATAGGTGTGTGTTATTGAGCACTCTGACGGAGAAGATATCAGCATTAGAGGAGCGCATCCACACAGAGGGTTGGAGAATGCGAGAGCAGTGATATTCCCATAGTGGAAAGTCTGGGTGCCGCAGGCGGAAATAACCAACCCGTGACACCGGCAGTAGAGCCCTCACAGCGGGGCGAGTGGGTGATGACTTGGCGGCATACTCGTTCAGCCAAAGCTAACGCTAAGGCTAGCCCACCGGAGCACACCTCTTCTGTGCTTCACATGTCCAACAGGTTTGCTCTCCTCGGTGATGCACCCGCTGAGAAACCTGAAAGACCTTAAAACAAGACTGTTAATAGGAATAAAACAAAAAGTTACTTATTCTTTCTTAGATAAGAAATCTTGTTTTAAGGTCAAGGCAGTTGCCTAAGCATTTCACTGCATATCGTACTGTTTATGACTGTGTATGTGACAAATAAAATTTGAATTTGATTTTGAATTTGAGCTCTGGTTATAGGAGACTCTATACTGAGGCACTTGAAATTAGCTAGGCCTTTAGGGGCGGCTGTGGTCAGGTGTATCCCGGGAGCCAGAGCAACGGACATAGCAGGTAATCTTAGGGCTCTAGGACAGCATAGGTTCTCTAAGATAGTTGTACATGCTGGAGGTAACGATATATGCCTTGGTCAGTAGTTTCAAGAAGTAGTTTGCTCTGGTCCCATCCCAATGAGACATGGCGACATAGCTTACAGCAGGTTATGAATCGCTGAATGTCCAGGTGGTGCTCCGAAAACAACGTGGGCTTCATAGATAACTGGAAGACCTTTGAGGGCGAAGGTGGCCTGTTAGGGCGGGGACCGGTGTCCATCCCACTCGGGAAGGTGCTGCTCTCATTTCTTGTAGTTTAGCACATAGTCTCAGAAGAGGCCTAGTTAATCGGTGACAATCCAGAGCCCAGGCCAGGGAGCAGACAGACAGGCTAAACCAACCATCTGCTAGCTGCATAGAGTCGTCACTCAGGGTTCATCATATTGAGACTGTGTCTGTTCCCCGAGCTAAACATAAACATAAATTTAGAAAGACTCAGAAAGTCTGTTTTAGTAATTTAATTAACATAGATACCACAAACTCAGATCACACTGAATGCGCAGCCGGCACATCTGATCTGAAGCTAGGACTGTTAAATATTAGATCTCTCGCATCTAAAGCAGTTATTGTTAATGAAATTATCACAGATCAGGAGTTTGATATATTATGTTTAACAGAAACCTGGATTAAACAGGACGAGTATGTAGCTCTAAATGAAGCTAGTCCTCCTGGATACAGCTACATACACCAGCCTCAGCTAACTGGTAGAGGAGGAGGTGTCGCAGTTATTTATAACGATAATCTGTCTATCGTACAAAAACACAGTTTTAAATTTAATGCATTTGAAGCTCTCTATAGTAACATAAAGTCAGCTCAGTCGATCCTCAGTCTAATCATCGTTTACAGACCCCCAGGGCCGTACTCGGAGTTTCTCTGTGAATTTGCAGATTTCCTCTCAAACCTTGTTGTTTCTGTAGACAAAGCGTTAATTGCTGGAGACTTTAATATTCATTTTGAGAATACAGAAGACCCTCTGAGAACAGCATTCTTGTCCATACTGGACTCAGTAGGAGTAAATCAGTGTGTAGTAGGACCCACTCATAAAGCAGGTCACACTTTGGATTTAATATTATCCTTCGGATCAAGTATAGGAAATATAACCACAATTCCACAGTCTGAAGTTATCTCAGATCACTATCTTGTCTCAATTAATGTTTGTCATAGTAATAATGTACGACAGCACCGCGCTACCGTATTAAACGTACATTTACATCAAATACCACACAGAGCTTTATGAATAATCTCCCAGAGTTATCAACTTTGATTGGATCGCCATCTGACTTCACAGAACTTGATCAGGCGACTGAATATCTAGAGTCAACACTTCATTATAGCTTAGATAATGTAGCTCAGTTAAAAGAAATTGATTATAGATAAGAAACTCGCTCCCTGGTATAATGACCACACACGCACTTTAAAACAAACCGCTCGAAAATTAGAACGTAAATGGCGGCAAACTAAATTTTTAGTATTCCAAATAGCGGAAGGAGAGCATCCTGAACTATAAAAAAGCTTGCAGTGATGCTAGATCAACATATCTCTCCACTCTTATAGAGTAGAAAATAACAAAATTAATCCGAGATTTTTATTTAATACCATAGCTAAATTAACTAAAAACAAGACCACTGCAGAAATCTCCACAACAACATCATGCACTAGTGAGGATTTCATGAACTGTTTCAATAACAAAATCATAAATATTAGGCAAAAACTTCATGCTTTGAAACTAGACAATTTAAGTAATACAGATAAACTAACCACATCACATCAGAACTAAGAATACTTTACTTTCCTTGAAGTGAGAGAACTAATTTCACTCATCTCTTCTTCAAAATCGTCAACCTGTATATGTGGATCCTATACCGACAGACATTTTCTCAAGCCGATAGTACCAGCAATAACAGGACCCCTGTTGAAAGTAATTAACTGTTCACTCAGCAGTGGGTATGTTCCCAAATCCTTTAAATTAGCAGTTATTAAACCGCTAATCAAGAAACCTGACCCGTCAAGCTTTCCAATTACAGGCCAATATCAAACCTTCCCTTTATCTCCAAGATTCTGGAAAAGGTATTATCACCGCAGCTATGTTAACATCTACATTCGTGGCCAAATGTTTTGAGAATTACATATATATTGGAAATTGGAAAAGTTGCTGCTTAAGTTTTTATAATAGCAATTTGCATAGACTCCAGAATGTTATGAAGAGTGATCAGATGAATTGCATAGTCCTTCTTTGTCATGAAAATTAACTTAATCCGAAAAAAAAAAACTTTCCACTGCATTTCATTGCTGTCATTTAAGGACCTGCTGAGATCATTTCAGTAATCGTCTTGTTAACTCAGGTGAGAATTTTGACTGGCTGGAGATCATTATGTCAGGCTGATTGGGTTAGAATGGCAGACTTGACATGTTAAAAGGAGGGTGATGCTTGAAATCATTGTTCTTTCATTGTTAACCATGGTGACCTGCAAAGAAACGCGTGCATCATTGCGTTGCATAAAAATGGACTGCTGAGGACTGGGGCAAAGTCATATTCTCGGATGAAGCCTCTTTCTGATTGCTTGGGGAATCTGGAAAAAGGCTTGTCCGGAGAAGAAAAGGTGAGCGCTACCATCAGTCCTGTGTCATGCCAACAGTAAAGCATCCTGAGACCATTCATGTGTGGGGTTGCTTCTCATCCAAGGGAGTGGGCTCACTCCAAATTCTGCCCAAAAACACAGCCATGAATAAAGAATGGTACCAAAACACCCTCCAACAGCAACTTCTTCCAACAATCCAACAACAGTTTGGTGAAGAACAATGCATTTTCCAGCACGATGGAGCACCGTGCCATAAGGCAAAAGTGATAACTAAGTGGCTCGGGGACCAAAACCTTGAAATTTTGGGTCCATGGCCTGGAAACTCCCCAGATCTTAATCCCACTGAGAACTTGTCCTCAAGAGGTGAGTGGACAAACAAAAACCCACTAATTCTGACAAACTCCAAGAAATGTGATTATGAAAGAATGGGTTGCTATCAGTCAGAATTTGGCCCAGAAGTTGATTGAGAGCATGCCCAGTCGAATTGCAGAGGGCCTGAAAAAGAAGGGCCAACACTGCAAATACTGACTCTTTGCATAAATGTCATGTAATTGTCGATAAAATCCTTTGAAATGTATGAAGTGCTTGAAATTATAGTTCAGTACATCACAGAAACAACTAAAACAAAGTTCTAAAAGCAGTTTAGCAGCAAACTTTGTGAAAACTAATATTTGTGTAATTCTCGAAACTTTTGGCCACGACTGTACAGTACATGGGGAATATATTTTTAATATTGTTTAAATTTAATGTGAAGTAAATTTCTAACATTAGCTACTATGCTTGTTAGAAAACAAATTGGCAATTCATTAAAGCTTAAAGATAGAATTACATTAGAGAAATATATTTATATATAGATTGAGACACAAAGTATATCTAATAATTGTTGTTTTTCTGGGAATAATCAAATTTCTCAGGTTTTATCAGAGATTTCAATGGTGATGGATGCTAAATTAAACTGGAAAAAACAACCAGTATTGTTTTTGTAATGACACGGGTCGCGCAACGGACAGAGCCGTGCTTAAACTGTTCAGAACGGCCAGATCCACAGGCTGCTACCACGCGGAGTTCTGAACAGGCAAAGGCGTGGCCATATATACACGTGGTTGCCAGGCAACGCCGCTGTTAGGCAATCAGCCTGAACGAGCTGCCGGTGTTTATTTAATGGTCCTGATACTGCCGCACTTCATGCGATCATGTAGGTAACACCTGTAAAGGTACCAGGGCCAAAGAAAAAGACAAAGAAAAAGAATGAAAGACAAAAAAAGTAAAAGGAAAGAAAAGCGTGCAGAAAGTTGAGAGACAGAGGCAAAGCCCCAGCCTCTGCCTCCGTAAGATGCCGGTGAAAGCGAGAGAGAGAGAGAGAGAGAGAGCGAGAGAGTGAAAGAGAGAGAGGCACGCAGCAGTTCAGCGTGCGCGCTCAGTTTCAGTTAAAGTACATAAAGCACAAACTCTCCTTCTCCTCTCAATAAATCCTCGGTAAGGTCGAATGCCCTGAGAGGATATAGTTTTTGTTTTATTTTCCAGAACACTGTCCTTTCTTGCGTAGATGGTGGAGCTCTGTTTATTTTGTGTTTTCAGTTTTCTTTTGTTTCATTTAAATTCCCTAATTAATAATGACACGCCATCTCCAAACGGAAAGATCTTCCTGTGCGTATCATAAGCACTCTCACGTCCTCCTATTTCGTTAACCCCTCTCTAAAGCCCTGCGTAAGGGCTCTTATCTCGAGATGCGGCTCTCCATACCGCGCCACCTAACAGTTTTGTTCTAAAATTACTAAATCAATTGGTCTGATAAGAAAAATTTGTAGATTGGTTAAAATGAAGTATTATGTGTCTGTTTATATTATAATCTACTCTCCCTCACATTAATAATTTTAATATACTTACAAAAATCAAGTTATTCCACTCATCTTACATTTCACAATCCATGACTCGGCATTTTAATACAAAGTCCAAGCATACACACTGAATTCAACATTGATGTTATTTTTCATGTTAATGTTAAACTGATCATCTTTTGACTTGGTAATATTAATTTATAGAATGTTTCATTAACCTATTTCACCTCTTTTTATAATGATTGTTTAACTGAAAAACAACTTAAGGTATCTAAAGGTAACTACAAAAGCTTAAGGTAAGGTTATTTACAAAAAATGTTCCACCTGTGCCTTCAGACAATATGTATTCAGATTATTTTACTGAAAAGTGAGAGCATTTATTGCAATATTTGTGTTAACATTTAACTATCATCATCTTAAAAAAAAAAAAAAAAACAGCCAAATTTAATATTATATCAAACTCTGGAAATGTAATCGTTCAAATGGAAATAGGTCATTTCTACATTTTAAATATTTAAAAGCACTTCATGTCATGTTCCTTTGTTAACTGAAAGAGGAGGCGACTCAGGCAGCCAATAGTTTTTCTTTTTCTTGGCAGCTGTGACAACAGCATATAAACAGGCCTAATCAGGGTCAGTGTGTGTTCAATTTGCAAAGAATTCAGTTACTATTTTAGGACAGAAGACTGTATTAATCTAATAACTAACTATTTAGAATTTATGTTAATCAAAAAGCATGGGTTTTGTGCTCAGAATTGATTTCTGTCTGTTTGTTCTTTCTTTTGGGCAGTTCATGAGTCTTAGTAATGGGCAGAGGCCATATAAGAACAAGATTGAAGTTAGTAATGGAGGGACATGGGGCTCATGGGGACATAGAGAGATGTGTCCCTTTGGAACCTATGCTACAGGCTTTAGGCTCAAAGTAAGTACATTTCATTCAATTAATATAAAATGCTTTTTACATCTGGATAGAAGTAAATGTGATAATGCATAAGCTAATCAAAACGATCAAGTCAAAAGATTTTCCAATGAAACATCAGGGTGTACGACTTTTCTATTTTTTGGCTGGGCGGTGTGTATTAGTGAATCATTCTGTACAATATTGATTTTGACATTTGGCATTCTGTAGGTTTTCCTCTGTTTACACTAACTGTTTAATTGGATATTTAACATATGAATTTTTTTTTAATACGTTTTCCTTTCAGGTTGAAGGAGAATTAGGACGGGGGGATGACACAGCTCTAAATGGAATTGCCCTTCTCTGTAGCAGACCTGAATTGGGTACTCAGTCCTTCATTACAGTCCAGTCTGATGTAGGGAGGTAATGTTTCACATGCATCCAAAATCATTTATTTTACATTTCAAGTTCTTTTTATTGTACTAGGAAAATTATTTCATATGCCTAAACAAGACATACTATATACTGTATTAGTAGTCATCTTTGGAGGGCAGCACTTCAGCAACACTTAGGAGGCAGCACATCCATCACTGCTGTCCAAAATATATCCCAGGAAGCAATTATTTCCTTAGATACAAAATGACAAGTTTTAAAAGAATACAATACAATAAAAGCAAAAACTGTTGAACAATTATTAATCAAAATATGCAAAGTAGGCTAGATAGCACCCCTGTGGCAATAGACGATCTACTGTGTATTCACATTCTCTTAAACCTTATCAAAATGATGAACATCTCACCTAATAGGTCATTTTAAACCACTATATAAAGTAGAAGGTCTGTTTTTGTTGTTGTTTTTGCCTTAAAGCTGGGGGACTTGGACACAGAACCTTTGGTGCCGAGGTGGAGTTTTAAAGTCATTTCAGCTACTTGTAGAAGGCTGGCAAGGAGGTGGTGATGACACCGCTGCCAACAACATAAGGTAGCCAATATCTTATATAACTACCTGTAATTCAGTGTTTAATTTTTATGTTTGAAATCTGGATATACAAGACTGTATTTATAATTTGTTAATAGTGCTTTATAAATTTTTTTAATGATTATGGTTTTATTGATTTTGCTTTATTAAGCTGATTTTTAAAAAAATCTCCAGTGTCTTTTATGAATAAATGTATCTTAAATGTATTATTCTTTTTTTTTTTAGGTTTAGGTGCAGCTCAGGAGAAATAGTCACTGGCAATGGCATGTCCTGGGGAAAATGGGGTAGATGGAGCACTTCATGTGATGGGACAGCGATTTGTGGAATCCAAACGAGAGTCGAGCCTCCACAGGGTTCTGGAGACGACACCTCTCTTAATGATGTCCAATTTTATTGTTGCTACTAAGGTATATTTAATTAGGGTTGGATCATGAGAAATACAGGAAATATTCGTAAATATATTTGTTGAAAAGAAGAATTTTTTAATTCAGGTTTTTTTCCCCCGCCATCATTCATTTGCAAAACGGTGTATTTTTTTATTATTATTATTATTCAAAAATTTTTTCATATTGAGTGGGATGTTTAAGCAACATAATTACTTATTCTGGGAGGATTTTATATTTAAAATAACAGTTATTTCCTTTGTTCACAGAGGGGCGTTGAAGGCTTTTTGTTTAAGGTGTTAGACTGCTGACCAGAATGTCCCCAGTTCGAGCCCTGACACCATGGGGTTGCTACTGTTGGACCCTTGAGTAAAGTGCTTCAACCTCAAGTGCTCAAATATTATCAGGAGTTGAGCTGGCAACCCAACGCTGTAATTAACTGTCACAGAAAAATGCCTGATCTGCTGGGCGGCACATAAACAGAACCATCCATTTATTCATACACAGAGTTAAAGGTTTAATGTGTTAATCTTATTAAGTAAATACATCTCATAACCAGTGTTGAGTGTAACGCGTTAGAGTATCAGAGATTTTTTTTTATATAACACATAATCTAACGTGTTAGATCCGTCATTTACTCAGTTACTTTTTCAAAAATGTAATCCATTATTCAGACAATTTATGTAATCCGTGAGCCAGACAGCAGTCATTCCCAATCCATTAATGTGTGAGTGAGAAAAAGTTGTCCTTCAAGCCCCGCCCCCGATAACCAGCCCCCCCCCCCCCCCCTGTTATTCCTGCTGTTATACCCCTATGCGTTTTGACTATGCGAGGACCGATGCGCGGAAAGATGGAAACCTAATCACAGTGCCAAAACTCGCGGTGAATCATGATCAACCGTACCTACAGCCACCACGCAAAACTGCGTAGGTGAGATAGGGGTAGTTAACAGATTACAAGCCAAACTTCGCTGAGTTCTTGACTAAAACAACATGCATGAGGAAGCACAAAGGACTTTTCATTTTCTGCAAAGGAAAAGTACTCTAACTAGTTGCTTTAATCAGAAAGTAACGCAGTAATGTAACATATTGCTTATTGAAGACAGTAATTTTGTAATGTAATTAGTTATTTTAAAAAGAAATGTCCCCCAACACTGCTCATAACTGTCTAAAATGTCTTATTTCCTGGTCATTGTTTAATTAATAGTACTATTAATAGTCACACTTTATAGTGTATATTTTGTTAGGAACACCTTTACACTTGCTCACTTGTGTGATAATCCAAGCCAAACCAGTCATGGATATACAGTGTGTATATATATATATATCAATTAGAAAAAGCACAGTTATCTTTATTATAGGTTATGGTACGAGTATTCATATACAGTGCCTTGCAAAAGTTTTCATACCCCTTGAAATTATTTACATTTTTTTTACACAAAGTGGCACATATTGTAATTGTAAAGTAAACAATTTTACAAATAAAAAACTGAATAGTGTTCTGACCAATATACAGATTTTTTTTTTCTGGATGTCTGTCTGTCTTTCCAGGTAGTTTTGCGTGACACTGTGACAGAATTTAATGGATTAAATGAAATCAAAATGTTAAATGATAAAATGAAATCAAAATGTTGAGAAGTAAAGTAATAAGCCGTTATCTAGCTTATGTCACAGCATCTACTGTAGCACATTATTGAACAAATATATTGCTTTTCCTTCAGTTGGGCATTGGCTATATACATCACTCAACAGCGCCAATCAACTCTAAAACAAGCCAAAAAACACAGAAACGATTGTAATGCATCCGTAAGTTGCCACAATCCTCTAGAAGCACAAACCAAAGTGCAGCATGGCAATCTGAGGTGAGGGCATGTAAAATAGCCAAACCATGTTACAGATGATACTCAACTGGAATAATGGTTTTACCGCCACATCTCACGGCGACAGCATTTGGGTTTGTACGTTTGCTGGCTTTATCGCTGAGTGGTGCTACAGTATTTAACTATAGACCAACGCCTCAGGCCTTAGTTCATTCTCTCAAGGATTAATGAGCCACCACACCTTTAGAGCTTCACGAAGTAGCAGATAAAATCAAGTGAAACATTGTAATTAAACAAATTCATAATCACAGTACTAAAATTACAGTACAATTCAAATTTAGAATTTAAATTAAATTGAATCTTATTAGGACCGAATTCAAGCAAAGTAAACGTTAACACAGTGAGCTTTTAGCTTTTATCATGTGTAATTAGAAAAGCTACACTTGTAGGGCTTTGTGTCATCTTATACTTTGTGTTCTTTAAATTTGTAGCAGCTTTATTAACTGAAATTAAACTACAGTAAATGACCATCAAATTCAAACATTGTCAGGATGTGCTACTGCGTCAGCAGATGTCTGTGTTTTTGCGTTATTATAAGAATGAAATGGAGTAAGCAGTTATGATCATCATAATTTTTTTTAATAGTTAATGAAAACACTTTAACAAATTCAATTTTTACATCCCAGTAGCACCCCTATTGTGCTGTACCACCACTGGCAAAACCTTAATGAAACATTAAATGAATTTACTAAAATTACAGTACAGAATTAAATATAGGTGTTTCACATCAAATTTAAGCAAAGTAAATGTATACCTTTATATGTAGCCTTATTATGTGTAACATAATAGCGTATAGCCAGAAAACGTGCTCTGGGTGTGCATCAGAAAATGTGGGTGTGCCACAGTTATTGTCAGATTAATGTGTAAAAGATGTATAAATTTAACATCGAAACATCGAAATTAACATCACTGTGGTATTGCTTAGATACAACATATTATGACTATTTTATGACTTAAGCTCTGATTATATTTTAAAACTGCAGCGAATTAAAATGTCACTTTGCGCATTTTCATTCGTGAAAATGTCCCTGGCGGTCATTTCACGAATGAATTTGAAATGCCACACATCTAACCCTGCTGTCCGAAATATAGCCCAGGAAGTTACTGAGTGTTATACTCTGTGTCTTCTCTTAAATGAAGATAGAATATCTTAATCTTTGTGCCAAAACTGGGGAACACTCTTTATTGTTTTTTGTAGTATCACTCAGCGTACATACTGGGTAACACTTAAAACAGTTTGGATTACAATGTGCATCTCAACAATAATTTCTATTGTTACACTGAGTTTTCTGTTCGGCAGTTCCTTTTGGATGTTCTTCTGCTATTTTCTCCAAATCAGTATGTGATGTGACAAAAACAAACAAACAAAAAAAACTCATAAAAAGTGGATGCAATATCCTTCTTTCTTCAAGTCTATATGCAACTTTATTGAATTACATTTATCTGCCTAGCTCCGATACAATTATTGGTAAGCTCCAACACGCTTGCAAACTAGAAGAGAAACACAAAGATACATGATGGAGTGTCTAGGAAAACAAAGAGATGAAGTTGTATAGATAGCCAGAGCCCAGAAGTATCGCCATGTAAAGATTGAAAAAGAAGAGGGGGGGAAACAATGAAAGAGAATTGATTTGAATTTTAAATGGTGTGTCACATGACTATATTTGGGCCAAACAGTGTCAGTGAGAGGCCTACTTTATTTAAGCCATAAATTGACATCTAATCACCACCCAGTGTTGGCCAAGTGTAAACTGAGTCACCACCCGCCCCATCTACTACTTTGAGAAAAAGCATCCTAGAGCTGCATCACTCACTAAAATCCGGACACCAACATGGTTAATTGATCTACACAGTGACATGAAAAAGACAACATGCAAAACATGACAAAACAAAACATTAATGCAAGTATCATTATCATAAGGAATTAAAATTTTCATTTATCCACTGCACGCTCCTGCAATCCCCAGGTAGATGGCCTGAGGCGCCATTTGGATTAGAGCTTGATTTTCCAAGTTCTAGTGATGAGTTTGAGTTTGGGGCGAGAGTCCTACCAGTAGCATTCAATCAGTTTACATATGTTCTGAATCTGATCATTCTGAAAATTATTTTTATTGCTCTCCTAGGGTTGTCAGTCATGTTAGCACTGGTTACACTCCAACCACCCAATCAGGGCTTGTACCCCGGTGAATAATTGGGTCTGTTATCTCTAGAATCACCTAACCACAATTCACTTGTCTTGATTAAAGAATTTCATGTGTCTATTACATCATTAAGGATGTATTCTCCTTCACTCTCTCTATTGGATTCTCTTATTCCCTACACATTTATTATGCCTCTTTTGTTTTTCCAGTGCCACATTTATATTGTTTCTTGAACAATAAATGCTTGTGTATTGCATCTGGCCTCCTGACCTTTTGGACAGAGCTACTTTTTTTCTTCTTGTTTATTTTCTGTTTTGGCCACCCATCTTGATTACCAAAGCTTCTTCTTTTTTCCACGTTTCTTCTTTCCATCTGACTTGCATCTTAAATCTTCCTCTTCCTGCCTAACTGACTGGCTTGCCTAATTGACTGTGACTTACATTATCATTATTATTATCAGAAATTACTTAATACATACAAACATTGCTACATTTTAGCTCAATATTTCCCACACAGCCTTAAAGTTTGTTAATGAAACTTTTTTAGATTTCATATTTCACACATCATATTCTGTTTACTCCCACAGTATTTCAACTGGCATGAATAAAAGTAGTTTAAGTTAATAAACCACTCTTATTACAATACATAATATATATAATCTGGAATTTGTGGAATCCAAATGAAAGTGAAGTCAACAATGTTTTCTGGGGGGTCTCAATATGATGTCTGTCATAATTGCTGTCTCTAAGAGCATATATATATGTTTGCAACATGAGACATCAAATTTCAATTCAGTAATTATTTTGTCAAGAAAAATTACATGATTTTAGAAAAAAAATTAAGTTTTTATTCATTTTTAAATCTCAAATGACATGATTATGGGACATGATGTACTGGAATACTGTAGCTCTCGCTTTATCACTCATTTTGTTTACTGCTTTACAGACCATTTGGAAACACCAATCAGCCTAATCTAGCTAATTGGGCTATGGAAGAAAACATAAGTACCTAGAGGAAACCCACCAAGCAGGGTTAGAACATGAGAGAAAATATAGCATGGCACCTTTTTGTGAAGAACTGAATTTTTTTTTTAAAGCATGTTTGTCAAACACGGCAAAAACTTGGCCCGTACAACCTCAGTCAGGTGACGTCATCTGACCAGGAACACCTGGAGGTTATAAATAGGTCTGATCCGGAAACATCCTCAGGCCAATTTGTCTGAAAGGACGTCCAGTCACACCTACAGTGCGGCATTAGAGCGCAGCATCTCGTTCCCACTTTTCAGGGAACAGGGTTACAGCAAGTAACCGGAGACGTTCCCTTTCAAAAGCTACACTCGATGCTGCGCTTGAAAGCGCTATGGGAACGAGAATACCAACCCCGCCGCATCGGAAGTGTCTGGACTTCAGAGTTCAAAGAAGTCTAGACCTGATTGGGGGATGCTGACTCTAGGACGGTAAGCATGGAGTAGCATGGATATCCGAACTATAAACTCTGAGAAAAGTGGGCGGAGGGGACCAGCCTACCGCATCACACACTTGTTGCAAGGGAACACCTTGCAAATCCCTTAGTTGAATGGGCCCTAACTCCTAAAGGTGAAGTGTGACCACGCACCTCATAGGCTAGGGCAATAGCATCCCTCACCTTTTTAATGTGACCTATATTGTCTAGTAGCAGCCGCACACCGGTTGCGGCATAACGTATAAAGAGCTGCTCCTCTTTGCGCCACTGACTACTGCAGTGGACGTAAATCTGTAGAGCACATACTGGACACACTAAGTGAAATCCTTCCTGCTCCTGAGCATTAGACGGCGGAGGACAGAAGGTTTCAAGAACAACTGGTTGCATAATCAAAAATGGAACTTTCGGAAGATAATTCGGGTGAGGATGCATAATAGGCACAAGTTCTTGAGGTTCGAAAGGGGCCTTCAGCCAACCTTTGAACACAATAGCTTTGTCCCTTAAAGGGACCGTTGTCCTAGGCCTGAGGACAGTTTCTCATGCAGGAACTCCAGCACTGAAAGTCTGGCAGTGGACTGGGTCTACATGGTTTTCCATACGTCCAAAATCATCCCGTCTGAGACCATAAGTACTTCTGTTGGAGAGAGCCCTAGCACTTGGAATAGTTTCTATCAGCTTAGCTGGAAAACCAGGATCTCTTAGGAATGTGAATCGCCTTGAGGGACAAGAACTTAGCCTTTTGTTTTGTCCTAAGTCTGAAGCAAAATCTGCTGCGCTAGCTTGTTCAAGCAGTGCGGACGCAATTCGCCATGGCGATTTATATAGGAGACTTCCATTGTGCTGCCCACACTAGGACATGGTAGCCTCTTAGCTGGAGGAAGTATTTCAGGGCCAGAAATAAGCCATCGTTTCGAGGCAACTGGTGTGCCATGCGAGATGACCACCTCTCCAGATCCTTTGAGCTGGACGGCCATCTAGGGACCGCACCCCAACCCAAAGGAAAGCGTCTGCCGTTAGAATCTCGTAATGACAGAGACCTAGAGTGGGACCCAAAGTTAAAACCCGGGGTCTGAATCACACAGAAAGGGTACGAAGCCCATGGCGCGTATCCTGTCTGCTCAGGGGATTGGCCCTTGACTGAAATCTCCTGTGTGAGAGAGCCACAACTCTCTCAGCCACAACAGAAGGGTCTCATATGCAGGGGGCCCAGAATATCACCATGGATACACCTGCCATGAGACTTAGATTCTCTGAAAGCAACGAAGGGTCACCTTCTGGCCTAGTTTGATGCTCCTTAGGATGCTAAAGATAGATTCGGTACATGTGCCTGTATTCAGACTGAAACCTCCTACGGCCCCGAAATACGTTGTCCTGTGACAACTCTTCTTGGCGTTGAGTCTCAACCCTAAAGATGAACTAGGACGACATGTCGATGTCGAAGCGCTAGCTCCCGAGACTGAGGCAAGTCGTGAATAAAATTCGAATTACGGATGTCCTGGAACCACATAGGAAACAGTGCTGCATCCTGCCTCTTATATATGTGCAGGTGCAATGTTTCTATAAAAAAATATGCGTCCTTCAGGTCGATTGTCACAAACCAATCTTATGATTGGATTTGAGAAACTATCATCTTGACCGTCAAAATTTTGAATGTTAATATTCTGAGCTAGCGGTACCACCCGCAAGGATCTAGAATTGGACGCACTCCCCTATTTTTTGTTTTTTGTTTTTTTTGGACCAAGAAAAACCAGAAGTAGCAGCCTGACTGTGTCTGGGAGGGGAACATGTTCTATGGCCCCTATACCCAGCAAAGACTATAATTAGCAAAATGCGCTCGTTCCGGTTTCACGGAAGTGAAGACCATGCCGTTGAAACATGGAGGGCGATGCGCAGGTTGGATCCTCTGAGCCCAAGGAGATATACTTGGCAGTAGCTTCCACGCTGCCAATTTCTCTGAAAAGGGCACAACGCTAGGTTGAGGGGGGGGATGAAAACATGGCAGGAGCCAAACCGAACATCTAACACTTCGTTGGTGACCACTCTTCCGAGCACCAATGGTGGCGGAGATTTGGGCGGCCTTCTGAGACACCCTCATGGTCCTGGCATTTCACCAGCCTCAGGACCTCTTCTTTGAGGAGATCATGCTCCTCAGGTCCGGTCTTTTAAAGGCGGACTGAGAAGCGCGGCGAGTCGTACCCTTGTCTTTACGAGGGGGTGCTCGCCTTGCCACACTCTCCTTCTGCGCTTCACGCCTCACTAGAACCGGACCTAGTCGGGACCTAGTGAGCACTGCGGGGAAGAAACCTCAGAAACGCCTCCTCGTAGCGTTTTGCCTCCCATTGGTGACGGTATTCACAGCATCACCCAATAGGCCGGAATGTGAGGTAGGGGCATAAAGGAGGAACGAATGCTCCTTGTCCTTGATGCCAGTGAGGTTAAGCCACAGATGTCTCTCCGTGGCAACCATAGCAGCCATGGAATGGCCAATGGCACGGGCCATCTGCTTTGTGGCACGGAGAGACAAATCCGTGGCTCGGCAAAGCTCTGAAAAAGCTTGTTGGTCGATGGACCCACCAGTGCTCAGGTCCTTCAGTAGATCAGTCTGGTATGCCTGCAACACCGCCGTGGTATGCAGCACTGCACCGGCCTGACCCACTGACTGAAAAGCCTTCCCCACTAGCGAAGATGTTAATCTACATGGCTTAGTTGGGAGTTTAGACTTCTTCAGCGAAGATGAGCATCCAGGAGAGAGATAGCTCGCAATATAGTCATGTAGTTAAAGCAGTAACTAAATCAACATACTATGATCTCAACAACATTGCAAGAATTAGACGTGTTGTCTCCAATCACGACTTGGAGAAACTTGTCCATGCCTTTATCACCAACAGGGTGGATTATTGTAATGGTCTCCCAAGAAGACCATTAGACAGCTGCAGCTCATCCAGAACGCTGCTGCCAGAATTCTGACTAGAACCAGAAAATCTGAGCACATCACTCCAGTCCTCAGGTCCTTACACTGGCTTCCTGTAACATTCAGGATAGATTTTAAAGTACTTTTACTCGTTTATAAATCACTCAATGGCCTAGGACCTAAATACATTGCAGATATGCTCACTGAATATGAACAGACCGCTCAGATCATTAGGATCGAGTCAGTTAGAAATACTAAGGGTTCACACAAAACAAGGGAAGTCTGCTTTTAGTTATTATGCTGCCCGCAGTTGGAACCAGCTTCCAGAAGAGATCAGATGTGCAAAAACACTAGTCACATTTAAATCTAAACTTAAAACCCATCTGTTTAGCTATGCATTTGATTGAGCACTGTGCTAATGACTGCATTATTTTATGTTTATCTAATATTTTTAACTGTTTTATTTTGATTTTAAATTATAATTATCACATTATTTTTTAAATTGTTATTATTATTATTTTTTAAGTTTTATTGTCATTGTTTTCCATTTCATTTTATCATTATTATTTTCTTCTTTTTTATGTAAAGCACTTTAAATTACCATTGTGTATGAAATGTGCTATACAAATAAACTTGCCTTGCCTAGCCCCGCCTCCTTGCATCAACGATCGCCGAACAAATCGACGTCGTTGGCACAAATATGCGGGACGAATAAGGTTTGCTCCAAGAACGAGTTGCCTCTTCATGGAGATCACCAAAAAAGGGGTTTGTTGAGGTCCCTCACCTCGGCCACCCGACAGAAACCTGTCGTCTAATTTTGAGTGTTTGGGACTCACCTGTTCCTGAGGCCAGTCAAGATGAAGGCTCTCGACTGCCCTGCTTACCACCTCCAGTAATTCCTCATACTCTCGCTCGCCACGAGAGGAGCGTCCCGGGGTGGTAAACTCACTGGAGAGAAGATAGGAGGTCTCCGGCGCCTGATCAGAAGAGGCATCGAGATGCGCTTCAGAAGCGGCGAGATCGCGAGAGAAAAGGGCAAATCCGTCTCACGTGCTTCCGCCAGATCGACGCGCAAACCCCAAGAGTGAAGCGCGGCTCACGATTTCTCTTTAAAGAATGCGAGCCGGGCGCGAAGCGCTTTGATCGGAAGCAGATCACACTGCTAGTAACTCGAGTCCGCCGAAAGCATGATTCACCCAAACACTCAAAACAATCGACAATCGTCATCGGAGAAACTCAGCCATTAGGTTCACTTTCTTTTCTATATATATTTTTTTCTTTCTTTAAACTGCCGCGCTGTACCGTTACACACACGCACACAAACACAATACAGCCTTGAAGACAAAAGACCTGAGGATGGTTCCGGTTCAGACCTATTTATAACTTCCAGGTGTACCTGATCAGATGACGTCACCTGACTGAGGTTGTACTGGCCAAGTTTTTGGCATGTTTGACACACATGCTTCAACAACCGGTCAGTGGATACCTTTTCCCATAGCGCTTTCAAGCGCAGCATCGAGTGTAGCTTTTGAAAGGGAACAACCCGTTTGGCACAATCAACCATGCCATGTTCAAAGTCAGTTAAATTACCTTTATTCCCCATTCTGATTCATGGTGATGATCTGCTTCCACCTTGATCATCTTGACCATGCCTAACATGTCTAAATACATTGAGCTGCTGCCATGTGATTGGCTGACCGGTGAGTGTATGTTTTAACTACTGCAATTATCTTAACCTTGGCTGATTCAGTTCAGTGAGTGGCTTCTCATGTGAGAAGATGTGTCCTATGGTCAGGAAAAATAAAATCACACTTATGTTATTCTATGATGACTAGAAAATGTGCATTTTTTTGACAAATTAAAAAAATATATTTTTTTACATTATCCATTTCAGCCACTTGTCCAGCTGTGGACAAGTATTTTTACTATCTCCTTTTTACTATAAGGATCATTTGTTTGTAAATCATTTTACTAGTCTGGATCTAGTTGTGTAAGGGCACATCCCAGCAGATAAACATGAATCTTTAAGAATCAACTGTATTTAAGACAAATCTAAAAGTCTGGGTATCACCTAACACTTTTTATTCAAACATGTTACACAAATACAATGTTTGCTATTTAGTATTTAGGAATACATTCTTATACACTGTAAACTGTTAATAACTATCTCACCCAGTTTACAGCTCAAAAGCACTTGACATGAAATACATATGCTGTGTTAGGGAAGCTACAGTATTCTGCTGATGCTGTAAACTGACGTTTTAATGCTTTAGTAATATACAGAGGGGAAAATAATTATTTGATCCCCTGCAGATTTTGTAAATTTTCCAATTTACAAAAAAATTTAATGGTGTATAATTTTTATCATAGATTTATTTTAAAGGATAGAGAGAATGATAGATAGAGAATGTCAATCAAAAACCCAGAAAAAAAAAACATTATATCAATTGAGTTGCGTTTCATTGAGTAAAATAAGTATTTGATCCCCTAAAAACCAACAATAAATCTGGCTCCCAGAGACTGGTTATGTGCTTACATGGTACACAGATTAGTTTAAGAAGGTACTCCTAACAAAAACTCATTATCTGTATAAAAGACACATGTCCTCAGAATCTCTATCTTGCATTCAAACTTTACCACTTTACCACCATGGGCAAGACTAAAGAGCTGCTGCTGAACACACAGCGATGTTCCACTGGGATTGCAGGCCAGTGATGCTATCGTAAATATACACAGTATGTTACACAGATACATTACTTCCTGAAACAGCAACTCATTCTTACACGTTATTGTTTTTATAATAACAACTTAATACTTAGGAAATTAGTATTTTAAACTTTTTTTATAGTAACAACACAATAACTTGTATGGCACATGCTTTACATAAATGATGTCTAAATCCTCTGAGGAAAGACTATTTAACATTTTTGAAAGTGTTAGTTCTTTGTAGTTGACAGATGTAATACGATCCCTAAGCTCTTTGTGGTTTCTTAGGACCACAAACAACTATTTTTATGTCGTCTTACATAATAGAAAAAAGAGACATTCAATGGCAATTTTAAATACACTGACTAATCAAAAAATTCACACACTATAAGATTTCATTCAGTCACCTTTAGCTTTCATTACTTTGGTTTAACAATGTGGTGGCCAGTTCATGTGTGAAAATGATTTCTCATGCTGCCACCACCACTTTTTCACATTTTGCATAAATAGAATATGCCGGTGCCATCAGGAAAGAAAAATCCCATTGCTGTAATAACCTGATGATTTAATACATTCAGGTTGTCAGCTCATTTCCTACTCTTCGCCGAAAGTAAGAACAGGAAGTTTTATAAAAAAACTTTTATGTCTTACTCTGAGGTAGGAATATTTTCAATCCTAAATTAACTTTGAGCCTGGTTCCTACAAGTGATTCTGAGATGTGTAGTAAAGATGGGCCCAGAGCGTAGAATATTTGACTCCCCTTGAAGAGAGTGAACTAATTTCACTCATCTCTTCTGCAAAATCATCAACCTGTATTTCTCAAGCAGATAGCATCAGCAATAACGGAACCCCTGTTGAAATTAGTTAACTCTTCACTCAGCAGTGGGTATGTTCCAAACTAAGAAACCTGAACTTGACCCCTGTCAACTGTCCAACTACAGGCTGATATCAAACCTCCCCGTTATCTTGCAACAGCTATGTTTATATCTGCATAGTAATAGCATACACAAACTGTATCAGTCAGGATTTAGGCCTCATCACAGCACAGAAATATCAGATTACATAGATTGTTAAATTGGCAAATGACCTCCTATTGGCCTTTTATCAGGGTTGCATTCCTTTGCTTGTGCAACTTGAGCTTAGTGCCGCTTTTGACGCCATTGAACATAGTATTCTTCATAGATTAGAAAAGGTTGCAGGAATTAAAGGATTGGCCCTCTCCAAGCTCAGATACTATTTGACTGATCGTTATCAGTCTGTAGATTTAAATGGTGACCATTCTGCATGTTCTCAAGTGAAGCTTGGCATTCCACAGGGTTCAGTTTTAGACCCAATGCTTTTTTTCTCTTTACATGCGTCCTTTTCGCAAAATTCCTCTGGAAGAGCATATCACCCCTATCCATACTGCATTGTACACCAGTGAAATGCGCATCAATTTTAAAATGCTACTTTTGACCTATAAGGCATTAAATGGTCTCGCGCCACTGTACCTGAGTGAACTGTTAGTGTCTTATGATCCCCACTTATTTTGATTAAAGGATGCAGGCTGCTTGTCAGTCCTGCATATTATAAAAACTACATTTCATTGATTTCATGCCGCATGGAATGTTTGAATCTGCACATGATCTGTGGTGCTGTAAAAACAAATTTTGGTTTATTATTTCCGACATTGTCGGCTGTGTCTCTGCTTCAAAACTGCATCCTTGCTATTACTTAAAAAGGTAAAGTAGCAACCATCTGTGGAGACAGCATACAAAGGTTTTGTTAATTGACCAGTTGCTATTCTACTTGTTGGTGGGGATAGATTTTCCACTATAAGAATAGTGAGAAATAGCTCATACTCCTACTAAAAGCAGGACCAAAAGTGCATCACTCTGAGAATTTGTGGCCACTTAGATTTCCTACTCTGAGATGTTTAGTAAATAGGGGCCCTGGTTTACAATTCGACACCCCAATATTTAAACAATGGGTTGAATCTAGTATTACAGCAACAGAGATTTTTAAATCTCTCTCACAAATAATACAAATTTAGGCCAAAAAGATGTACAACCAACTGGCAACAATACAATTCATGTTATTGTTTTCCAAAAGTTTTTATTAAAATATAGTTATTTTACTGAGGAGAGAGTAGTACTTGTACTTGTGCTACAATGTAAACATCATCTGTCTAGTTTGTTTTGTCCTGGAAAACAGCTAGATTCAATATTGGATCTATGTCCTGTTTTAAAAGTCTGAAAATTTAAAAGTTAAAAGGAAATTTCTACATTATAAATATTGAAAGCACCTCATGTCATGTTCCTTTTTTAACTGAAAGAGGAGGAGATTCAGGCAGCCAATAGCTTTTTGTCTTATAAACAGTTCTATGCAGCCTCAGTGTGTCTTCAGTTTAGAAAGAAATCATTTACTTATTCAGGAAGACAGGGTTATCTAATAATCAAACTATTTTGTGACTGGTGTAATCAAAAAGCATGGATTTTGTTTTTAGAATTGTTTTCCCTCTATTTGTTCTCTCCTTTGGGCAGTTCATAAGTGTTAGTAATGGACATGGTGAGAGACCATATAGTAGTAAGATTGAAGTTAGTAATGGAGGAACATGGGGCTCATGGGGACATCGAGATATGTGTCCCTTTGGAAAGTATGCTACAGGCTTTAGTCTCAAAGTAAGTACATTTTGTTCAATTAATAACAAATACTTTTTTCATCTGGGTGGAAATAAATGTTGTGACATTGCATAAGCTTATCAAAACAATTATATAGCCGTAATCAAGTCAAAAGCTGTTCCATTGAAATATTAGAGCATATGACTTTTTTTTTTTTGGCTGAGCAGTATATGTGTGAATGTGTGCATATTCCAGGTTGAACGATCAGTGGGAAATGGGGATGACACAGCTCTAAATGGAATTTCCCTTCACTGCAGCAGATCTGAATATCCTCCGTCCTATTCTACAGTCCAGTCTGATGTAGGAAGGTAAAGTTTCGCATGAAACTAAAATTTCTGTAAAATTCATTGCCCAGGAAAAATTATTTTGGATGCCTAAAGTACATATACTGTATCTCAGCAGTCATCTTTAGAGGCAGCCCTTTGAGTGTTAACTTCACATCTATCACTGTTGTCAAAAATAAAGCTCAGAAAACAATTCCTGAAGCAACCTGAAATAATATGATGTAAAAGAATATGATGCAATGACAGCACAAACTGTTGAACAATTATCAATCAAACATAATATGAAAAGTAGGCTAGATATTAGGTATATCAATGTTAATATTAATAGCAAGGGCCTAACTGGGTAAAAAATACATTCAACACAGCTTCAAGGACATCATCAATGCCCAACTTACCCAGGGGTTTAACGTTGGGAGTTTAACATTTGGGTAATAATATTGCCCACTGCTGAGGCAATCACATCTTCCAGGATTGATTGGTTTTACAAGTCAAACTTGATTGATAAGGATAACAAAATAAGGTTTCAATTGTTTTCACACAGTGCAAGCACTAGAAGATTTGAAGGTTGTGATAAATCAATAGCTACCAAAAAGCATGGACACTGAAGATGTATCTTGTTGATGACAAAAACAGCTTGTTTGTCCCGTAAACAATACGACCCCATCGCATTTAATCCCTGTGGGAGTAGATGACCTACTGTGTGTTCACATTATATTAAACCTTCTTTACTTATGTTTTAAAACCTCACCTAAAAAGTATGAAATATTTAATAAAACTTTAATGATCTGAAAATTTCTGTTCCCAAATTTTCAGCCACAATATAGGAGGTCTGTTTTTATTGTTGTTTTTGCCTTAAAGCTGGGGGACTTGGACACAGAACATATTTTGCAACAACGGCGTGTTAAATGCATTTCAGCTACGTGTAGAAGGGTCTCAAGGAAGTGGCGATGATACCGCTGCTAACAACATAAGGTGAGCAATATCTACTAACTACAGTTAAACTAGTGTTATAATATAATTTATTAGTAGCACTTTATAAATGTTTTTTTTTTTCAAACTGGAATTGAAGTTTATTAAGCTGATTTAAAAAAAAAAACTTCAGTTACTTACTCTATATAAATGTGGCTTCAATGAATAATGCTGAGTTTGTTCTTTCAACAAAAAAAAAAAAAGGTTTTCTTGTAGCTCAGGAGAAATACACACCGGTGAAGGCATGTCCTGGGGAGGATGGGGTGAATGGAGTCCTCAGTGTATTAACACAGCGATTTGTGGAATCCAAACAAGAGTCGAGTTTCCACAGGGTTCAGGAGACGATACCTCTCTTAATGATGTCCGCTTTTTTTGCTGCTCGTAAGGTTAATAAACCATTTAATAACCACTGCATTATTAAGTAATATTTTTATGTGACATAATTACTGGGATAGCTTTATATTAAAAACACAGTTGTTTCATTTGATATTACAGACAGAGTTAAAGGTTTAATGATGTGGTAATCTTAATAGGTAATTCTCACAATTTATAGCAACAGTTTCCAAGTAACAGACTAAGTGTCTAAAGCCCCATTTACACTGCAGGTCTCGATGCCCAATTCTGATTTGTTGCCTATATCTGTTTTTTCTGACCATCTGTTTACACGTTCTTTCAACTATGACCCATATCCGATTCAAGTGTTTACACTTGCCAATACCGTCTTAAACAACGTCCATACTTAAAGGGAGGTTCTAGCACTACACACTAGCCAACATGGACGAAGGCGAAATATGCTTGATGCTAGTTCTGCGATATATGCAAAGTTCACAAAACGGAGAAGTAGGAAAGGGCCATTATTGCAGCCTGCGCATATGCTTCATTTATTGTGTCCTCAACCATTCAGAGGAATGTCTGGGTGCGAGACGTGTCGGGGTCGCTCTCTGGTGGCTTGCAACAGGTGCGGGTTACCGCACACTGGCGCATCTGTTTGGGATGAGCAGCGCCGGTGCCTGATTATGTCGTTAAACCTCGAAGAAGTTGCAGTTTCCAATGACGTACAGAGCGCAATGCCTCATAAAATCCGATCTGTCTGTTTACACGACAATCACATTAGCACATATCTGATTTATATCTGATTTATTTCCACATATGAAGGAGACCTGAAACCGATCTCGAAATATCGGAATGCATGCGTTTTTTTCCTGTTTACACGGACATAGAAAATATCCGATATGTGTCACATATGAGCAAAAAATCTGAATTGGGACACACTTAACTGACAGTGTAAATGTAGCTTAAAATGTCTTATTTTGCACTCAGCACTAGTTATACGTGTCCAGCTTTATAGACATTTTGATTGCAACACCTTTATACTTGTTTATTTATGTGATTATCCAATCAACTAATCATGAAGCAGTATATAATTAAATCATCACAGTTATCTTTATTGCAGTTAATGGTATGAGTATTGATAGAAATATAAAAATATATAAGCAATAATATAATAAATGTATTAGAAATATGAGGAGATCTGAATTAATGATTTATATTCCACAATACATTTACATGAATGTCCTCTGAAACTTTGTAAGCATATTTCTTTTCATATGTTCTAGGGTAAGGGATGGTGGCATGGAGAAAATAGATAATAAAGAGAAACTTCATCCTTCATCTTGACTGTGCTTTATCTCATAAGGGACATTTCCATGTCTTATCTATTTACTACTTTAAATCCAAACCTTTAAATATATAAATAGATTAATGAGGTGCAACACAGATTTCTATCTATCTTTCTACTTTCTTTCTTTCATATGTAAGGTAGCAATAAAATATTCTAATATATACTGTATTATACCATTGGTTTGTGAGTAACTTGAATATGTCTTCAGATTTGATTGACCTGTTTTTCAAACTAGTGATTGACATACCTCATACACTTGGGAGGACTGTGATGACTGTCCAGTAGACAGAAAGATTTTTTTCATCTCCCTCTAATACAACACACAATCCAAAAGAAAATTAAGGTGTTAGCCAGACCCCCCAAAAAATCGTTTCTGTGCTTTTTTGCTTTTTTTTTTTTTTCGTTTGTTTGTTTCTACTTGAATTTAAATTGCCACTATTGCAGCATTCTTTTTCTTCCAGGTAATTATATAATGATACTGAGTAATATTAATTAATACACAGTGTGTGCAGTAGGAGCCCGTTCAAACCGCCTGCTCCATGGCAGGACCCTTCGAGATCCATGGCGGATCCGTGACATTTCCGTGCCCCGCGATGACACAGTGAACAATGCCCCGCCCCATATACGCCCTCTTGCACTGTTCTAATAAGCTGGTTGCAATGTTTTACAATCCCGCCAGGTGGAGCAGTGACTGCTTCAGTTTAACTGCAGTTCTTGCTTTGTCAATGTTATGTGGTGCGGATTGGAGAGCTGCACCACGAGATGTAATAACGTTTATAAGAGCCCTGACACAGGGCTTTAGACGGGGGTCAATGAAATAGGAGTTGGTGAGAGTGCTTGTGATACACACGGGAAGAACTTCCTGTTTGGAGATAGCGTGGGATTATTAATTAGAAACTAAAAAGGAAACAAAATAAACAGAGTTCCGCCGTCTACCCGAGAACGGAGGGGGCTCTGGTAACAAAAAATAAAACTTTAGATCCTCTCGGGGCTTATGCCCTTACCGAGGACTTATGAGAGAAGTTACGTTTTTAACTTATGTTTTTGCGCTTTGCACTATCAACTTAAACTGAGCGCGCACGCTGGACTGACGCGTGCCGCTCTCTCTCTTGCTCTCTTTCACTCGCCAGCGTCTTAGACAGGCAAAGGCTGGGTCTTTGACTCTGTCTCTAAACAGCGAACTGTCTGTCTATCTGTCTGTCTTTTTTCTTTCTTTCTCTTCTTTTCTTTTCTTTTCTTTGGCCCTGATACCTTACCGGTGCTACCTAATGATCGCACAAAGTGCCGAGGTATCAGGACCCATAAATAGACACGCTGACAGGTGAGGCGCATTCACGCAGATAGCGGCGTCGCCTGGCAACCGCATGTCTATACATGGCCCACGCCCTTGGCTGTTCAGAACTCCGTGTGGTAGCAGCCTGCGGATCTGCCTGTTCTGAACAGTGCAAAGTATTTTCACGCCGTTCAGCCCCTCGTGGGACCTGCGTCATTACAGTCCACATATCTTACTGATTAATTCAAGCTTGTCATCTTGGGGATATATACAGTGTCTGTGTACCAGTCAGTAACTATGCTTTAATGGTCCTTTCATCCATATAAGATATTTTTTAAAGCAGTATATATATGCTTATTTTTTGTATACAGATATTGACTACGTATCATAAAATAGTTTTTCTTCCGCTTTTATTTTGATTTCAGTTAGTTATTTTTCCTGGGTTGTTCTATAAGGGAACCTCTCTGAGATTAATGTAAGTCCTTACAGCTCTGTGATGTTGCTTCCAACCTCATCCATGCTTAAAACAGAGAATTTCCTAACTTTGCAGGTACAGAATGTGTAGTTTTCTCAAACATGATTTTCCCAAATTGGCATTTATACAGATTCAGACAGACTGAATTTAAGAATGCACCCCTAAGAACCTAAAGCACAAACACACATAGAAGAGCAAAGCAGAGATGCGCATTGACACCTCTGGCAGTCTTTTGTCTTGTAAACAAGTCTTTTTATCTTGGAGGTATTATACGTAGGTTAGGGGTTACACACACACACACACACACACACACACACACACCATTTTAATCACTGGACTTCATAACATACTAAAAATGATTGTGAAACACATTGGGGGCACAGTGGAAAACTTTCCAATCCCCACCAGCCCACATACTCTGTTTGTACTGTACATATGTTTGTTAGGGCACTTAATACACAGTGCTATAATGCATGGAACACTTACTTCCTGGTTTGTTTTATTTTAAATATTGTTTATTAACTATGCACTGGTCAGCAAAATAAAAATATGGCCAATATACTGTGAACATATCAAAGTATCTGTAACAGAGGCAAGCCTCTTCAGATCCTTCTGCACTCATGTTATCATGGTGTAAATTATTAACGTACTGATGTATTTTAGTTAAGGACAAAGATAGACCATGTGCTTGTGTTTAGGACTGCTTCAGCTGTGTTCAAAGTTTTAATCAACTATTTACAAGACAACGGTTAAAGTGCCACATGTGAGTGTATGTTTGTAAATGGAGATGTGTCTTTGTGCGCTCCTACATTTGTCTTTTGATGGAGTTCTTAAAACCCAAAGCATTTATTTATACTGAGAAAAAATAATTATGGGTCACATAAGCACAAACTAGCACAGAGACATATGTTGTTTTTGTTTGTTTCTATCATATTAATAATAATTATTATTATTAGCCCAACTCTCTTGTCTCCCATTTTAGTAAAAAAAATTTTTTAAATACCTTAAACAATTCCCCAACCAATAAATTGTCTCGGGTTACTTTGCTGTAACCCTGTTCCCTGAAAAAGCGGGAACGAGATGCTGCGCTTGAAAGGGCTATGGGAAAAGGTCTCCGCTCACCGGTTGTTGAAGCATGTGTGTCAAACACGCCAAAAACTTGGCCCGTACAACCTCAGTCAGGTGACGTCATCTGACCAGGTAGACCTGGAGGCTATAAATAGGTCTGAACCGGAAACATCCTCAGGTCAATTTGTCTGAAAGGACGTCCAGTCACGCCTACAGTGCGGCATTAGAGCGCAGCATCGAGTTCCCGCTTTTTCAGGGAACAGGGTTACAGCAAAGTAACCCGAGATGTTCCCTTTCAAAAGCTACACTCGATGCTGTGCTTGAAAGTGCTATGGGAACGAGAATACCAACGCAGCCGCACTGGAAGTGTCTGGACCCCAGAGTTGTGTAGCGTATACGCACAGTCATCAAAGAAGTCTAGACCTGATTGTGGGATGCTGACTCTAGGACCGTAAGCATGGCGTAGCATGGACATCCGAACTATAAACTCTGAGAAAAGTGTGCGGAGGGGACCAGCCTACCGCATCACACACTTCCTGCAAGGGAACATCCTTGCAAACACCTTAGTTGAATGGGCCATAACTCCTAGAGGTGAAGTGTGACCACGCACCTCATAGGCTAGGGCAATAGCATCCCCCACCCTTTTAATGTGACCTAGATTGTCTAGTGGCAGCTGCACACCCGGTTGCAGCATAACATATAAAGAGCTGCTCCTCTTTGCGCCACTGACTAGTGCAGTGGACGTAAATCTGTAGAGCATGTACTGGTCACAATAAGTTAAATCTTTCCTGCTCCTGAGCATTAGATGGCGGAGGACAGAAGGTTTTAAGAGCAACTGTTTGAATAATCGAAAAAGGAACTTTCGGAAGATAATTCGGGTGAGGATGGATAATAGGCACAAGTTCTAGAGGTTGGAAAGGGGCCTCAGCCAACCTTTGAACACAATAGCTTTGTCCCTTAAAGGGACTGTTGTCCTAGGCCTGAGGACAGTTTCTCATGCAGGAACTCCAGCACTGAGAGTCTGGCATGGGTCTCCATGGTTTGCCATACGTCCAAAATTATCCCATCTGAGGGCATAAGTACTTCTGTTAGAGAGAGCTCTAGTGCTTGAAATAGTTTATATTAGCTTAGCTGGAAGACCAGGATCTCTTGGAATGTGAATCGTCTTGAGGGATAAGAACTTGTCCTATGCCTGAAGCAAAATCTGCTGCGCTATCTCGATCAAGCAGCGCGGACGCAATTCGCCATGGCGATTTATATAGGAGACTTCAATTGTGCCGCCCACACTAGGAAATGGTAGCTTCTTACCTGGAGGAAGTATTTCAGGGCCAGAAATAAGCCATCGTTTCGAGGCATGGTGTGCCATGCGAGAAGATGAGTCATACCCCAGTCTTTACGAGGGGGTGCTCGCCTTGCCACACTCTCCTTCTGCGCTTCACGCCTCACTAGAACCGGACCTAGCTGGGACTGGGTGGCCGACGGTCCCAACTCCTGAGCACGGCGGGGAAGAAACCTCAGAAACGCCTCCTCGTAGCGTTTCGCCTCCCGAAACCTATTGGTGACGGTATTCACAGCGTCACCGAATAGGCCGGAAGGTGAGATACGGGCATCAAGGAGGAACGACCGCTCCTTGTCCTTGATGCCAGTAAGGTTCAGCCACAGATGGCACGGGCCGTCTACTTTGTGGCACGGAGAGACAAATCCGTGGCTCGGCAAAGCTCTGAAAAGGCTTGCTGGTTGATGGATCCGCCAGTGCTCAGGTCCTTCAGTAGATCAGCCTGGTATGCCCGCAACACCGCCATGGTATGCAGCGCTGCACCGGCCTGACCCGCTGACTGGAAAGCCTTCCCCACTAGCGAAGATGTTAGTCTGAGCACCCAGGAGAGAGAGAGCTCGCAAGCGTCTCCTCAACCTGGGGCATCATCATGTAGCCCCGCGTGCTTGCATCAACGATCGTCAAATAAATCGACGTTGTTGGCACAAATATGCAGGACGAATAAGGTTTGCTTCATGAACGAATTACCTTGTCATTACCAAAAAAGGGGAGGGACCTTCGTTGATGTCTCTCACCTCGGCCACCCGATAGAAACCTGTCGTCTAATTTTGAGTGTTTGGGACTCATCTGTTCCTGAGGCCAATCGAGATGTAGGCGTTCGACTGCCCTGGTTACCACCTCCAGTAATTCCTCATACTCTCGCTCGCCACGAGAGGAAGCGTCCCGAGGTGCTAAACTCACTTGAGAGAAGGGAGGAGGTCTCCGGCGCCCGATCAGAAGAGGCATCGAGATGCGCTTCAGAAATGGACACGGGAATTTCCTGATTCGGTGAGAGCGCGAGAGAAAAGGGTAAAACCGTCTCACGCGCTTCCACCAGATCAACGCGCAAACCCCAAGAGTGAAGCGCGGCTCGCGATTTCTCTTTAAAAAATGCGAGCCGGGTGCGAAACGCTTTGATCGGAAGCAGATCACAGTGCTCGCATTGTCCCTAGAGTCCGCGGAAAGCATGATCTTCATCGGAGAGAAGCCACCCGCACGGAGGTAAGCATATCTTCTTAAACTCAGCCATTACTTTCGCTTTCTTTTCTATATATATATATATACAGTGGAACCTTGGATTACGAGCATAATTCGTTCCAGAAGTGGGCTTGTATTCCAAAACACTTGTAAACCAAATCATTTCCCATAAGAAATAATGAAAACTCAAATTATTTGTTCCACAGCCTCAAAAAATAAATACATAAAAATAATTAATACAATCTATAAAATGAAAATAAAACAAATGAATCTGCACTTTACCTTTAAAAAAAGTGCGCGCAGGCGCCGTGTGTGGGTGTGTGTGTGTGGAATTAGCCCCTTCCCTCGCCTCGTTTTACACAGTAACACTCCTCCTCCCTCTCCCCACCTCGCTTTTTAAGATTCACAACAAACACACACACACACACACAACGGAAACACTGTTTTAACAGGAAAAATAAATCTCTCTGAGACTGGCATGAGCGTATATTAACAGACTCACTTTTTAAGTTTCACAACAAACGCATAAACACAGCGGAAACACCGTTTTAACGGAAAAAGTTTCACAACAAACGGACACACACATAAACACGGAAACACCGTTTTAACAGGGAAAAACGAAATCTCTCTGACCTGGTGTGAGCACATACTAAGGGAATCACTGCTGTAAAGTAAAAAAAAAAAAGAACCAGCACCTTACCTTTGAAAAGAATCATGACAGAGCAGAGTTTCTGTGTGTTTGTGAAGCCGGGGAGGGGGTGAAAAGGCGAGAGAGCATCTGTGTGTGTGTGTGTCGGTGTCAAATTGCGCGCGCACACTCATAAGAGACGAGCAGAGTTTCTGAGTGTTTACGAAGTCATGGGGGGAGGGGGGGGAGGGGGGAGAAGGTGAGAAAGTGACGCTCTGTGTCAAAATAAGAGTCGCATCGTGATACATGATACTCGGCGCTCGTAAACTAATACTCGGTTTCCAATTAAAAAGTTATTAAAAATCTTTGCTCGGTTTGCAAACTACGTTACTTGCAATCCGAGGTTGCACTGTATACAGTACAGACCAAAATTTTGGACACACCTTCTCATTCAAAGAGTTTTCTTTATCTTTAGCACAAACAAGTCTCTTCTGCTTGTTGTCTGTCCTTAGCAGTGGTTTCCTAGCAGATATTCTACCATGAAGGCCTGTCACCTGACTGAGGTTGTACGGGCCACGTTTTTGGCGTGTTTGACACACATGCTTCAACAACCGGTCAGCGGAGGCCTTTTCCGAAAGCGCTTTCAAGTAGGACTGGGCGATAAAACGATAACGATATGTATCGCGACAGGCACGTGATCAATATCAATAAAAAATGTGTTCGATAAAACGTTCGATATGATTTATTCTCTGTCGGAAGAAAACGGAGGTTGCGAAGCTAGTTTGGTTGCATTAACAAAGGCACTCGCTTTCTGGTAACCTAGCAACGTAGGGAGTGATACGCTAACAGCCAATCATGTAACAGTATCACGTTTGGTTGCGCCATATCGGTGTCTCGTGCTGGTCTGCTGGATTCCTCTTCTAGCAGAAAATGAGTGCCGCAGTGAGCAAAGAAATTGTAAATCCCCGAATAGTGAGAAAAAAGAATAAATTTGTTAAAATCCCTCGAAACAATCTACTAACTATAAAACCAGAAAAAGGCCAAATAAGTAATAAAAAAACCTTTCTAAAGTTTGGGCTTCTCAACATCAGATCCCTTGCGCCTAAAGCACTGATTGTTAATGAAATTATCTCAGATTGCTGTCTTGACGCACTCTGACTTACTGAAACCTGGCTCAGACCAAATGAATATATTGGTTTAAATGAGTCTACTCCGTCAGGATATTTCTATAAGCACGAACCCCGTCAAACTGGTCGTGGTGGTGGTGTCGCAACTATCTACAGTGATGTTCTCACCGTTACTCAGAAAACAAGGCCCAAGTTCAACTCGTTTGAAGTGCTTATCATTAATGTTTCACTCAGCAAAATACATAATAAACCCTTGCTACATTTTGTTCTGGCCACCGTGTACAGACCCCCGGGGCCATATGTCGATTTTCTTAAAGAGTTTGGACATCTGCTATCAGACCTATTGGTTAACTCTGACAAAGTGCTGATAGTAGGAGACTTTAACATTCATGTAGACGATGCTAACAACGCTTCAGCACTCGCATTTGTAGATTTGCTAAATTCCTTTGGGGTTAAACAAAATATAAATAGACCAACTCACCGCTTTAATCATACGCTAGATTTAATTATATCCCATGGTATAGATGTCTCTAATATAGACATTCTACCTCAAAGTGATGATATCACAGATCATCATCTCTTAGTATATACTCTACCTGTAGAACAGCGTAGCTGTGCCTCCCCACATTATCAATTCAGTAGAAATATTAATCCGACTACTAAAGACAAATTCACAAGTAGTCTGCCGGATCTGTCCCAATTTCTTATCAGACCCCTAAGTGCAGACGATCTAGATGAAGTGACTAGCAGCATGGGCACTATTTTTACCAGTACATTAGACACTGTTGCTCCCATCAGATTAAAAAAAAGTCAGAGATAAAACACTTGCACCATGGTACAATAGTCACACTCGCGCCCCAAAGAGAGCAACCCGTAACCTCGAACGAAAATGGAGAAAAACTAAATTAGAAGTTTTTAGAATCACGTATAAAGGTAGTATGTGCAGCTATAGACGGGCTCTAAAAGCGGCTCGGGCCGAGCATCTGAGCCAACTGATAGCAAGAAACCAAAACAATCCCAGGTTCCTATTTAGTACAGTGGCTAGCCTAACAAACCCTAAGATGCCTGCAGGGAGTATCCCATCACAGCTTAGAAGTGGAGACTTCATGAACTTCTTCAGTGAAAAGATTGATATTATCAGGAAGAAAATAATGGAAATTCAACCTCTACCAACATCTCATGATCCAGTTCAGTCTAAAGCTTCACAAATAGATTTTCAATGCTTTACAGGTGTAGGGCAGGAAGAGCTGTATAAACTTATCACCTCGGCTAAATCAACAACATGCTTGCTGGATCCAATCCCAACTAGACTTTTAAAAGAGGAGATAAATATAACTGGAGTGCCCCTTCTAAACATTATCAACTCTTCATTATATCTAGGTCATGTCCCTAAACCTTTCAAGTTGGCAGTTATTAAGCCTCTTCTTAAAAAATCTAATTTAGACCCAAATGATATAATAAATTACAGACCAATTTCAAACCTTCCGTTTATATCAAAGATATTAGAAAAGATAGTATCAGTCCAAATATGCACATTCTTGCAGGAAAACAATATCCTCGAGGAATTTCAGTCAGGTTTCAGGCCCCATCATAGTACAGAAACTGCACTAGTTAAAATTGCAAATGACTTGTTTTTAGCTTCTGACCAAGGCTGCATCTCAATTCTAGTCTTACTTGATCTTAGTGCTGCATTCGACACTATAGATCATGATATTCTCATAGATCGCTTACAAAATCACATTGGTATTCAGGGACAGGCTTTAAAATGGTTTAGATCCTACCTGTTTGATCGATTCCATTTTGTAGATCTGAATGGAGAACAGTCTGGTGTAATGCCAGTGAAATATGGGGTGCCACAAGGGTCAGTTTTAGGATCTCTGCTGTTCTCAATATACATACTTCCCTTGGGTAACATCATTAGAAGACATGGGATTAGTTTCCATTGTTATGCTGATGATACTCAGTTATACATTTCCACAAAACCAGATGAAATACCCAAATTGTCTAGACTAACTGAGTGTATTCAAGATATAAAAGATTGGATGACCGATCATTTTCTTTTACTAAATTCAGATAAGACAGAGGTATTACTTATTGGCCCAAAAAACAGTTCACACCAGCTCTCACAATTCAGCCTACGTTTAGAAGGATGTACTGTTACCACCAGGTCGACAATGAAAGACCTGGGTGTAATATTAGACAGTAACTTATCCTTTGAAAATCATATCTCCAACATCACAAAAACATCCTTTTTCCACCTTATAAATATTGCCAAGCTTAGGAACATTTTATCTGTATCTGATGCAGAAAAGCTGGTTCATGCATTCATGACCTCCAGACTGGACTACTGTAATGCATTACTGGGTGGCTGTCCTGCATCCTCAATTAACAAGCTACAGTTAGTCCAAAATGCAGCCGCCAGGGTTCTCACTAGATCCAGAAAATATGATCATATAACCCCAATATTATCATCCCTGCACTGGCTACCTGTTCAGTTTAGAATTAATTACAAAATAGCATTACTTACTTACAAGGCTCTAAACGGTCTAGCACCCACATACCTAACCAGTCTTCTGATACGTTACAATCCACCACGCTCCTTAAGATCAGAAAACTCCGGACTACTGGTAGTTCCCAGAATATCAAAATCTACAAAAGGAGGTAGGGCATTTTCATATTTAGCTCCAAAGTTTTGGAATAGCCTTCCTGACAGTGTTCGGGACTCAGACACAGTTTCCCAATTTAAAAGTAGACTCAAGACGCATCTCTTTAATCTGGCATACACATAATTAATTTCTTTACCTCATACTCCAGTACATCTATCGTGAATGGCAACCACGCTAATTCTTTTCACCTGCTCTTTATTTTTCCACCCATCCCGAGGCATCTGGAGATTGTGCCAGCTTCAGTAGACAGAGGCCAACCCTGCGAGGTTCCTGAGGCATCCAGAGAAGGACCTGCTCCAGCTGAATTCTTCTTCATGTTGGTTTGGAGCTACACATGCTGCTCCTGAGCTCCCAGTGATCCAGACCCTCATCTGCCCTCTGCACCTGCTGACTCATCCCTGAGCTGAACTGGACTTTGTGTTAATTTAAATAACTTCTGTTATATCGAACTTTCATCTGCATAACACACATGATGTTCTACAATTTCTGTTATCTGTCATCACCCAGATGAGGATGGGTTCCCTGTTGAGTCTGGTTCCTCTCAAGGTTTCTTCCTATTGCCATCTCAGGGAGTTTTTCCTTGCCACTGTCGCCGTCACCCTTGGCTTGCTCATCAGGGACAATCTCATTATCTAGACACATTTTTCTTACACATATATACATTTCCATAAGTCTTCTTTTCATTTTCTTTTCATTTCTGTGAAGCTGCTTTGAGACAATGACCATTGTTAAAAGCGCTATAGAAATAAAATTGAATTGAATATGAATTAAATAACAAAGGAAAAGTCAGCTTGCCAGTATGGCAGTTTTTTGGATATTATAAGTCTGACCGTAGTCAGACCAATGTCGTCTGCAAATTATGCAAGACCGTCATCCCCACCAAGACTGGTAATACAATGAACTTGATGTAACACCTTATACCCCTCTCACCTATGCAGTTTCGCGCAGTGGCCGTAAGTATAGTTCATCATGATTCACCGCGAGTTTTGGTGCTGTGATTACGTTTCCATCTTTCTGCGCGAAACATGTTTATTTTTTTGCTGGTCCTTGTGGATGCTTGCGGACCTTGCAGAACTTCAGGTAATCGCGGGAGCTCATGGTGCCTAACTCCGCATCTCACCACAAGTCAAACCGCATAGGTGAGATAGGGGTATTAGCCGCGCTCACCCTTTGGAGCACAGCCGTATTCAACCAACAACATCTGTAGCTGCAACACTGCACAAGCAGCAGACCACCATGGAGAGGAACTCTGCATCAGTGCCTTATGACAAAGAATCTAAACGGTACAAAGATATAACAGAGGCAGTGGCATATCCTATAGCCAAAGACATGCTTCCGCTTAGCACTGTCGAGAGGCCAGGTTATAAAATGCTTATACTAAACTTGCACTAAAATCTCAGGTTTCTCTGTTTATATTTAAACACTTTGCGCCCAAATCTATTATCGCTCACTTCGTAGGCTCCCTAAGTAGGCTCCCTAAGTAGGCGGCACCTCTTCTGCAGGTGTGCAAAGGGACGGGGCCGCCTACGCGGGCCGGCTGGCAGTGATTAACGTTAATAGGATCTCGGGCTTGCTCCGCATTATAAAAGCAAGGCGCGGAGTTTAGTCCGGGGTCCGAGAAGAGCGTAACGTGGTGGAGCTCGAGAGTGGCATGGGAGTGGGAAAATGGAACGTGCCCCAGAGACTTAAAAGGACATTGGATTTCCGCCCCTTTGATCTGCACGAAAGCTCTTTTGATCTGGAAAGAGCTGCACGAGCTCCCACGGCATCCTATGTTCCCGCGTCGAGCCCGCCTTCGCGTCCCCGCCGCCGAACAGGAAAAGGCCGCGAGGAGGACAGCGTTAAGGCCGCCGATCCCAGCCGGGAAATCCGCCCAGCCAAAGGACGTCCGAGCGAGACTCCCACCTGAGGCCGCGACCACAGAGAGCTGGGAGGGGCTAGGCCGGCCATCGACAGCGGGGAGGAACTGAGAGGGAGCGTGCAGGAGCGCTGCCTCGCGTGCTCCGTTCGGCCACTCCGCCCACCGCCACCAGCCGTGTGCCCGCATGCCAGCTGGGCACTGCCTCGGACCCTGCACGTGCACACATCATCCCTTCCCTTTCTTTCCGTCCTCCCTCCTTTTTCCCTTTCCTTCCCTTATTTACTCCTAATAAATTACCCTTTTCCTCTAAGATCTCGCCTTGTGTCTGTGTTGCATGGTGCCGCCCATGCAACTTTGGGTCGAACCCGTTACACTTATGTTTACATTTTAATTATTTGAGTTTTCCATGGTTTTTGACATTTCTGTCTTAATAACTGAGGGGATTATGATCAGAGGAAGGTTAAGTTTAAAATAAAAATGTTTAAATGTAATAGATTTTTCTCCTGGTTCTTATTTTAAATGGGTCATAAAAAAATATCAATAATTATCGATATCGACCGATATGAAACACTGATATCGTGATACAGTTTTCAGCCATATCGCCCAGCCCTACTTTCAAGCACAGTATTGAGTGTAGCTTTTGAAAGGGAACAAACAAACATGACTTGTATTCAAAAATTTTATTTTGTATTAAACTAGTCAAAATTAAACAGTGTAAAACAGGTGAATACATGTTATTTTTTTCTTAAAGGTCAGTAAAATACCTGGATAAGACCAGCTGCTTATCAGTCTCTGTCTGGTTCCTTTATATTAATGTATCCATTTTTAAAAACTATCAAAGATGGAACAGTTTACAGTAGTAGCCATTTAAAATCGCAGAGGCTGTGTGGCTGGCGTGTGGCTGCCCTTTGGATGGCTTGATCCTCCCTCCCTCTCCTGCCTGAAAGGCGTGTCAAGATTTCACAGTCAACACACCCATTCAAGACCTATTTACTAATTTACCTGATGTCACCACTAGATGGTTCTTTGTTCTCAAGAACACATTCAAACAAGCCAGGAATTTAGCTGCACTGAGTTGCAATCACATGATTTTAACAACCCACCCCACCTCGACTGAACTGATGCTATCAAACTGCGCTACAGAGATAAACTCTTTTTTCTGTGTATTTTTTGGGGGGGACTTTTTTTTTTTTTTTCCCCGATTTTCTCCCTAATTTTAATCGTGTCCAATTCCTCCCCGTCACTAGGGGGCTCCCCTAGTCTAGAGTGTTGTCTAGATTTAGATGAAATCAGCATTTATGTATTCTTTACCTTTAAACAAAATACAACATTTATTCACCTGTTTTATACAAATTACTGTTTTAACTTTGACTAGTTTTGGAAGAATAATTTTTTAAGCCATGTTTGCATGTTTTAATTGTTTGGGAATTGTTTGGCGTATTTAAAAAATACATCCTTGAGCCAACTACTTCAATGGGCTAAAATAGGAAACAACTTAACTAGTCTTTAAATAGTCACAGTTATTATTAGAGTTGGGCTAATAATTATTAATATTAATATTATTGGTCATAGTAACAAACGAAAACAATAGTTAAACACATGATCATATGTATCTGCCCAGAGGAAAATTATTCTGCTCAAAGCTTGCTCTTCTACAACTCAAGACTTTAATACGTTAACAGTAAATTGGCCACAGATATAGTTTATTTTGCTGAACAAGTTAATAAGCAATATTTAAAATAAAACATACCAGGAAGTAAGTGTTCCATGCATTACAGTACTGCGTATTAACAAGTGCCCTAACAAACATAGCTACAGTGTACAGTACAAATGTAGTGTATGCACGCTTGTGGGGATTGGAAGATTTTCCACTGTGCCCCCAATGTTTCTCACTATCATTCTTAGTACGTTATGAAGTCTGAAAGATGTAATGTTAACTCCAGGCTAGGTAATTGTAAAAGTAAACACCAACTGTCAATGAAGACCTCACATTCGAACAGAAATGCCAATGATGTTTAGAACTACTTGACAGTTCTATTTTTAAATTTGAACTGTTAGGTGACAGAAAGATAATGTAGTTTGTATTGTGATGCTGCTGCCATTTGCTCAGACAAATGCTTGTGATCTCTCAACTGTTTCACATAGGCAATTGTGTTGTCTCACTAAATGTTGGGTCTCATTAAAACATTCAAATATACTACATTCACTCTAAAAAATAAAACTGTGCTGTACTCAATTTTTTTGGTGAAACATTTTTACACTTAAAAATATTGTCAATATAAAGGTTGCGTAATCATCTAAAACATACTGTATGAATTGAGTACAAGTCAGTAAAAAAAATTAAGTAGACCTGAATAACTATATTTAGTACATTTATGTACAAAATTGAGTAAATGTAATGAAAATCAGTTATCCTAAGTGAAAATGAGTAAAATAATTGAGTAGATATAATTGAAATGCAAGATAGAAGAAACTGAAAATTAGACTATTATTTAACAAACAAATGTGCTACATTTACTAAATATTTTAACTGAATTTAAATCATACTGCTTTATCACAGAATTCATATGTTACACTTGTATTTAAACTATATTTACCCTTTACTCAAGGGATATTTTAATTCAGGTCAATGTATCTAATAGGGGTGTTTCGATTGATTGGTCGCTGATCATAATCGGCCGATAATTGCTTTGGGACGATTGATCGGCAGTCTCTATAATGGCCTATATTGAGAAGCCGATCAGAAGACGCAAAACTTGCGGGATATTTTTTTCGCACGCTGCTAAAATGACTTCACCGGTCTGGCAATTCTACTTGTTGTGTGAAAAAGACAATAAGTACGGTTCATCATGATTCATCCCAAGTTTTGGCGCTGTGATTACGTTTCCATCTTTCCATGCGAAAAATTCAACGTTTAATTTTTTAAACATCCTCGCAGATGCTTGCAGACCTTGCAGAACTTCCGGCGACTCACGTCTTACTTCCCTGCTGAAAAAAACAGCATAGATCAGATAGCTGGTGACCAGCTTGACCAGCATATGTTGTGTTTTGGTGCTGGTATGCTGGTATTGTTAGGAACCTCCACTAGAGGTCACTGTTTCGTTCTGTCTAGTTTTTGTTGGTCGACTCAGTTTCCCAGAAGGCACCTCAGTCAGGTGATGAGTGCTCACCTGAACTGAGGTGGCTCATTAAAGTTTCTATAAATAGCAGTTTGTTCTGGAAAACTGGGTCGAGCATTGTTTATCTGTTGGTATGTTTGTTTGTATATACCGTCATGTGGGCATTCCTTTTTGTTTGTTTCTGTTTCTTTGAGTTTATATTTTAGTTATATTGTTTTACCTTTGTTTTTCTAGAGGGCTTTTTCTTGATGTTCCTTGTTTGTGGATTCATGGAGCTGTCCTGTTTCATGTTTAGTTAGGCAGTGTCTCCTCTTGTATAAGTACTATTCTGTGTGTCCCTAGTGTTGGTCTTCTCGGTGTCGCGACTGCCTACACCGAGAAACCAGAAGGAAAGCTGGACATGAACACGTATGCTGTTCGGTGTTAAATCTCTCCTTTTACACCAGATTTTAAGTATCTGTTGTAACCGCGCTTTAGCAGTTTGGTGGTTTGGAACAAATAAGCAAAATTACAATGAACATTTGTACATGGCCTATTGCTAGGTAGCTATCGTTAGCTATTGAGCACGGCTGTGACAGGATTCAGAACAGTAACTTACACCCTATAAAGTTGTGTATAAATGCAGACAGAGTCATTATATCAGTAACATGTTACTTACCAGAATTTGTAAGACGTTTTCCAGGTGCTTCTTGTCCGTTCCCACATCCTTGCCTTCTTGTCTCTGACGTCACATCAGACTTCCCATGAGCACTTGCACAGGGCAATTTACTCAATTATTTAAGTTTTTGTTGTTACACATGAAGAATATTGAGTTGGAATGACTGATAATTGTAATTTTTTAAACTAACCAGTATAATTACTCCATTGCCAAATATTTTGATTGAAATGTATCAAAAATATTAAGTGCATGTTAAAAATATAATTCAGTTAGTCAAATGTTAATTTCTATGTGTGAAATAAATTTAACTATTAATTTTGTCTTAAATTTACACTAATTAGTTTTTTAGGCATTTGTTTTGATTTGTCTAACTCAAACAATCATGTATGTGATTTTTAGAGATTTTATTAAGATAACCTTTTTATTACTGTGAAATTTACAAGACCACAGATTTTTTAGAGTGTTGAGTATAGGGATTTTGGCTTGTACAGACATTGAGTATAGGCAGTTTTACTTTACAGTTGAAATGCTGTCTTTTTCAGACATTACGTTATAGTTTTCTGAACTGTCTCATATTAATGATGATTGGCTAATTGTTTGACTGTTATCCTAATTAGTAATAAGCTATTTTAATGTGTACTGTATGTGTCATGTAAAAGCTAGTAATTCCCAAGATATTGTTAGATTTTTGATAATTTTCCATAAAGAATGTTTTTTTTTATTATTTGTTAGTATCTTTAAATTGTTTGTTAGTACTTACATAACCAGAATTTTTTATTAATTATATATTTCTGTTTAAAAGTTTTAGTTTTGGACAAGCATGTAAAATCCATTAATATGAGGACCATGTATTTGAGTCTCTGCTTATGTGTTCACATTTCCTATTTATTTGGGAACACCAACTAACCTAATCTGCATGTTTTTGGACTGTGGGAGGAAACCCACCAAGCACAGAGAGGACATGCAAATTTCACACACACACACACACACACACACACACACACACACACACACACACACACACACACACACACACACCTGTTACAGCCTTCAATTTATTCACAAAAAATATAATTTGGGTGATACCAGCAGGGTGAAGTCTACAATCAATCAAATTAAATTAATCATTAAAATATTATGTGTGTAATAAATTCAGATATCACAGAGAAAAAAAAATATCTTGAATACAGTTAGCTCCTTCTGAGCTCAGCATAAGATGCAGTAAAGAGGTTGGGAAGAGAATAAATCGAGTCCATATATAGACCTCTCCTTTCTTTGATTGAGATTAAAAAGAGATACAAAAGTTGAGAATTGTTTGAGAATTGTTTTAGAGGTTGAAGAGACCTCTTTTGAAACTTAAAATAAGGCTAGTTTGAGATTTTGTGCATCTTTTTTTCTAGAGAAAAAATTAGTTACAGGAGAAATACACTATAGACTCATTTTGGTTTCACACAGGTCTCATAGATGTCTAGGAGACATGAATGATACATTTTTGAGAGCTCTTTTCTAATTTCCTTTTCCCCTGGGTGTGCTAGTTTGTGCTTATGTGACCCATAATTATTTTTCTCAGTATAAATAAATGCTTCGCGTTTTAAGAACACCATTTAAAAAACAAAGACAAACTTAGGAGGAGTGGAAGGTGAGAAACCTCAATGGAGAATGTACTGACTATGACATGCAGCTAATTGCTCTGTGTTTTGTTTTGTTTAGTTTTTTGGGTCATCACCACAAGCACATGGTCTATTTTTTTCCTTAATTGAAATGCATCAATACTTCAATAATAAACACCATGATAACATGAGTGCAGAAGGATCTGAAGAGGCTTGTCTCTATTACACAGACTTTAATACGTTCACAGTAAATTGGCCACAGATATAGTTTATTTTGCTGAACAAGTTAATAAGCAATATTTAAAATAAAACATACCAGGAAGTAAGCGTTCCATGCATTACAGTACTGCGTATTAACAAGTGCCCTAACAAACATAGCTACAGTGTACAGTACAAATGTAGTGTATGCACGCTTGTGGGGATTGGAAGATTTTCCACTGTGCCCCCAATGTTTCTCACTATCATTCTTAGTACGTTATGAAGTCCAGTAATTAAATTGTTGTGTGTGTGTGTGTGTGTGTGTGTGTGTGTAACCCCCCAACCTACAAGAAGAATACCTGATTTACAAGACAAAAAATGGTCAGAGGTGTGAATGCGCATCTCTGCTTTGCTCTTCGGTGTATGTGTTTGTGCTTTAGGTTCACAGGGTGCATTCTTAAATTCAGCCTGTCTGAATCTGTATAAACACCAAGTTGGGAAAAACATGTTTGAGAAAATAACACATTCTGTATCTGCAAAGTTAGGAAATTTTCTGGTCTAAACATGTTTGAACTTGACCATGTGTGTGCATGTAAAGCATGTGTGTGTGTGTGTGTGTGTGTGTGTGTGTGTGTGTGTGTGTGTGTGTGTGTGTGTGTGTGTGTGTGCGTGCATGTGTGTATGTGTCAAAATCATCCTACACAGCAGCCCCCCTCCCCCCCCCCTTTCTCTCTGGTCTCAATCACTACAGCCACGATTATTTTCAAAGGTTAAGTGCAGGTTAATTTATTTTATTTTTACTTCATATTTTGAATTAATTTTTTTTATATGAATATTTTTGGGGTGTGAAATATTTTTCGTCTGAGTTTCTATTATTTCTTATGGGGCAAATTCACTTTGATATACAAGTGTTTTGATATACAAGCACAATTCCAGAATGAATTATGCTCGCAATCCAAGGTTCCACTGTATCATGCAAATGATGTGCAAAATATAGGATATGCTGAGAGCCCTGTGGCTCCATCTAGATTAAATCTTGATTAGAGCTCTCCTAGTTCTGGTGATTAATTTGTATATGGGATTTTGTTAATTGGGACTGTTTGAGAAATTAGGACTGTTATAGCCGAAAAATGATACACTTCTTTTCATTTGACACGATTTCATGTGAATATGATATCATTAAGGATTTTTTTCTCTCTTCCTTTCTATTAGATTCTCATATTCTACATTCATTATGCATCTTTATACTGTGCCACCTTTATATTGTCCCATTTATGGTCAATATAAAGGTATTGTACCTTTACATTGACCATTTTCCCAAAAATTTTCATGAATTATCTATGTCATCTGGCCCCCAGACATTTTGTACCAAACTACATTTTTTTCTGTTGTTTATTCTCTGTTTATCCTCTATCTTCTTATTTGCCAATGTTGCTTACTTAGCTTCTTCTTTCTTCAATGTATCTTCTTGTTTTAGTCTGACTTGCATCTTGAATCTTCCTCTTTTTGCCTAACTGACTGGCTTACATAATTGATTGTAACTTGCATGATCATTATTATTATTCTCAGAAATTACTTACCACATACAAGCACTGCAATGTTTCAGTTAAATATTCCCTATTGAAGATTAAATTTTGATAAAGTTCTTACTTTAATAATACAAATCATATTATATTTATGCCCATGAAGGGCAATGAAGGGTCTATATTTTTTATCATATATATTTTTTAAAGGATAGAGACAAAATATCAATCAAAAATCCAAAAGAAATATTATACAAATGTTATAAATCGAGATACATTTCAATAAGTAAAATTAGTATTTGATCCCATATCAACCAACAATAATTCTGGCTCCAACAGACTGGTTATGTGCTCATGTGATAAATAAATTAATTTAAGGTGCTACTAACAACAACTCATTATGTGTATATAAGACACCTGTCCACAGAATTTCTATTTTCATTGACAGTAGGGAAGACATCATCTAAACATACCAGTTCACCATAATACTCTATGTCAACAAGTCCCCCAGATCTGCTCCTTTACCTAAGGCAAATCTATTTACAAAAATGCCTGGCTAAATAAATAGTTTTTTAGCCTAGACTTAAACACTGAGACTGTGTCTGAGTCCCGAACATTAATTGGAAGGCTATTCCATAACTTTGGGGCTTTGTAGGAAAAAAATCTGGCCCCAGCTGTAGTTTTCATAATACGAGGTACTGACAAGCTGTATGCATCCATTGATCAAAGTAGGCTTGGCGGATCGTAAGACACTAGCAGTTCACTCAGATACTGTGGCGCGAGACTATGACATCTATGACAAATTTCACAGGGAGCCAATGCACTGTGGATAAGATCCACAGGGTTCATGGGCTCATATCTTTATTTTTTAGTGAGGATGCTCACTGCTGCATTCTGAACTAACTAAAGCTGTTTATGCTCCTAGTTGAACAACCAGACAGTAAGGCGTTACAATAGTCCAACCTAGAGGTGATAAAAGTATGAACTAGTTTTTCTGCATCGTTTAGTGACAATATATTCCTTATCTTGCCAATATTTCTGAAGTGAAAGAATGCTATTCTGGTAATATTATCTACATGTGCTTCAAATGAAAGGCTGGAATCATGATGGAACAGAAAGGCCATTTAAAGATATGTGTGATCAAAAAGCTTGCTTCTAGCTGTATGTGGTCCTATCACTAGAACTTCTGTCTTATCAGGATTAAGCAGAAGGCAGTTAATTAACATCCAGTCACTTATGTCTGCACACATTGCTCAACTAGCTGGTTTTTCTCATTTGGTTTTGCTGAGACGTATAACTGTGCACCATCAGCATAACAATGAAAACAAATACCATGCTTACGACTTATGTTGCCCAGAGGAATCATGTACAGAGAAAAAAACAATGGGCCTAAAACTTAACCCTGTGGAACACCAAACTCCACTTGAGAACATGCAGAATAGTCACCATTTAAATCTACAAACTGATAATGATCAGTTAAATAGAATCTGAGCCTGGAAATGGCCCTTAATTCCTACTACATTTTCTAATCTGTGAAGGAGAACACTATGATCAATGGTGTCAAAAGCTGCACTGAAGCTAACACAACTATAGTGATGCCACACTGATCAGAGGCTAATAGGAGGTTATTTACTACTTCGAAAATTGATGTCTCTGTGCTGTGATGAGGCTTAAATCCTGACTGATATAGTTTGTTCATGCTATTTCTATGTATATATGACCATAGCTGCTCCGCTACTATCTTTTCCAGAATCTTAGAGATAAAGGGGAGGTTTGATGTCTGCCTGTAATCGAACAGCTGACAGGTGTCAAGGTTGGGTTTCTTAATTAGTGGTTTAGTAACTGCTAATTTAAAAGATTTTGGAAAATACCCACTGCTGAGTGAAGAGTTCATTATTTTCAACAGGGGTTCTGTTATTGCTGGTACTATCTGCTTGAGAAAATGTGTTGGTATAGGATGTAATTCACAGGTTGATGACTTTGCAGAAGAGATGAGTGAAATTAGTTCATTCTCTTCAAGGGGAGTAAAGTATTCTAGGTTCTGATATGATATGGTTAGTCTATCATCTGTATCACTTAACTTGTCTGGTTCCAAAGCCTGAATTTTTTGCCTAATATTTATGAGATACAACAATCTAACTTTTTTATCGTTCAGGATGCTTTCCTTCCATGCTATGTGGAATACTATCTAAACACGACAATCAACCCTGTCTTCTCAGACCCTTACCTGTTCTCCATGGTCTAATATTGCACTGGATTTCATTGTAGGGTTACCCACTGATGGAAACACCTGTATCCTGACTGTAGTGATCGTTACTCCAAGGCAGCAAACTTGATACCACATTGTCCCATCTGGAGCAGCAGGGGAACTATGTTTGTTTGCTCTTTGTGGATTATAGTTCAGCATTTAATACTGTGTCATCTCACAAACTGAGGGGCAAACCAATGGCTTTGGGGTTTCTATATTCACCTGCAAATGGATTAAAAGTTTCCTGTTGGGTCACAGATAAAGAGTGAATGTTGACTCTGACACCTCCACGGCCCTCAGTCTCAGCAGTAGTTTACCATAGAGCTGTGTGCTGAGCCCTTTGTGTTTCATGCTCTACACCCAGGTGAAGTGAAGCAGTTGACAAAGTGGTGTGGGGAAAACAACCTGCTCCTTAATACACCTAAAACCAAGGAGCTCATAATTGATTACAGGAAAAAGAACTGGACATTTTACCACTATACATCAGTGGGGAATGTGTGGAGAGAGTGTCAGATTTTCGCTACCTGGTCGTCCACATTGAGGAGAACTTGGCCCGGGAAGTAAACACCATTGGGCTGGTTAAAAAAGTCATGCAATAAATGTATTGAATACTGCAAGCACAAACTAAATATAATTGTTGTGAAAAAGAGGATCAATAAAATTCTGACATTGAATGTACAGGTTTGTGTGGATATTTCTGTTTATTGTGAAGTACTGTAAGATGGGGTTGTGGTATTGTTGCATGGCTGGATGAATGAAGTGCTGTTGGGATGACTTTTCTTTTTGAATTTTGTTGAACATATTATAATACTGAAGACATAAAACTATAATCTGACTCTGAAATATTTGTTTTATCTGTTACAGAATAAATAAAGAGAACATGAACAATGAGGAGAATAACTCCATTACCTGAGTACTTTGAGTACAGTTATTGAGTACATTGTTATGTTCAAGAAACCCTAACCAGAGATTATTTAACTTTGAGGTTTAGCATGGCGTGGTATCCTGAGGGATTGACATGTTCAGCAACAATACACAGGTAGGTTGTGGCATTTAAAAAAATGTCCAGTTGGAACTAATGAGCCCAAAGTGTGCCCAAAAAATATTTGCCATTATACCTTCACTAGCCTGAAATGTTGATATAACATTATGGTCCATGCTTTTACACGTTCAATGTGCCTTCCTAACAACTCAAACCTTGGCCGTTCTTCTCTGACCACTGCCACTCAGGAAAAATAAAATGACCCTTATGTTGCTCTATGTAGACTAGAAAGCACATTGCACATTGTTTACATTGCCCATTTCAGCGACTTGTCTTCATCTGTAGACAAGCATTATTACTATCCCATATTTCCCATAAGAATCATTTGTTTACAATTTTACTAGTCTGGATCTAATTTTTTTAATTCCCATCCCTACGGATAATCACAAATCTTTAAAGAACTGTATTAAAGTCAAGTCTAAACATTTAAGCATTTCCTCACATTGTTTATTTAAATATGTTACACAATAGTAATGTTTAATATTTATCATTTAGGAATACATTCTTGTAAATTGTAAAATGTTCCTGTTATCTCATTCGAGATGCACAAGCATCTTGTATCCAAGAGACATGAAATACATATGCTGTATGTGGGAAGGTATGACATTTGCTTTTTACATTTACAATTGTTTTTACAAGCTATTACAATAAGCACATTACATTTACAATTGTCAATTGTAGTTGGACAATGTGTGAATTGTGCCTATCTGTATTATGACATGGTGCTATCATCAACTTCTGAAGTGAAACTAAAACTGGTGAACAATTTGTTATTGTTTTTAATGTCTCTCATGATCTTTAACAGTCATTATAATGTTTTCGTTCAACAAAAGACAACACTTTTCTCCTTGTTTCAATCTGCTTCCCCTACTTGCTGTTTGACACATTACAAAACAAAAAAGTATGTTGACATATATAAGGAATTTGATCCTTTACACAGTAATTACACAACATTCATATATATAGACTTCATTAAATATAAAATAAAGGTGTATGACTATATAAATATGTACATAGAGTGTCATAAAGTGAGTGTGCAAGGTAGGGCAAGTAGCCCAGTGTGCATCACATAGGCTATAATAGCAAAATATAGTCACATTTTGCAAGTCACATAGGCTACTTGCAAAATAGCAAGTAGTTGTAATGTGCAGGAGAATGTAAGAAGTTTGTTGGAGTCATGGTGGTGCTTTTACACAATATACAGTACCGGATGTTTGATTTGTGCAAACAAAAGTAATTTACAGACGGGTGTAAGAATTTAGTTTTTTTTTTTAAAACAACAGATTGCATATAGTCCAACTGTTTTTGAGGGTGATTGCCTGTGGGAAGAAACTTCTGTGCCTGATAATTTTGGTGTGCAGAGTTCTGTAGCACCTGCCAGAAGGGAGGACGTGAAAAGGGTTGTGTCCTGGGTGTTTGGAGTTCCCATAGCAAAATTTTGTTGCACAGAATTATGTTTTTCTAATCTCATGAAACTGAATTGAGTTTTCTTATTACAAGCTTGATATTGTCATTTATATTTCTTCTAAAACTGACTAAAAAACAGAGACACAGCAGAGATACAACCTTTGACTTACTAAAGAAACGTACATGAGAAACGAGCCATATATAAGACCATAATGAGATCAAAGAAATGAATTAATGAGACACCAACAAAATCTGTCAAATCAAGACACTAAATTAGGTCACATAATGTCACACAACCTGACAAGGTATTAAGTGTCACACTGCTTAACCTAAAGTATGAGTTATACAGGAGTTATACAAAGGCCACAGCATTGTGACAACCTTGCAGTGATAAAAATCAGTCAAATAGAAGGTGAACATTTTTGAAGGGAAAATTGGTTGCTTGCTGTATGTAAGGGAGACAGGAACAGGAATGCCTGGAAACGTTCTTTCTCACTGGCTACATCAGTCTATTGTGGTGGATGTCCAAAAAGTTTGTCCAAAGACTACAGCTCCTTGAGTTGCTTAGTATCTAATGGAACAACAAAAAAGTGTTCAAAACATTTTAGATTTACCTAAACACCATTCCGCTACTCCATTCCCAACTTTCTGAAGGTTGAGTGGTGGGCTTGAGCTTGTGAGCTGGTGGTTACTTGGCTGATGATTTGATGCAGATGAAGACTCTCTTGCATTTTCTTTGTTGAGATTCTTGTTCTTCTCAAAGGTTTCTGAGGCGACATGCATCTAAAAAGAATATAGTTAAAGTAAAGTATATAGAATAACCAAGATAACCTTTTCTCAAACATATCGGTCTTTATTTATAGAATATAATTAACTGATGTCGCTAAAATTACATGTTCTGGCAACTACTGTTAAACACTGAACACTCCTTAGTAAAACTACTGGTTTTCAAGACTAAACATGCAGTAACATTTTTTTACTATTTTAAAAATGGGGGGGGGGGGTGTTAACTTAATGTTTCAAACCACTCTGTTGTTAACTTAGCATATGCCTAATGACCTAATTTTCAGCTAAGCTATACTATACTGTATGTTTTTGACCGCAGACTCTCTGTTTTTAGTTTACATTCTGACTTCTTGACGATAATGACTATGCTCATAATTTTTAATTTGGTGTGAAAAATAAAACCCTTCTTCACTGTCCATTTTTTCTTCTTTGTCCTCTTCTTCATTTTATCTTTGGCAACCAAATTAGGTGATGAGCTACCACCACCTAAAGGACTGAATGAATGATGTTTGGTAAAGTGTTTTTGTTGACGTTGAGGCCTGGCGATACTTTTGCTGCACATTTCCCTAATTTCCCTAAACACCAGCCATGTTGAATAACTCAGAACATAATATAATTGTGTGGATACAGTTTTTTTTAAATAAAGAATCTAGATTTTAAATTAAAACATTTATCTATTACAAAACTATTTTGTACTGGAGTTTGATAATTACTAACTTACATATCTAGACATCTTTACTGAACATATGGTTGATAAAGTACCCAAAAATATTTCTCTCTTAATTTTTGCAATTCTGAAGCAGAAAGTTCAAATAATTTACACAATCCAGTGTTTCCCATAGGTGTGAAATATACCTGCGATGGTAGGCAGTGGCGTAGGCTGCATTACCTGAGGCACAAAAGTGGTCTACTATACACAGCTAACAATAAATACATATATGACTTTTAACACAATATTTTTATTTACCTTATTTTATATTGATTTCATATTTCAGAGATTCAACCAACTTACCCTTCCCTTCATCTACCCATATGTGAAGAGTAAGATGCAGAATATATAAAAGTACTAAACACTCTTTAGTGAAAATGGCACTGTTGGTCAGAAAACTGTTGGAGGTGGAGGTATGGTATTTTGCAAAATCAAACAGTCATTAATATAACCAAATTCAGTTAGACAGAATATTTGTTCTTTTCATCATTATTGTGTACAAAATATTCTTAGTTTCTAATACTTCTTTCTTCAGTTGAAAAAAGTCTCAACAACTCATCGAAGTCAAACTGTTCATATTATTAGTGGTGCTTGTGATGAAAAGCATCACTTTCATTATCTTGCAGGGTCTTTTTTCTCACTTTTTTTATTCTTCTTCTGTAAAAACTTTGACGCATAAGTAGTCCCGTACTGTTTGTCATGAAAGACATGTCAAATGTGCTTGTTCGGGAATGGGGTGCTATGACTTTACTTAGGGATAGGGAGTAAGGGGGCAATTTATCGCCAAAAAAAATTCATAGACTTAACACTACGACTAAATTTGACACAGAGCAAGAATTTTGTAGAGATATAAAATTTACCAATTTTAAAGAGGCTTGCAAGCTGTCTCAAAACATACCCCACAAGAGGAAATAAGTTGTACCCCTGTGGCACAAGTGGTACCCAAATTTGACCCATTGGGTGATGCTGTAGCCTCCCAGTGCTGAGGGCCTGGAGAGAGCTGATTTTCCAAGCTCACTAAGCGGGGTGGGATGTGAGCCCAAACTCTGACATCATTCATGGACATAGAGCCAATCGTGAGCTCATGCAAGCGGAAGGAGCAGATAGTGTTGTCCTCTGGGTGTTATGTGCACAGTGCGTGCGCAAGCAGTTCGAAAAGATACACGTGATAGACTTTGGCCATCCCTGATTGAGTAGTAGCCTTGATATATGAGACCCCTAGCGATGAATTGGTTGCGATTAAATTAGGGAGAAAATCTGGGAAAAGTCCCCAAAAATATATATCTACAAAAAAGAAGTAATTTTAAGTTGGCAGCAGAAGGAGAGATCACACAGAGCACCAAGAGAAATGTTTTAGAAGGCTGCTGTGTGTACAAGACATTGAAAACACATCAGCATTTTTTGTTTACCCAATTGTCCCCATTAAATTAGGAAAAGTCTTAAAATATGAAGGAAAAATAAAGATCATTAATTATTTATTTTGAAACCTTGAACACTGAATGGGATGAAAATGATCCCAAAGATAATAGAAGGGTAAATGCAGGATATATTTAAACAATCAATAAAATCTCTCTGTGCACAGCTATGTGGTGGCCCGATGGGTTACTGGTTAGCACAGTCACCTCACACCTCCGTGGTCCGAGTTTTATTCCCGCCTCGAGGTCTGTGTGCATTTATTTTGCATGTTCTCGTAGTGTTTGATGGGTTTCCTTTGAATACTCTTGTTTCCCCCTCCAGTCTGAAGACATGCAGATTAGGCTAATTGGCATTTCCAAATTGCCTGTAGTGTGAAAAATGTCAATGAATACAGTGGTCACTATTGGCCTCCATGACCCCTAGTTGGACTACAGAGGTTCCTATATAGAGAGGGAAGGCACAGCTACTGTATACAGAGTTGCATGTTATGGTATAGTATTATGTTGCAGTATATAAATCTTATTATAACAAAAGCAGGTTTCAGGGGTTATTGGTGTAAAAACCATAGACACAAGTCTACACACACACACAAAGAAGAAATTGTCTTGAAGAGACAAAAAAAGAGTCAAAAGAGATCTTTCCCCATGTTCTTGGCATACATTTTTGACCCTTACCATGAGAGGTCAGAATGAAAGGGCAATTTGATCACTTCAGGAGAATAAAAGTTACATTAAAATAGATATAATTCAATTTTATTAAGGAACTAAACATTTAAATTAGGCATTTAGATCTAAAACTAAGATAAGACAAACCATATAATCTTATTATGGTTTTTGTGCGATGAGTGTGCCCAGTTTGATTTTGTAGTCCCTTGACACTGTAAGTCCACAACTGAACACCGGTCTACGATTAACACAAAAACTTCATGTCCTCCCAAAGACAACATAATTTCAGACTGTGTCTCCCTTATTTAGCTTAAAACACAATTATAACTATTTTTATACGAATGAAAAGAAATTTCAGTGTTCTGTTTTAGAGTTAGATATATTGTCTATGGACAATAAAGGGAGCCTCCTGTTTGTGGATGTATAGGTTTTATAGTTGGTGAATGATATAGTACTAGAACTATGTACTAAATTTCTTTAACCAAAAAAAGTGGATGTATTAAGTTCTAATCATTTGTAAGTTTGAACAAAGAACATTGGTTTAAAATATACCAATATTTTTACCAATATACCAATATTATTTTTGTTCAATCCATTTACCAGGAAATGTCCATTTTCCATAACAAACTATAGTAGACCACCCTTTCCTGCTGATGCAAACAGAAGCTTGGCTGCTGGCCTCAACACCTTCTACTGCAGGTTTGAGAAGATCCATCTCAGCCCACTGTCTGTCACACGTCTGGTAACCCTGCCATCACTCCCTCCACCCCCCACCTACCCACAACACCCAGGTGCATCACACAATCTGTGAATAAGATGTGAAAATACTCTTCCAGAGGCTGAAAATCAGGGAAGCACCTGGCCCAGATGGTCTCTCCTCCTCCTGTTAAAGCACAAGTTGACCACCTGGCTCTGACCTTCACACATATTTTCAAAAGATCACTTCAGCTGTGTGAAGTCGCTTCTGTTTCAAACAATCAAGCGTCATCTCAGTCCCAAAGAAACCCTCCATCACAGCTCTGAATGACTACAGGCCTATTGCTCTAACATCATGGCAAGGACATGAAAACAACTCTACAGTGCCTTTTGACACAAGCAATAAAGATGTGTTATCGACATAATAACATTTCAATAACCGCCCGTAAGGAATTTAACATTTAATTTAACATTTAATGTTCTACTGTGCCCTAAATAACTGATAATGAAACCATTTGGCCAACATTCATACCAACATAAAGCAAAGTTAAAACAATGTTACTGGTAATTAGGAGCTATTACGCAAGTGTTAACAATATCATAATGACCTCTGATAGATGCCAAGCTATAGACATTGGTTATAGACATATGACCCACCTGCGCTTTCTCACATACACAGGTATACTGTAGCCAGAGCACACAGGCATGAGGCTCTATCCCTTTGGTCTCTCCAAGTGAAGTAAAATAATATTTGCGTAATCCTTTTGTAATTAACACACATTTAAAGATGCATGAAGACATAACACAAAAAAGCTGCATCCAATTGCACCTACTATAACATAAAACAGTGGGGTCAGTGAGATAGTATTATCCAAAGAGGTAAATGCATGTCAGTATGTACAATGAAAATAACATATTTGCATTGAGTTAAATTATATAGCACCTTTAATATTCAAAGAAAATTCCAGAGACAGAGAGATATTCACAATCATTCAACGTTTAGATAAAGAGTGTTTGTACTGCATGAATGATCTGCGATTTTCTCTTATGTAAGGTTTTATAATATTGTAAGACATTGTAATCTAGTCAGTTTTATAGTGTTTTATAGAACCGTTGTTCTTGTTTTTTTAACTGGTTCCGCGTCTCGTGTAGCGCGTTAAATATTAATTCATCTGGTAAACGAAAACTGAAACGGGTATGATTGTTGCAAGTGTTTATGACAAGCGTGCGAAATACGCTGTTATTTACAACAGCTCTTTATTTAGTGAAATAAAAACATAACGCTTCTGTCGAGAACTAACTACGTCATCAACCCGCGTCCACGGTTGCTATCGGTTACTAGACATGGGTGCTGATCCGCTGTCTGCGTGCTTTAACTGTATGCACTGTATGTAACGTCTTATTCAATAGTTTTTCCAATCAGACAACATTTGGTACTATTGTAGTATTATTTATTGTAGTGTTGTATTACTGACAGTAAGTGTGCTTGTATTGTTTTGTCACTATGCAGTGTCACTGCTGGAGCAACATCTGTCTGTTAAAGTTATAATCTAAAAATGTATATATACCAAATACAACTTAAGTGCTTACAATGCAAGTTTTAAAACAACGGTCATCACCAGGAACTGTAAATGCATAGAGAGTGTATGCCAGTTGTTTGGCTGGTTACATTTGGAGGTTTTGCTCATTGATACTCGTGACTAGTAGGTGGCAGTGTTCCACTGTTGTTCTTTGTTTCTTGTACTTCTTGGCCTAGCTAATGTTGTGCAATGTTGTCACTTGTTTGGAGTGTCACAAACTAAAATCTAGAGTGCCTGAATTTAACAAATGTTGACAGCAGTTTTGTGTGAATGAGAGTCCAAGCAGAGAAGAGTAGCAGGAATTATCTGTACCAGAAAGGTATAAGCAAATATGAAAAGAAAAGTTTATAGAATGGTTATGAGACCAGCAGCCTTGTATGTTTTGGAGACTTTGCTGAAAAGAAAGGAAACAGGGCTGTAGGGGCGGAGCTAAAGATAATGCAATTTGCATTGAGAGTGACAAGAATGGACGGGATTTGGAATGTGTATATTGGATGAACCGTGCAAGTAGGGCAGTTTGGAAACAAAGGTAGAGAGGCCAGATGGACATGCTTTGGACAGGTACATAGGGGGGATGAGGACTATATCAGGAAGTCAATGTTTGAGATGGAGCTGACAGGCAGAAAGATTATTATTTTCAACATTTTGGGTGTACATGTTAACACTTACTGAACAGATTTGGGTTGGAAACCAACAGCTAAGTTGAGCAACACTGGACACAGCTAAAGTCTATCATTTCATTTTGTTTTGAAGTTCAAGAAATTCTCCTTATGTCATTAAAAATGCTAAATAAATAAATAAATAAATATATATATAAATTATTAAATTATTAAATTAAGTTGTTTTAATTAGTTTTTGTTCCTTTGTGTAGGAAACTCAAACAAAATAACTAAATAAATAAATAAATAAAATGTATTAAATTCCCTTCGGTAATTTAAAGGGGGGGAGGAGGGGAGTGTCTAGTGAATGTATTCAGTTATGCATCATTCAGTGTAATTTGTTATTTAGGGAAGAATTTCTGTAATTTAGTGAGGCATTCGAAGCGTGCATTTAGTGTATAAGTTGCCCCTGGCGTAGAGGCGCGTGGTTAGGAAAGAAATAAATTAATTGATTATAATAACCATATTCCTTAGAGTGTTCTTTGGAACAGGGAGCGGCATGCAGTTGCAATTATACACTTACGAGGTGCATGATTTAGTTTTTGCTCTCCTTGACATAGAGGCGTGCGAGATCGGTGAGGCGCAGCCGAGGCTCGTTTTCCTGGGAGTGTTCACGGGAACAAGGTAGAATGTATAGGATCTGCCGAATGCCTCGTTAATTCAAAGTAGTTGAATTTTTTTATAAATGTGTGAACCACACATCCATGGCTCAGAGGTGTGCAGGTTTAAGGTACCCGGGAGTGTTCTCAGGAACATGGAGTGGCGTTTATTCGTGACCTTAACATAGAGGTGTGTAGACATGGCCAGTATATTTTCCTGATAGTGTTATCAGGAATAAGGATCACGTGTATTCGCAACCACATTTTCGGTTAGTTTTAAATTGCAAACATTATTTGGGATTAATTCCCACCTTGGTTGGAGGACGTGGACTTTGCATGAGGCTGAGATCCATTTCCTGAGCATCTCTCAGGAACAAGGTGGGGTGTGCAAATTGCAGTACTTAAATAATAATAATAATAATAATAATAATAATAATAATAATAATAAAGAAAATGTTATATATTCTGGAAAAATTAAATTAAAACGAGCTTAAAGTGTACATAATTAAACTGACCCTCTTGAAGTGTCCGCCTAACTTTGATACACTACAATTTACCAACAATCAAAGCATGCTTATGAAATCATTACAACTGCAGTAACAAAAATTAAGTAAGCAAATAGATTACATAATTATTGAGAAACAACCAACTATTGGCACAAGTTGGATACCAAATTCTGCAGTGTTGAGCTCAGCTGCTTGACAGCGACATACACGCCTGACACAGACAAAGAACTGACTGACTGTAACTAATCAAACTAACACACATAACATGACAAACATTTGTACAGATTGTATGTGACAAAGATTCATGTCTTCCATGTTGTATGTGACTGTACTACTGTTTGCACATATTGCTTTTACAGACAAAACAGCAGCAGCAAGATTTAATCTTAATTTCCTCACCAGGAAAAAGCACACTGGAAGGAAGCAGGCCATAAACAAACCATGACAATGTGTGATGTCATTAAACAACCTTCTCTTTATTTCAGATGCAGAAATTCCATTGGAGCAGCTGATGGTTGACTTTACTGTGTCTTTGAAATTTATGAATGTTGTTTATATTTAACCAAAGGCTTTCTCATAGCAGCAACAGACAAGGAGGAAGTTTTGGCACAATTCATCAGAGATATCCCTAAATCATCCATATCTGAGATCTAATCTGAGATCTTACTGATTCATATGCTGATGCGTATCTTCTGTAGTGAAGGATTGAAGGCACGGGCCCATAATGAAGTGCTAGTAACCTCTCTTTTGGGCTTCAACTGACTCTCTACTATACGTAAAGTATCTGCATCGAAGAAGAGATCAGCTTGGAAGATGACTTGGATGTTTTGGACACTGATTTTTCCTCACCTTACCCCATACACATATAGTAAACACTACTGTATTAGTATGAAAACACACATGGCAGAATTGTACACACAGTATAGATTATATTAAGTTATGATTGGCATATTGACATGTTATATCTGATGTACAGGTAGATTAGTCAGACTCGAAGTCTTTTACTCTTTCCTAGTCAGTTGTGGAGAGAGATGTTTGGCTTTATGGTCTGGGGAACTGGTTTTGAATGGAATCTATTGATAAAAGACCAGAAGGATTGGAGATAGCCTGCTGAATTCTTAAACGGAGGTTTGGAGTTCAGGACGTTGTCTCTAGAGTTAAATATTACACTCACGGACAGAAAGTTCATTATCAGTTCCTGTAGCTTAATAAAACCACAAGCGTCATGAAGACACCACAAAAGGGGACATACTGTATATCTTCTCATTTTTTTAAATAGTAAATTCTGTTAGAATTTTAGGGGGCATTGTAAGGTTTTATAATATTGTAAGACATTGTAATCTAAGCAGTTCAGATTCCTGTGCCCTGAGAACAGACCCCTCACTGTGCTTCCTTACGCCTTCTGTGGTAACACCTTCTATATCCTGTACCCAGACGAGTATACATCCAAATGGCTGTATAAATGAGAATGTAAATGTATTTCCTCTCTCCTGTCTGTCTCCGGGTTCATCTATGACTGACTTGTGAATGACTTGTTCTTTTGATGTTCGGGACGTAGCACCGTTTAAATGTGCTCTCCTTGCTGAGAATAAACTAGAGATCTTCAGACATCATGCCTGCGTGTGTGTGTTTGTCTCTCCCGGTCGATCGGGCCCGGACCGGTAAGGTATCAAGGTGCAGCGGACACAACAAGTTAAACTCTTCTTCTCTTAGCTTAAAACTTAGCTCGGACACAGTACTTCTTCATTTAAAACCTAACATCTTAATTCTCCTAATCTCGATTTTCTCTTAAACACAATCCCACTTTATATACAGTAGGTAATGTCACGGCGGACTGCACAATCACTATGTGTACTGCGCAGCTCCGGGCACCCAACGGACAAAGTTCAAGTTCACCTTCATCGACAAGGCACAGGAAAAGGGGTGGGGGGCACCATAATCAGACACAGCCGGTTTCCTATTCCCACTCACCGTCTGGGAGAGCTTAAAGGACTATAAAAGGAGACCAGGAAGCCAGCCCGGTGAGTGAAATGTTAAAACAATATAATCTAACTTCAATTCTGTATTCATTCTCTATAGACTCTGGAATTCCCAGAAAACACAAATCCTGGAGATCTATGCTTCAGGGGATTTCCTGCCGCAGCACGGCACGCCCCTCCGCGGTCTCGTCTCTTGACCCGCCGGGCTTGACGCTGCTGCTGCACTTCCTCGAAGGACGAGTCGACCCAAGAAGCACCTCTGCACTGAAGCACTTCCCCCTTGCATTATTCACAGTGTGTGTGTGTGTGTGTGTGTGTGTGTGTGCGTGTGTGTGCACTAGTCTCTGAATAAACCACCTCAGTTGTTTACCGCTTCAACCTGCTGTCTGCGTCTCTGTCTCTCTGCCGCGGCGCTACATAGCTTTACAGTAGTCAACAATAGTCAGAATGTCTATTACCACCATGCTCATCGGCCCTGTTTTAGTGTTACAATGTCAGACAACATTCAAATGCAAATAATACACCCTTCCCCATTTTCTCCACTCCTGTTTCAGCTGTTCAGACCTATACATTCAGACTCCTCACACAAAAACAGGATTCAAGCCAGGCAGAGAAATAAAAATGCACCCTTCAATGCAACTTAGTCCTGGAGAAAAGTTGTTTCGTTTCATTGTGTATATGGTTGTGATCAAGTGATCAACGCCTACTTGATTTGACTTAACTTGATATGTTAAATTCATGTGCGACTTTTAAAACCTATGCCAAAGTACACATATAAGAAAATAAAGTTTTCAAAATCTAACAGTGAAAATGGAGAATAAACAAACCTCAAAGACTGTTTTGGACACAGAACTGAGTTAATGAAAGTCTTGGGTGTGTGCCCATAGCAAAACAACTAAATTATAACACTTAGAAAGAGCTTTTTTCAGCAAAGCCTCTGTTTCAATGAGGTATACATTAATTTTTCAAGAATATGTAAAGCCTATTGACACTTTGTAACGTCGTGGGTATTGCGACAGGCAAACCCACAAAAAACTGCTTCATGGGTTTCCAGTCAGGCAGGCCCACGGCCACCCTCACATGCAATTGCTAGGCAACGCCACCATGATGGCAATCAGGAGGATGCGTGACACCTAGATGCATGTCAAAGCATTAGACGTGCGGACATTTAGGTAGCACCAGGTCTAGGAGTATGCCTCAGGTATAAAGAAAAGAGAAAAGTGAAAAGAGAAAAGTCAAAAGTGAAAAGAGAAAAGTCAAAAGAGAAAACTGAAAAGAAAAAGAGAAAAGTGAAACAAGAAAAGTGAAAAGAGAGAGAAAAGTGAAAAGAAAAAGAGAAAAGAAAAAAGAAAAGAAAAATGAAGAGAAAAAGAGAAAAGTGAAACGAGAAACGAGAAAGCTAAAGGTCAATAAACAAGGATTGACCCTGTCTGGAGGGGACAGGAGACTTTGTTGTATGTTATGTTTGCCTTTGTTCTATTAGAAGTTTTTTGTTTAATTAATAATCCCACGTTATCTCCGAACGGGAAAACCCTCCCATAAGTGTGCACAATCACTCCCACAGCTCACACACATCAACTTTCCTCTGAAGCCCTGCATCAGAGCTCTGTAGAAAAAGAAAATCAGGCGCGTCAGCATAAAGTGCTATCCCGCCACATCATAACAGGATGCCCGCAACTCACCAAGAGCCAGCGGACTTGGAGAGGCTTCAGCAAATAGTAACGGGGCAAGCAGGAGTGATTGTAAAACATGAGCATGCTCTTACCTCATTATTTTCAGAGATAAGTTGGAGTGCATTTTTTCAGAGTGCATTTTGAAGATCGAAATACAGCTCAGTGCACATAGTACTTCCAGGTCTCCACCCTCTCGCGAATCGACTCGTGAGTCAGTGCCCAATCTCTGTGCAGTGGCGCAATCGCCCCCTTTTTGAAATGCAACCATCCCAGTTCCCCACAGAGTGAGCTAAGCGCTTGTCATTCCTGGTGACATGGATTCCAGAGTTATAAGTAGTGCTGGGTTTCCCTTGGCTTCAGCTCCATAATCCCAGAATCAACTGGTCAACCAGGTCAGTCTCCGTTTGGGGGTTCCGGTGCTCCCAGAGCTGCCTGAAGTGGATCCGACCACCTTCCCCCATCTCTCCCGAACCAGTGGATCTGTCCACAGTTCCCCAAGATTACTGGGACCTTAAGGAGATATTCTCCAAGAGGGAGGCCTAAAAATTGCCCCCTCACAGACCTTTTGACTGCACGACAAATCTGCCCCCTGGCACTACTCTGCCAAGGGGCAGGCTATTCTCCCTATCTTCCCTAGAGCACTCAGCCATGGAGAAGTTCTCATTAGGGTTTATACAGCCTTCCACTTCTCCAGCGGGAGTGGGGTTCTTTTTTGTAAAGAAAAAAGATGGGGAGCCCCGACCCTGTATTGATTACTGGGGAATAAATGCTGTGACTAAAAGATCGATACCTCCTGCCTTTAATGAACTCGGCCTTCGAATGCCTGCAAAAGACTTTTTACAAAATTGGACCTTCGCAGTGCATACACACGTGGACAAAATTGTTGGTACCCTTCGGTCAATGAAAGAAAAACTCACAATGGTCACAGAAATAACTTTAATCTGACAAAAGTAATAATAAATAAGAATTCTATGAATGTTAACCAATGAAAGTCAGACATTGCTTTTCAACCATGCTTCAACAGAATTATATAAAAAAAATGAAAACTCAAAAACTCATGGAACAGGCCTGGACAAAAATGATGGTACCCCTAACTTAATAGTTTGTTGCACAACCTTTTGAGGCAATCACTGCAATCAAACGATTCCTGTAACTGGCAATGAGACTTCTGCACCTCTCTGCAGGTATTTTGGCCCACTCCTCATGAGCAAGCTGCTCCAGTTGTTTCCGGTTTGAAGGGTGCCTTTTCCAGACAGCATGTTTCAGCTCCTTCCAAAGATGCTCAATAGGATTTAGGTCAGGGCCCATAAAAGGCCACTTTAGAATAGTCCAATGTTTTCCTCTTAGCCATTCTTGGGTGTTTTTAGCTGTGTGTTTTGGGTCATTGTCCTGTTGCAAGACCCATGACCTGCGACTGAGACCCAGCTTTCTGACACTGGCCAGCACATTTCTCTCTAGAATCCCTTGATAGTCTTGAGATTTCATTGTACCCTGCACAGATTCAAGACACCCTGTGCCAGATGCAGCAAAGCAGCCCCAGAACATAACAGAGCCTCCTCCATGTTTCACAGTAGGGACAGTGTTCTTTTCTTGATATGCTTCATTTTTCCGTCTGTGAACATAGAGCTGATGTGCCTTGGTAAAAAGTTTCATTTGTCCATAGGACATTCTCCCAGAAGCTTTGTGGCTTGTCAACATGTAGTTTGGCATATTCCAGTCTGGCTTTTTTATGATTTGTTTTCAACAATGGTGTCCTCCTTGGTCGTCTCCCATGTAGTCCACTTTGGCTCAAACAACGACGGATGGTGCGATCTGACACTGATGTTCCTTGAGCATGAAGTTCACCTTGGATCTCTTTAGAAGTCTTTCTGGGCTCTTTTGTTACCATTCGGATTATCCGCCTCTTTGATTTGTCATCAATTTTCCTCCTGCGGCCACGTCCAGGGAGGTTGGCTACAGTCCCATGGATCTTCAATTTCTGAATAATATGTGCAACTGTAGTCACAGGAACATCTAGCTGCTTGGAGATGGTCTTATAGCCTTTACCTTTAACATGCTTGTCTAAAATTTTCTTTTGAATCTCCGGAGACAACTCTTTCCTTCGCTTCCTCTGGTCCATGTTGAGTGTGGTACACACCATGTCACCAAACAACACAGTGACTACCTGGAGCCCTATATATAGGCCCACTGACTGATTACAAGATTGTAGACACCTGTGATGCTAATTAGTGGACACACCTAGAATTAACATGTCCCTTTGGTCACATTATTTTCAGTATTTTCTAGGGGTACCATCATTTTTGTCCAGGCCTGTTCCATGAGTTTATTTTTTACAATAATTCTGTTGAAGCATGGTTGAAAAGCAATGTCTGACTTTCATTGGTTAACATTCATAGAATTTTTTTTAATTATTACTTTTGTCAAATTAAAGTTATTTATGTGACCATTGTGAGTTTTTCTTTCATTGACCGAAGGGTACCAACAATTTTGTCCACGTGTGTATAACCTAGTTCGCATTAAGGCAGGAGACGAATGTAAAACAGCATACATCACACCTGCAGGCCACTATGAATATCTGGTCATGCCCCTTTGGTGTCACTAATGTACCTGCTGTTTTTCAGTGGTTTATAAATGAGGCACTCCGGGAAATGAAAAACCATTTTACGTTTGTTTACCTGGACGATATCCTAATTTTTAGTGACACTTTGGAGGAGCATACTGTTCACGTGCGGTAGGTCTTGGAGCTTCTCCTGCAGCACAACTCGTTTGTCAAGCTGGAGAAGTCCCAATTCCACATGACCAACACCACCTTCTTGGGCTTTGTAGTGACCTGTGGACACCTGTGCATGGATCCGGCCAAGATAAAAGCAGTGGCACAGTGGCCACGACCTACCTCGTTTCGTTCATTTCAGCGCTTTCTGGGGTTCTCCAACTTCTTCCGTTGTTTCACTAGAAACTTTAGTACTCTGGCTGCCCCACTCAGCGCCATCACCGAAAAAGACCAGGGGAGATTTAAATGGACAACTGAGGCCCAATGCCCCTTTGATACCATCAAGGCCAAGCTAACCACTGCACCTGTCCTACAATTGCCCAATGGAGGTGAACGCATCCGATGTAGGCATAGGGGCGGTCCTTTCCCGACGATCAGAGGTGGATCAGAAAATACGGTCTTGCACCTATTTCTCGCACCATCTGACGTCAGCGGAACGAAACTATCACTGCATGAAAAGAGGTGTATCTGTACTAGGAAACTCCCGTATACACCACTGATTTTCGGAAGTATCTACAGTACCACTGACCGTATACATCAAATTCCACCAAGCTAGGATACTTCCGGATTGATACCAATTCGGATGTATCTCGCTGAGGAATCCTTCCATGGTACAGCCATTTGTTGCCATGGCAAATAATCCACTCAAAGATTTTGTCAGGAGACCTTCACACCTCAAGCCCCATTTGCATTTTACACCTTTGCACAACTCTGCTCTTCCCTATTGGTTTATTTATCTCTACTTTGATTGGTTGTTTTTAAAACACTCCCAAAACCCTGACATCTATTGGGACATTACCCAGCTCATTTTTATTCAGCCCAACCCAAGCCCTCATAACTTAGTGAGATACATCCTCCCCCCCCCGCCCCCTTATGGGACTATACATCCCCCACATCATTTAAAAAATGACAATAGAATTGATAAGTAATAAGATTGATTAAAATCAAGTCAAACACTAATAAATATACAAAGCAAAGTAAGAATAAGGTGGAAAAAAACATAAAATATGGGGTGGGGGGGGGAATGAACAAATGTGCATTTAAATTGAAAGCTATACTAAAACAAACATGCACCAGTGCTTGTTAGATGTACAAAATAAATGTCCTTATAGCTCAGTCCTGTTAGATATTACACGCTGATGGCATGGCACGCAGTTGCATCCTCCTCATCGGACATCAGATCCAGTATTGAGGTCTGACACAGTTCTCTCTCTCTGCATCTGTGTGAACGACCCTGTACCTGGACTCCAGCAACTGCAAAACACACCATACGTTAATCCCTAAAAACACTCTGAGATTTACCAAACTTAATACATACAGTAGATGATGTACACTTACTCATCTTTGTCGGTTTTTAGCCCCTGTCTTAATAGAGTCTCTTAGCTGAGACTTTCCTGGCTGAGACAAAGAGTATTTGCAATGTCTCATAGTAAGTCCTGTAAAATGCTGGATAAAAAAAGTAATAAAAAATCTGATAAGTGACAGAAACAATTCAAATTATTAGAGGGATGAAAATTAAGGGACATGAAAATAAATAGAACAACAATTTCTGATTACCCTTTATATACTCAGGGTCTGCATCTGCAAAAGTCATCTTTAATTCCTCCAGCAGATACAGTATGTCATCACCGCCTGATCATGAAGTAAACTTATTCTGTGTGGAAAGAGAGTCGTGTCATTAATTACATTTAAAATGATTATGTAAAAGCCTATACATAGCAGGTAAAGAAACAACATTCTTACCCAGGTGGTGGATCATATTTATGTGGGTTGTTTTCTGAATTATGGAGACTCCTTACATCTTCCTGTAATGTTGAATTAAAAACGCTTTAATACATACATTTGTAAACATCGTATAATTCTGATGTGACAAACTGTTAAATATGCTGGGCACCTACAACAATGCAAGTAACAAAAAGTAGATGTGTAGCTAAGTGCTAAGGCTAACTTGGCAAGGTATAAATTACTACTATATTGTTAGCTAACATGAAACTTAACTTACCGCAATGCCCACGTTATGCGCTCTCTTAGCTCTTCTATGCACATGGCTTGACTCTTCCTGCGGTCTTCTCTCATCAAACTTGCGCTCAAATGCATCAAGACGCTGGATAACATCTTTGAGAAGAGCAGTGTGTGCAGCTTGCTTCTCCTTCAAAGTCTCAAGCTGAAGAGACAAAGGCACACCATGGCCAATCCCCCCACCCGGCTATGATAAGAACATACAAAAGGCCTTTACACCTCACAGCCATCACCTCTCACTGCTAGCTGTGAGAACTCCTAGAAAGTTTCACAGATTCCCGTATACATCCACATACATGAGGTATCTGGTCGTTTCACAAAATTTCCTTTTGCATTCTCCCTTTCCAAGCACTCTGCCTCATACATCTGGCAAACTTAAAGTTTAGTAGAGATTTCCCATACCATATTTGTCTGGATACAGCTCTTTTCATGCAGTGTATGGCATTGGGGACCGCAAACTCCTTTCCATAAAAGCTTTAGAGGAGTGGAGACACTGGTTGGAAGGGGCCAAACACAAGGTTCTCATCTGGACAGACCATAAGAAACTGGCGTATTTCCAGTCGGCCAAGCGCTTCAACCCACGGCAGGCCAGGTGGTCCCTCTTTTTCACCAGGTTCGATTATGTGTTGTCATATAGACCAGGCTCTAAAAATCTGAAGCCTTATGCCTTGTCACGGCAATGGGACCCCCCTTCTCGGGAGGTAGTCTCGGAGCCCATAATACCAGCCCCCCAGATCATAGCCCCCATGCGATGGGCAATCGAACAAGCGATCCTTCAGGCCCAACAAGCTAGATTCAGGAGGTGGACCCCGGGGCAAACTATATGTGACAAATGCCGTCCGACGTCAGACCCTTTCTTGGGGTCACATCCCCTTTTGCAGCCCATCCAGGGGTGGCCAGAACCCTGGAATTCCTGCCCCGTCATCTATGGTGACCCGGCATGGACAAAGACATCCAAGCCCGTGTGCGCTCAAAATAAGGAGCCCTGCACACATCCTCATTGGCTGCTACACCCGTTACCCATCCCATCCAGACCATGGTCCCACCTTTCCCTTGACTTCGTAATGGAGTTGCCCCCCCTCCAAGAGATACACTGTAATATTAGTCGTGGTTGATCACTTTTCTAAAGCTTGAAGGTTTATTCCCCTCCAAAAGCTTCCATCAGCGGAGGAAACCGTGCAACTAATATTACGCATTCATGGCCTTCCCCTTGACTTGGTCTTAGATTGCGGACCACCCTTTTGCCAGCCAGTTCTGGAAGGCCTTCTGTAGCTTAATTGGGGCCAGCCTGTCCTCAGGCTTTCACCCGGAGTCAAACGGGCAAATAGAGAGGGTTAACCAGGACCTGGAGCGCTTCCTAAGGTGTGTGGCTTCTGCCAACCCCTCCTCCTGGGCCGACCATCTGATCTGGATGGAATTCGCCCACAACACCCTATGGCACTCTTCCCTGGGCATGTCAAGTCAAGTCAAGTAAATTTTATTTATATAGCGCTTTTAACAATTGACATTGTCGCAAAGCAGCTTTACACAATAAAAAGAAGTAAGTTTTTATGCAATGTATATGAATCAAAACGATAAGATTGTCCCTGATGAGCAAGCCGAGGGCGACGGTGGCAAGGAAAAACTCCCTGAGATGGTAATAGGAAGAAACCTTGAGAGGAACCAGACTCAACAGGGAACCCATCCTCATCTGGGTGATAACGGATAGCAGGGATTGCTCAGCATAATAATGTGTAAGACTGGAAGTTCAGTATAACAGGAGATGTGTTAAAATTAAAATTAAAAGGCATGTCCCCCTTCGAGTGCCAATTCGGCTATCCGCCACCAATTTTCCCATGACAGGAACCCGAAGTGGGGGTACCCTCTGCACAACACATGGTGCAACGATGCCGCTGAATGAAAGGGAAATCTGCCCTCCGTGTTGCAGCATGAAAGGCAACTCTTGCAGCCAATGTGAAAAGGCAGAGGGGACCCGAACTTCGCGTGGGACAGCGGGTCTAGTTTTTTTATGTGAAGGTGTAGGCAAGAAAGTTACACTGGCCCATTCAAGGTGGTAAGGAAAATTAATCTGGTGGCGTACCGCCTGGCGCTCCCCCGCTCAATGAAGATAAACCCCATCTTCCACATCTCTCCTGTGTAGCACCTTGGCAGGTCCATCACCTTTAGCCCCTCTCCTGTCCCGCAATATTGATGGGGCCCCTGCATATATGGTTAGGCGAATCCTATACACACGACACATCCGGGGGGCCACACAATGTTTGGTGGATTGAGAAGGGTACAGCCCAGAGGAACGTTCGTGGGTCCCAGTCTGACACATCCTGGACCCCGAGCTCATCAGAGTTCCGCAGCAACTGGGCCACTGGTATGGGGCCGTTCGTAGAAGGGGGGGTACTGTAACGTCACGGGTATTGCGACAGACAACTGCTCCATGGGTTTTCAGTCAGGCAGACCCGCGGCCATCCTCATGTGCAGTTGCTAGGCAACGCCGCCATGATGGAAATCAGGGGGATGCATGACACCTGGATGCATGTCTACACTCACCTAAAGAATTATTAGGAACACCTGTTCAATTTCTCATTAATGCAATTATCTAATCAACCAATAACATGGCAGTTGCTTCAATGCATTTAGGGGTGTTGTCCTGGTCAAGACAATCTCCTGAAATCCAAACTGAATGTCAGAATGGGAAAGAAAGGTGATTTAAGCAATTTTGAGCGTGGCATGGTTGTTGGTGCCAGACCGGCCGATCTAAGTATTTCACAATCTGCTCAGTTACTGGGATTTTCGCGCACAACCATTTCTAGGGTTTACAAAGAATGGTGTGAAAAGGGAAAAACATCCAGTATGCGGCAGTCCTGTGGGCGAAAATGCCTTGTTGATGCTAGAGGTCAGAGGAGAATGGGCCGACTGATTCAAGCTGATAGAAGAGCAACTTTGACTGAAATAACCACTCGTTACAACCGAGGTATGCACCAAAGCTTTTGTGAAGCCACAACACGCACAACCTTGAGGCGGATGGGCTACAACAGCAGAAGAACCCACTGGGTACCACTCATCTCCACTACAAATGGGGAAAATTTGCACAAGCTCACCAAAATTGGTCAGTTGAAGACTGGAAAAATGTTGCCTGGTCTGATGAGTCTCGATTTCTGTTGAGACATTAAAATGGTAGAGTCAGAATTTGGCGTAAACAGAATGAGAACATGGATCCATCATGTCTTGTTACCACTGCGCAGGCTGGTGGTGGTGGTGTAATGGTGTGGGGGATCTTTTCTTGGCACACTTGAGGCCCCTTAGTGCCAATTGGGCATTGTTTAAATGCCATGGCCTACCTGAGCATTGTTTCTGACCATGTCCATTCCTTTATGACCACCATGTACCCATCCTGTGATGGCTAATTCCAGCAGGATAATGCACCATGTCACAAAGCTCGAATCATTTCAAATTGGTTTCTTGAACATGACAATGAGTTCACTGTACTAAAATATCCCCCAGATCTCAGGCCACCAGATCTAAACCCAATAGAGCATCTTTGGGATGTGGTGGAAAAGGAGCTAGCCCTAGATGTGCATCCACAAATCTCCATCAACTGCAAGATGCTATCCTATCAATATGGGCCAACGTATCTAAAGAATGCTTTCAGCACCTTGTTGAATCAATGCCATGTAGAATTAAGGCAGTTCTGAACGTGAAAGGGGGTGTTCCTAATAATCCTTTAGGTGAGTGTATATAGGCCCCCAACACAAAGCATCAGACATGTGGACATTTAGGTAGCACCAGGTCTAGGAGCATGTCTCCGATATAGAGAAAAGTGAAAAGAGAAAACAGAAAAGTGAAAAGAGAAAAGAAAAAGAGAAAAGTAAAAAGAGAAAAGAAAAAGAGAAAAGTAAAAAGAGAAAAGAAAAAGAGAAAAGTAAAAGAGAAAAGTGAAACGAGAAAAGGAAAAGAGAAAACTGAAAAGAGAAAAGATCAAATTAAAGGTCAATAAAGGAGGATTAACAATATAAATAATTAAATAAATTTAAAGCAGTTGCCATCCTCTACTGAGCTCTCCAGAGGTTGTAATGAATTTGCATCTGTGTAGATTCGGGAGCAAATGAAAATGGAGCTCGCATAGGCAGTGATGTCATTGTAGTAGTTCATGTTTGAAAATCTGAAACAGTATTAGTTCCAATGTTACTTTTTCCTATTTAAATTTCTAAATACCTAAATATTTCTAAGTAACAATATCTAAAAGTCTTAATCATTTTGCAATATGCTGATTTTTATTTTCATACAGTAAACCCGTTAATTTAAAAAAGTTCTATCTTAAAAGTCACTGTAATGGGTTCTACCCTTTTTGCACGGCGGCACCATACTGTAAAGCACGGACACAAGGCGAGGTCTCACAGGGAAAAGAAAGTTACACTGGCCCATTCAAGGTGGTAAGGAAAATTAATCTGGTGGCGTCCCGCCTGGCGCTCCCCCGCTCAATGAAGATAAACCCCATCTTCCACATCTCTCCTGTGTAGCACCTTGGCAGGTCCATCACCTTTAGCCCCTCTCCTGTCCCGCAATATTGATGGGGCCCCTGCATATATGGTTAGGCGAATCCTATACACACGACACATCCAGGGGGCCACACAATGTTTGGTGGATTGAGAAGGGTACAGCCCAGAGGAACGTTCGTGGGTCCCAGTCTGACACATCCTGGACCCCGAGCTCATCAGAGTTCCGCAGCAACTGGGCCACTGGTATGGGGCCGTTCGTAGAAGGGGGGGTTGTAAAGCACTGTAAAGCACGGACACAAGGCGAGGTCTCACAGGGAAAAGGGTTAAAGGAGGGAAAAAGGGTAACAGGGAAGGAAAGATGTGCATGTGCAGGTCTGGTGGGCAGTCCGGGGATCCTTTCCAGCTCTCCTGTGGGTGCGGCCTCAGATGGGAGTCCTCCATGACATCCGACGGCTGGGCTGCTTTCTCTGGCTGAGAACAGGGGCCATGATGTGTAACTCCTAGTGGCCTTTTTTTCCTTGGCAGCAGGGTCACAAAATCCGGCTCCATTCAAGAGTTGACGAGCCGCAGCTGTGAGCTCGTGGCTGTCCATGCTGCGGAGATCAAAGGCGCATTCCACTCTCCTCTTTGAACTCCCTGGGGCTCGTTACATTGTTCTACTTTCATGCCGCTCTTCGACGTTTTAGCACACTTCCGGCACACTCTCCACTTTGTAAACATCAGCACCCCAACAGACCCCGAGCTACACCCCCCAATGTGCTTTATAGCTCAGGGAGAAGCCCGGGATCCATTACCGGAGATTGCCCACCAGCCGTGCCTATTTCCACAGCCCCGCCCCTTCGCACACCTGCAGAAGGGGAGGCAACCTACCTACTGAGCAAGGAGTGAGTGAGGAGCGATATTAGATTTGGGCACACGCACATCACAGGCACATGCAGTGACAGTTACTCTCTGATTTGGCTCATCTAGTTCCTCTTAGATTGACTATTAAATGAGCTAAAAAGAGCATACTTTTTTTTTATTTTATTTGACACATGTAAAACTTAAATAACAATTAAAAATGTTATTAGAATTGCATTGATCATTGCTACTGCTCCTAGCTACATGAAGATTTTTTTAAATATATTGTTTCAATTTAATGAAGGGTCAATTCCTAAGATTAGCTACTATGTTTGTTAGAATACAAGTTGGTCATTCCTTAATGCTTAAAGAAAGAATTACATCAGTTAAGTTAATATACAGTATTTAATTAATATATTTACTATATTAATTGAAAAACAAAATACTCATTAAGTGTCAGTAAGTCTAGACACTCACTATTTATCCCAAAATAAGAAACAATGTAAATGGAATGTTTGAAAATTATTATTCCAAATAAAATGACATTGTTGATAGATGGTAAATTAAGCAGAAAAATCATGCAATCATATATATAGTCCTTGTTTTTTTTCTAACAACTAAATCAATTGGTATTCAAATTAAAATAAGTCGATTGGTTACAAAAGTAGAATGTGCTTATTTATAGCATACTTTATTCTTCTCAACCTTATTAATTTTAATATAATTACAATAATTTATTGAAATTAATTCATGAATTAATTTCATCTCACAATTCAGGTAATGTTGAGGGTTTTCGCAGAAGATGACTTCTGCAAATCACATCCAGTTTACAATCTAACATAGGGACAAGAACTGGACACAGGGAACCACGAGGCTAGACAGGAGAGACAGGGCTGGAGACACAGGACAAGACATGGGACAGAACACAGACTAGAGACAGGACCAGAGCACAGACTAGAAACAGGGCTAGAGACGGGACCAGGGACACAGAGACTAGAGACGGGACTAGAGACGGGACTAGACTGGCTGGGTTAGTGGTTATTTGGGTTAGTAGCTATATGGAATATGGGGACACTGGATGCTGACCTAACCGGGTTAGTAGCTAATGGAGTTAGTGGCTAACCGGGTTAGTACTGATCTAATAGTGTGGAATTGAACACAAAAGGCAAAGCACACATGAGGCTATTCCAAACTAGCGGCTAACCTACTAGCGACCAGAACCACTAGCAGTCAATCCCACTAGAGGCTAGCCTACTGGAGGCTAACCCTACTAGCGGCTAACCCTGCTAGCGGCTAGGCCCTCATGTGGCTACACAAAACTAAACCGACAAAGAACTAGACCGGAAGACAAACACTGGGAAGACACAGAACGGTACTTACACTGTATACAGGAGGAGACACAGCCTAATTAAACATGAAACAGGACAGCTGCATGAATCCATCAACACAAGGAACATAAGGAAAACAAACAGTAGAGCCCTCTAGAAAAACAAAGGTAAAACAATATAACTAAAATATCAACTCAAAGAAACAATCAAAAAGGAATGCCCACCTGACGGTATATACAAAAACACCAACATAACAAAACAAACAAACAGACAAACAATGCTCGACCCAGTTTCCCAGAACAAACTGCTATTTATAGAAACTTTAATGAGGCACCTCAGTTCAGGTGAGCACTCATCACCTGACTGAGGTGCCTTCTGGGAAACTGAGTCAACCAACAAGAACTACACAGACAGACAGACATGAACAGTGACCTCTAGTGGAGGTTCCTAACACTCTCTCAAATAATAAAATGTTAGGCCTAAAAGATGTACATCCAACTGGCAACAACGTTCATGTTATTGTTCATGTTGATGGTAAACTAATCATATTTGACCTGGTAATCATCAACAGAATCGTTCATTTACTTATTTCATCTCTTTTTATAATAATTGTTTTAATTGAAATAAGCTTAAAGTAAGGGTATTAACAAAAATGTTCCACCTGTGTCAGAGTGCAGTTTCCAAAGTGTATTTGCAAAGTAAGATTATTTTACTGAGGAGAGAGGATTTGTTGTAATACCTGTGCTACCATTTAACCACCATCCGTCTATTGTTGTTTCTACTGGAAAACAGCCAGATTCAATATTGGATCTATGTCTTATATTAAAAGTCTGGAAATGTAAACATTCAAAGGTAAACAGGTAATTTCTACATTAGAAATCTTATAAAGTTAACTTTTTGTTAACTGAATGAGGAGGAGCCTCAGGGAGCCAATAGTTGTTGTTTTTTTGGCAGCAGTGACAACAGCATATAAACAGTTCTATGCAGCATAGGTGTGTCTTCAATTTACACAGAACTCATTTACAATTGTGTAGACTGTGTTTATCTAATAACCTAACTATTTTTAATCTAGGTTCATCAAAAGCATGGATTTTGTGTTCAGAATCGTTTTCCTATTGTTTTTTTTGCAGTTCGTAAGTGTTAGTAATGGCGAGGTTGAGAGATCATATAGGAGCAAGATTGAAGTTAGTAATGGGGGGACATTGGGCTCATGGGGACCTCGAGAGATGTGTCCCAGAGGAACCTATGCTACAGGCTTTAGTCTCAAAGTAAGTACATTTTGTTCAATTAATGACAAATACTTTTTACATGTAGACAGAAATAAATGTTGCAACATCAATGTTGCACTTGGCAATGACAATGACAAAAAACAATGGCAAGGCCATAATCAAGTTAAAAGATGTTCAAATGAAACATTAAAATGTATGATTTTTTTTCTTGCAGGATATATATGTGTATGTATTATATGAACCATTCTATACAATACTGATTAAACAGGGTTCCCCTTGGATTACTGTTTTATTAGATATTTAAAATTTTTATGTATTCTTCTTTCAGGTTGAAGAAACATTAGAAGATGGGGATAACACAGCCCTAAATGGAATTTCCCTTCACTGCAGTGGACCACCATGGAGTTATCTGCCCGAGTCTACAGTCAAGTCTGATGAAGGAAGGTAAAGTTTCAGAAAAGTTATTTTCATTGTACTGGATTAAAAAACATATTTTGGATTGCACAAAGAGCCGATTTGTCCATAACATGAAATAATCTAATAAGTATGAAATACTTAATAAAATATCTACCATCTAAACATGGCTAATCCAAAATTTTAAGCCACTATATTGTTTTTTTCCCTTAAAGCTGGGGGACTTGGGATGAGAAAATTTGGTGCGATCATGGAGTGTTAAAGGCATTTCAGCTACGTGTAGAAGGCTCTCAAGGAGATGATGATGATACCGCTGCTAACAACATAAGGTAACAATATTTATTAATTTAGTGTTAATTCCTGTAATTTAGTGTTAAACTGTATTTATTTAAAGTCACTATATATAAAACTGTTTCTAATTTGTAATAGTGGTTTATATGTTGTTTCTAACTGTGATTATGGCTCCTTGTTTTGTTTTGTTTTTGTCATCTTATACATTTAAAAGTGGCTTAAAAGAATAATGCAGAGTGTGTTCTTTTAAAAAATAAAAAATAAAAAATAAAAACAGGTTCTTATGCAGCTCAGGAGAAATACTTACCGGCGATGGAATGTCCTGGGGAAAATGGGGTAAAAGGAGTTCTATATGTTTAGACACAGCAATTTGTGGAATTCAAACAAGAGTCGAGCCACCACAGGATCCGGGAGACAACACCTCTCTTAATGATGTTCGATTTTTCTGCTGCACCTAAGGTAAATTTCATTAGGGTTACATCATCAGAAATACAATTTTCATACCTATTGTTTTAGAAAATAAAGAACTTCTAAATTCAAAGGTTATTTTTTGCCATGATTCATAAACAAAACAATGTTGATTGTTTTCTTCTTTAAAATGTTTAATGATGACTGGCATGTCAACATAACATTTTTACTTATACTAGGAAAGTTTGATATTTTCTCAGCTTGATATTTTCTCGGCTCAGTGTACAATTAATAGTATTTGTCTAGTTTTATATACATTTTGTTAGGAACACCTTTAATAAAATATATATTAATTAAATACTGTATATGAGTATAAATATCATAATACTGAAAATATAAAACGTATAAAATATAAGGCACTCTGACTTAAATATTCATATGTGACAATACATTTGCAATGTACTCTGAAATTTTTAAGCTGAAAACATATTTCTTTCCATGTGTTCTAGGATACAGGATGATGGCATGGAGATAATACAGAGGAATTCCTTCCACCATTCTTGCTGCGCTTTATCATATAAAGAACATTTGCATATTAATCTATTACCTCTTTGGATCTAAAACTTTAAATGCATAGATATAATTAAGAGCTGCAAAATAGATTTCTGCCATTTCAGTTACCATTTTTTAAGAATGTATTGAAATGTATTGTGGCAATAAAAATATGCTGATTTACATTACAGCTTTGGTTTGTGTGTAACTTTCATTGAATATGTGAAAATGTGTGTGATAGAATCTCAGTGTCAGCTGGACATTTATCATCTCCCTCTAACAAAACACACATTCACCCCAAAATAACTCATTAAGCACATTTAGAAAGGAATAAAAATAGGAATCTTTCCATCCATGTACCTTTGCAAAATTTTCGACAACACTTAGTCTATAACTCTGACTCTGGGCTTTAGTTGTGTATGGAATTTTTTAACCATTATTGGGAAGCTGAAAAAGAAAACGCACAGGTTAAATAAATACAAAATAAATGGAGGCATTCTCCCTGCAGTTATCACAAATGCCACGTCTGCACTTATGTCAGCTAGAGTAAAGAAGGTCTATTGAGGCATCATCGACTATGGCACGGAAGAGGAACTCACTGGTCCTGTGTCTACAGTGACTGTATTTGTACCTTTAAAACACCAGGAGTCACACCAGATCTCACCAGATCACACTACAGGACTGTAAAATGCAGGAGACATATTTTTTTTTAGTTACACATCTAAATATCTAAATACCATACACATATATTCATTAGCACCAGTTCATTTCAAAGTATTATTATGGCTGGTGACTTTTATGACTATTTATTTCATAGTACTGCAACAATACTGTCTGTTCTTTTCATTAACTACAAAACCTTCTACTCCCAAAGTCCTTCATACTGGTTGATGTTCACAATCCACCACACACATGAAAGATATTATATATATATATATATATATATATATATATATATATATATATATATATATATATATATATATATATATACATAGAGTTGTGTTTAAAATAATAGCAGTGTGTTGAAAAAAGTGAGTAAAGCTCCATATCCATATAATAACTTTTAATTTAAATCACACAAATGCATTGGACACCCTGCTTATTCTTTTCTGAATTACAACATGAAGGAAAATGTGTTAAATGTATTATTAGTTTACAGAAAGTTAAGAAAAACACATATTAGTCTGTTAAAAAAAAGCAGTGTCGTCATTCATCTTTACAGAATGATGAATTTACCATTTAAACAAAAAATGATTAAAGTTTAATCTTTCTTGTGCATCCCTGAACTAATATTTAGTTGTATAACCATGGTTTCTGAGAATTGCTTCACATCTGTGACAATTGTACTACACGCCACAATTCCTCTACATTTCTTGGTTTTGCCTCAGAAACAGCATTTTTAATGTCAGCCCACAAGTTTTCTATTGGATTAAGGGGGGATTGGGCTGGCCACTCGGTAAAGTTAATCTTGTTGGTCTGGAACCAAGATGCTGCTCGCTTACTGGTGTGTTTGGGGTCGTTGCCTTGTTGAAACACCCATTTCAAGAGCATAAGGCAACATGACCTCTTTAAGTCTTCTGATGTACTCAAATTGATCCATGATCCCTGAAATTGTGATTAATAGGCCCAACACCACAGTACAAGAAGCATCCCCATATCATGATGCTTGTGCCTCGCTGCTTCACTGTCTTCACAGTGTACTGTTGCTTGAATTCGGTCTTTGGGGGTCGTCTGACAAACTGTCTGGGGCGTCTGGACTCAAAAAGAACAATCTAGCTTCCATTAGTCCACAAAATATTGCGCCATTTCTCTTTAGGCGAGTCAATGTGTTCTTTGGCGAACTGTGACCTCTTCAGCACATGTCTTTTCTTCAACAATGGGACTCTGCGGGGGCTTCACATAGCCTTCTTCTAATAGTAACAGTACTCACAGGTAACTTTAGATGTTCTTTGATCATGCTGGAGCTGATCATTGGCTGAGTCTTTAACCCCCAATTTTTGTCATTCTTCCATCCATTTGCATGGTAGTTTTCTATTTTCCACATCTTTCTGGTTTTGGTCTCCATTTTAAAGCATTTGATATCATTTTAGCAGAGCAGCCTATCATTTTCTGCACTTCTTTGTATGTTTTCCCATCTCTAATCAACTTTTGAATCAAAGAACGCCGTTCTTTTGAATGATCCATTTTACTCTGATTTTCAGAGAGAATTGCACAGGACAACCTTTTCTGCTTCTTACAAATTATGTCTCTGGAAATGAATACATCCACACAGTAAAAACGATAACTTAGAATTGATGACCTAAATGTGATTTTTAATTCCCATAAACAAAAAATATTTAATTGCACTATAAACTATACCACAATAACTGATTCAATTAACTATATTAAGTTTCATTCAAAAGTTGGCCTCACTGCATATCTTACATTGTCTAAATTCACAAACTGAAATTACACCCCAGTTAGGGATAGGTCAACTACATTATGCATGCTCATTTCGGCCCGTGGGTTGAACGGGGTCAACCAAATGATTCTATAGAGAGTTTTCACAGCCATTTTTTATTTCCCTTAAGTAGAACGTGATTTCTAAAAGGTGAGGAACAGTTATTTTCTTTAAATTTTATCTAGAAATTCTGACTTTACAGTAATTATATGATTATTAATTTTACCATGCCAGTTGTTCTTTAAAAACATTTGGTGCTTTTGAAATAAATGTCTGTAGCATTTACTAACATCATACAGTTAAACCTTGGATTGCGAGCTTGTAATCCAAAGCACTCATATATCAAATTGAATGATTCGTTCTACAACCAAAAAATATTTGTAAAAAATCAATACAAAATATGAATTAAAAATAAAACAAATTAATCTGCATTTTATTTTTGAAAAGAAATGTGACTGGAGTAAGGAAGGAGAAAGGAGGAGGACAACTTCAACACAGACTAATGGAAACATTGCACTCTGTTGGCTTACTGAAATCTTTTTATTTTTGCGTGATTTTAACAAGGAACCTATCCAATAACACTGGCTTTTGCCTTATTTTGCGGATTTTGCTGAAATGTGGCATTGCATTGTCATTAAACAGTTTTATCTCCCACACTTCTACAGTCTGTTTAACTTTTTTTTCTCCCTGGAGGCCGTTGTTGCAGTACATTTACTAAAGAACAGTCCAAAAATAAAGTGCTTTGCTGAACAGGAAAGAGAATGCCTCTCCCGGCGTTGAGTCTCAATCCTAAAGAATCAAGATAAGCTAGGATGCCATCTCAATGTCGAAGCGCTAGCTACTGAGACAATCTATGTAATTCAGGATACGGATGCCCTGGAGTCATAGAGCCAGGTCTGCATCCATGCATTTTGTATATGTGTGGGATGACAGGGCTAGGCCAAATGGAAGGACCCGTTACTGGTAGGCTTCGCCCCCGAAAGCAAACCTCAAGATCTTTCTGTTGTGGCAATATTTCTATATGAAAATATGCGTCCTTCAGTTCGATTGTCACAAACCAATCCTCCAGTTGGATTTGAGAAATCATTTTGGCTGTCAACATTTTGATGTTCAGCCCATGAAGATGTAAAATTGGACACAAACCCCCGTCTTTCTTGGGAACCAAAAAATACTGACTGTAATAGCCTGACTCTCTGTCTGGCAGGGGAACATGTTCTATTTTTCCAGTCTGTAATTGCTGGGTCACCAAATGCGCCCGTTCTGGTAACATGGAAGTGGAGACCTGTCATGCACACTCCTAACGCAACTGGCACGAGGACACGGAAGTAATGCGGCCACGACTCAGGAAGCATCAAAGGAAACAAGATGGCTCCGCACATCGCTCAGTCATTGAGTTTACCCCATGCTATCGCCGACGCTTCGTCCGTCTAATCGTGAGTACTCACTTTCTTGGGTTTCGCTTTCGATTGAGTGTGTGTTATTAGAACGCGAGTTTATTTGTGTAGACTCTTGCTCTCGCTCCGGGAGAATTCTTAAAATAACAGCGTGGTTATCCTGCCTGCTCGCGCTACTTCCGCGTTTGGGTTTACCATCCACTCCACAGGGCTAACTGCTAGTCTTCTGGTCCGTCTCCATTTGTTTATGACAAGATGATGTGCAAAATGGCAGGAGGGAACTGAACACCTAACATTTCGCTGGAGACCACTGCTCCCCGAAACACCAGTGGTGGCGGAGATTGGACAACAGCCTCCTCAGGGTGCTTTATTCCTTATTGGAATTTTTACCTGTAAGCCTCAGGACTTCTTTTTAGAAGAGATGATGCTCCTCAGGTCCGGCCTCTTTGCGGCGGACTGCGAAGTGTGGCGAGTTCCCGCCCCAATCTCTACGAGGGGGTGCTCAGCTCGCCACATTTTCCTTTTGCGCTTCACGCCTGGAGAGAACCGGACCTGGTTGGGACTGGGTGGCCGACGGTCCTGACTCCTAAGCATTGCGGGGGAGAAACTTCAAAAAGGTCTGCTTGTAGAGCTTCGCCTCCCGAACCCTAATGGCGACAGTGTTTACGGCCTCGATAAAGAGGCCGGAAGGTGAGATGGGGGCATCAAGGAAGAAAGCGTGATCCTTGTCCGTGATGCCCGTGAAGTTAATACACAAATGTCTCAGCCATAAGAGATAAATCTGTGGTTCGGCATAGCTCCGCAAACGCTGCGTCATCAATGGAACCACCGGTGCTCAGGTCTCTCAGCAGGTCAGTCTGGTATGCCTGCAAAATGCCATGGTGTGCAGAGCAGCACCAGCCTGACCCACTGCCTGAAAAGCTTTTCCCTCCAACGAAGATGTTTACTCTATGCGGCTTGGTGGGGAGTGTGGGCTTCTTCAATCTTCAATCATCGTATAACTTTGCATCGACATTAGAATAAATCGATGTCGATGGCACAAAGACACGGGAAGAGTAAGGCTTTCTCCAAGAACAAGTTAACTTGTCATGGAGGTTGCCAAAGAAGGGGAGAGTGCGCCATTGAGGCTTCTTTCCCCGGCCACCCGACATGTTTTTTTTTTTTAAACCTGTCATCTAAACTTTGAGCGCTTGGGGGGTGCTCTGAGTTAAATGTCCATCTGAGAGAGAAGAAAAAATCCATTTCACGCGCTTCTGCCAGATCGGCATGTGATCCCCAGGAGTGAGCCGCGTCTCGCGTTCTTTAAAGAGAAACAGTGAGCCGAGGCTCGTGAGCGCGAAGCACTTTGATAGAAAGGAGATCGCAATGCTCGCATTCTCCCTCAAGCCCGAGGATAGGGTGCTCTTCCCAGAAAAACCCGCGAAGCAGAAAGTGTGGAGATCGCCGTCCGAGAGAAATTTCTCACATGGAGGCACAGATCTCCTCTCAAACTCCACCATGAGCCAGTGAGTAATATAAACACTTTCTGCTCGCTTTTTTTTATAACTACCGTTAAAATTATTGAAAAACAGACTGTCTGCACACACACATGCACAACGCGGTCCTTGAAGACAAAAAGACCTGAGGATGTTATTTGGTGACTTTTAAATAAAATTAGTTTGGCTTAGTTTACAGTTTATTTCCTAGTTTAGTTTTTTAATCGACTGTTTTTTTGTGCCCTCTGAAAATGTTGATCTGCGGTTTATTTCTGTGACTGGAATATAACATGAGGCAGTCCAAGAGAAACACAAGCTTTTGCACGGTAGCGCAAGCGTTGTCAACAAAATTTTAATAGAAACCCTTAAGTGTTTATCAGTTAAGGAATAGGGCTGCTTCAATACTCGACAAGTTATAGTATGGATTCAGAGCTGCACTAATGCTCATATACAAGATGTTGGACGCCATTGGACATTGGACATCTTCACACAGATCTTCAACAGATCACTGGAACTATGTAAAGTCCCTTCATGCTTTAAACGTTCCACAATCGTCCCCATTCCAAAAAAACTAAAATCACAGGACTTAATGACTACAGACCAGTTGCCCTAACATCTGTGGTCATGAAGTCAATTGAAAGACTGGTGTTGGCCTACCTGAAGGACATCATTGGTCCCTTATTGGACCCCCTGCAGTTTGCCTATAGAGCAAACAGGTCTGCGGATGATGCAGTCAATTTGGGACTGCACTTCATCCTTCAACATCTGGCCAAACAAGGGGGTTATGCAAGAGTCTTGTTTATAGACTTTTTAACAGCATTTAATACGATCATCCCAGCACTGCTTCAGACCAAACTAATCCAGCTCTTTGTTCCTACCTCTGTCTGCCACTGGATCACCAGCTTGCTGACAGGCAGGCAGCAGCTAGTGAGACTGGGGGATGTCATGTCCAACAGCCACACCACCAACACTGGAGCCCCTCAGGGATGTGTCCTCTCCCCATTGCTCTTCAGCCTCTACACCAATGACTGCACCTCTACAGACCCCACTGTCAAGCTCCTGAAATTTGAAGATGACACTACAATCATCGGCCTCATCCAGGATGGTGATGAGTCTGCATACAGAAGGGAGGTCGAGCAGCTGGCTGTCTGGTGCAGTCACAACAACCTGGAGCTGAACACGCTCAAGACAGTGGAGATGATCATGGACTTCAGGAGAAACCCACCTGCACTTCCCCCACTCAACATCATGAACAGCACTGTGACAGCAGTGGAGTCATTCCGGTTCCTGGGCACGACCATCTCTCAGGACCTGAAGTGGGACATTCACATTGACTCCACTGTTAAAAAGGCCCATCAGAGGTTGCATTTCCTTTGCCAGCTGAAGAAGTTCAACCTCCCACAGGAGCTGCTCACACAGTTCTACTCAGCCGTCATTGAATCCGTCCTGTGCACTTCAATAACTGTCTGGTTTGGCTCAGCTACAAAAGCAGACATCAGAAGACTACAAAGGACGGTTCGGACTGCTGAAAGGATTATCGGCACTCCCCTACCCACACTACAAGAACTGTATATATCCAGACTGAAGAAAAGGGCTCAGAATATCACTCTGGACTCCTCACACCCAAGCCACCTTCTCTTTGAACTTTTGCCGCCTGGCCGACGATACAGAGCATCAAACACCAGAATAGTCAGGCACCTCATGAACAGACACCTCATGAACAGCTAAAACATTCTTCTCACTGTGCATTAAATATATGAGCAATATTATGTGCAACACCACTGTGCAATATACTGTGCAATACCACAGATATTTGTTTAACTTAATTGTAGGTATCTCACACCCTACTCCATTTGATGTTAACCCAAAAAAATCCATCCTACTCAATTTGTTGTAATTTTCTATTTTATTTTATTTATTTATTTTTTTTCCTGTTTTGTGTCGTGCTGTTTTGTCTTATTTGTTTTGTCCTGGAGCTCTGTCACTAAAACAAATTCCTTGTACGTGCAAGCGTACTTGGCAATAAAACTCTTCTGATTCTGATTCTGATTCTAATGCTATTGAAGTTTAATGGTTAACATTAGCACAGGCATTCCAAAAAAAAATTCACACTCTAGTGGTACATAGGCTTATTATTATCTTTTATTTTATCACACCTAGTCTCACCTAGTGAGAAATCTTGACCTAGATACAACATTTATTTATCTTTGTTTTTACTAAATACTCTTGTTCTCTTTACCCAGAGCTCTGCTGTGGAGGGTTGGATCAGATGGGTGATGGTTGACATTTTGGAACTACCAGAGGAGCATGAACATGCTGTTGAGGGTGCTGTAGTCCTTGAGGGCCTGCGTGATTGTGCACCAGCATTAGGGGAGTTGTTTGGTCAGAGAATTGCAAAATGTCTGACATAGTGGAAACAAGAACTGTTTCATCTTTGATAGTTTTTGAAAATGGATACTTTAATATAAAAGAACCAAATAGAGACTGATACGCAGCTGATGTTATCCAGGTATTTTTCTGACCTTTAACAAAATACAACATGTATTCACCTGTTTTATACAAATTTCTATCTTAACTATGACTAGTTTTGAAAGAATAAAGTTTTTAAGTAATGTCTGTGTTTTAATTGTTTGGGGTATTTATTAAAAAAAAAAAATATATATATATATATATATATATATATATATATATATATATTTTTTTTTTTTTTTTTACTTGAACCAACTGCATCAATGGGCTAAAATGGGAGACAGCTTTGTTTTAAATAGTCAAGGGATTGGGCTAAATAATAATTAAATAACTGAAATTGATCGCTGTTTCTTTACTGCTACATGTGAGTAGGCCAATATAAATAAAAAGTGCACATGGCCATTTTTGTCTTCTGTTTGCATTTAAGTTACTGAACAATCTTGGGAGAGTCAATGTGTCTTCATTCAAGACAAGGAGGGTTTTGAAGATTGTCACGACAAAGTATGCTTTGTCATATAAAATGTGCCAGTAAAATGAGCCGATGCCCTTTTGCTCTAACTGTGGGGAGGGACTGTTGCAACAGTTTGCTTTGAATAAAAAAAAATTCTTACTCAGAGAACACTCTGATAACTGATCTTTTTTTAATGTGTAGCACTTTCACCAAATAATAAACAGGTTGAAGTTGAAGGTTGAAGTACAAGAGCTGATTAAAAAAACAAGTTTGATGACTTATCTGAAATTAATTTTAGGCTTAAAATCTCACAGTGATGTTGTGACAATTTAACATGGTTGTATATTCACCTCTGTATGCGTGGAGTTTGCATGTTGGATTTCCTCAGGCTTGGTTTCCCTCCCATTGTCCGAAAGCATGCAGATTAGGCTAATTGACATTCCAAAATTGCTCGTAGTGTGTAAATGAGCATGTGAATGTGTATGTGTTGCCCTGTCATGGATTGGCACCCCATTCAGTGTGTACCCTGTCTTGTGCCCTAAGTTTCCTGTGATAGGCTCCAGGGCCCCTGCGACACTCTGTACAGATAAAGCGGTTAAATGATGATTGAGATGGATTAACTTGTGCTTAACTGAGCTTAACTCAGATTTTATTTTTAAATATCCTCAGTTGAATAACAATAATGAAGGAATTGTCAATTTACTCTTAAATGTATTACCTGTCATAATGTTAACACTACAGGTGAAACTCGAAAAATTAGAATATTGTGCAAAAATTTATTTATTTCAGTAATGCAACTTAAAAGGTGAAACTAATATACGAGATACATATACTCATTACATGCAAAGCAAGATAGTTCAAGCAGTGATTTGTCAAAATTGAGATGATTATGGTGTACAGCTCATAAAAACCCCAAATCCACAATCACAGAAAATTAGAATATTACATGCAATCAATAAAACAAGATTTGTACATAGAACAATACCGGACCTCTGAAAATTATAAGTATGCATATGTACTCAGTACTTATTTTGGGCCCCTTTTGCAGCAATTACTGCCTCAATGCAGCGTTGCATGGAAGCTATCAGCCTGTGGCACCGCTAAGATGTTATGGAAGACCAGGATGCTTTAATAGCGGCCTTCAGTTCTTCTGCATTGTTCAGTCTCATGTGTCTCATCTTTCTCTTGGCAATGCCCCATACGTTCTCTATGGGGTTCAGGTCAGGTGAGTTTGCTGGCCAATCTCCCACAGTCGTTGAACCAGGTTTCGGTGCTTTTGGCAGTGGGCGCAGGTGCCAAGTCCTGCTGGAAAATGAAGTCAGAATCCCCATAAAGCTCGTCTGCGGAACTAATTATGTGCTCCAAAATCTTCTGGTAGACGGCTGCATTGACCCTGGACTTAATGAAGCACAGTGGACCAACACCAGCAGGTGACATAGCTCCCCAAATCAACACAGACTGTGGAAACTTCACACTGGACTTCAAGTATCTTGTAGTGTGTGCCTCACCATTCTTCCTCCAGACTCTGGGTCCTTGGTTTCCAAATGAGATGCAAAAGTTGCTCTCATCAGAAAAGAGGACTTTGGATCACTGAGAACAGACCAGTTCTTTTTTCTTTAGCCCAGGTAAGATGCTTCTTACGTTGTTTGTTGGCTTGACAAGAGAAATGCGGCATTTGAATCCCATGTCCAGGATCCGTCTGTGTGTGGTTGCTCTTGATGCACTGACTCCAGCCTCCACAGTCCACTCCTTGTGAAAGTCCCCAACACTTTTGAATGGCCTTTTCCTGACAATCCTCTCCAGGCTGCGGTCATCCCTGCTGCTTGTGCACCTTTTTCTTCCACACTTTTCCCTTCCACATAACTTTCTATTAATGTGCTTTGATACAGCACTTCGGGAACATCCAACTCCTTTAATGCATAACTTAAAAGTTGTAATCAGCATTTATAAACCCTTTTAACTAGATATAGGTATGAATGAATGTGCAAGATATGGGATGTGTAGTATTAGCTTGTCTTATTCAAAGAATGCTTATGTACACAAAATGTTAGTAGCATGCATAGAGCTTATGTAAAATGAATTTATAAAGATATTAAAATTTCCAACCTGATGAGTGTCACGAACTAACCGGAGATGAATTAGAAGACTAGCAGTTAGCCCTGTAGCGTGGATGGTAAACCCAAACGCGGAAGTAGCGCGAGCAGGCAGAATAACCACACTGGTAATTATTAGAACTCTCCCGAAGCGAGAGCAAGAGTTTACACAAATAAACCCGCGTTCTAAATACACACACCCAATCGGAAGCGATAACCCAAGAAAGTGAGTACTCACGTTTAGACGAGCGAGGCGTCGGCGATAGCATGGGCAAAACTCAATGACTGAGCAATGTGAAGCGCCATCTTGTTTCCTTTTATGCTTCCTGAAACCCAATCGTATTACTTCCAGGTCCTAGTGCCGGTCGTGTTACGAGTGTGCATGACAGTACCCCCCTGTCCAGGACCGACTCTCGACGGTCCTGGGGTGGAGGATACCCGACGACGGTAGTCCCGGATGAGTTCGGGGTCTAGGACAAACCGAGCCGGAATCCAAGAACGCTCCTCGGGACCGTAACCTTCCCAATCCACCAGGTACTGGAGCCCTCTGCCCCGAGGACGTGAGTCAAGGATCCGGCGAACGGGGTAGGCAGGACCACCCTCAATGATACGAGGAGGAGGAGCAGGGTGGGTGGGGGGAACCATTGGTGAAGTGATGAAGGGTTTGAGCTGGGAGGTGTGGAATACCGGATGGATCCGGAGCGCCGCAGGCAGCTGGAGCCGGTAGGTGACAGGGTTAATCCGGAGGTTGATGCGGTATGGTCCGATGAATCTTGGTGACAACTTTCTTGATACAGTCTGCAGGTGTAGGTTTTTTGTTGATAGCCATACCTTATCACCTACTTGGTACATTCGTCCCGGTAGGTGTCGACGGCGATGTTGCAGAGTGTAACGGCGGTTAGCCTGTTGAATGGCGTCGTTTGCTTGTCTCCATGGCCGTCGACACCGGCGAACCAACTGTTGGGCCGACGGTACTTCCACCTCCGGTTCTTGATGGTCGAACATCGGAGGTTGGAAGCCGTAGCATACCTCAAATGGGCTTAGGTTGGTGGCAGAAGACATGTGGAGGTTGTGAGACAGCTCAGCCCAAATGAGGTAGCGGGCCCAGGAGCACTGGCGATCAGCAATGAAGCATCTCAGGTAGCGCTCCAGTTGTTGGTTGGTTCGCTCCGTCTGACCGTTAGTCTGTGGATAGTAACCGGAGGACAGACTGCAGGTGGAATTGATCAGACGGCAGAAGGCCTTCCAGAACCGAGACGTGAACTGGGCCCCCTGTCCGAGACGATGTCCTTTGGGAACCCATGCAGGCGGACTACGTGCTCTAATATCAGCTCGGCTGTCCTTTTAGCTGACGGGAGACCGGAGAGGGCCACCAGGTGAACAGCTTTGGAGAACCGGTCGACGATGGTGAGGATGGTGTCTCTTCCTTCGGAAACCGGCAGGCCCGTGATGAAGACAACGGCAATGTGTGTCCAGGGTCGACGGGGAACCGGGAGTGGTTGAAGTTCCCCTGGCGATGGTCGGTTGCTGTCCTTGGACCTGGCACACACTGGGCACGCCTGGACGAACTCGTCTACGTCTTTCCTCATATTGGGCCACCAGAAAGCACGTTGGATGAAAAGTAGGGTACGCCGCTTTCCAGGGTGTCCAGAAAGTGGGGAGGAGTGTCCCCACTGGAGTACTTCAGCCCTGATGGCGTTGGGTACATAGAGTCGGCCAGGCGGCACACCTGCCGGTTCGGTCTCCGTAGCTTGTGCCTGGCAGACCCTCGTTTCCAGGTTCCAACTGAGCGGTGCGAGGATCTTGGTGGGTGGCAGGACAGGCGCAGGGTCTGCCCGGGGGGCATCTTCCTCGTGCTGTCGGGAGAGGGCGTCGGCTTTGGTGTTCTTGGACCCCGGGCGGTATGACAGGTGGAAATTATAGTTCTCAAAAAACAGTGCCCACCGCGCCTGTCTGGGGTTGAGTTGTTTTAAGTTGCGGATAGTGATGAGGTTTTGATGGTCGGTCCAGACGATGAACGGCTCTCTGGCGCCCTGGAGCCAGTGTCGCCATTCCTCCAAGGCCCACTTTATGGCCAGCAGCTCACGGTCCCCTACTCCGTATCGCTGCTGAGTGGCGTCAAATTTCTTGGAGAAAAAACTTCAGGGGTGCAGTTTTTGGTCTGGACCTCGCTGGGAGAGAACAGCCCCGGCGCCCACATCCGAAGCGTCCACCTCCACAATGAATGGGTTGTCAGCATCCGGGTGAAGGAGGATGGGAGCAGTGGTGAAGCGGCGACAGAGCTCATGGAAGGCAGAGACGGCAGTTGAGGTGAGGTTGAAGGGGTGAGATGATGGGCGGGTCAGAGCGGTTAGTGGAGCTGGAACGGTACTGTAGTCCCGAATAAAGCGGCGATAGAAATTGGCAAACCCGAGAAATCTCTGCAGTTGTTTAAGAGTCTTGGGTAGGGGCCAATGACTCACAACTTCCAGTTGTTGCGGGTCCATGGCCACACCCTGGGGCGAGATGACAAAACCCAGGAACGTGGTGGAGCGCTCGTGAAAAGCGCACTTCTCCAACTTACAGTACAGCTGGTGGGCGAGCAATCTCTTTAGAACCGCTCTGACATGCTGGATATGTTCGTTGACGCTTCGGGAGTAGATGAGGATGTCGTCGAGGTAGACGAACACCCAGCGGCCTAACATGTCTCTGAGGACGTCATTAATGAATTGCTGAAAAGCGGCAGGTGCGTTGCAGAGACCAAAGGGGATGACCAGACTCTCGTAGTGTCCTGTAGGTGTGATGAAGGCAGTCTTCCACTCATCGCCCTCTCAGATGCGCACCAAGTTGTAGGCGCTCCGGAGGTCCAACTTAGTGAAGATGGTGGCACCAGAGAGGGCGTCCAGGGCAGAGTTGGTAAGTTGGCAGCGGGTGTCAGTTTTTTATGGTGATGTTATTGAGCCCTCGGTAATCGACACAGGGACGTAGACTACCATCGCGTTTTTTCACGAAGAAGAACCCCGCGGCGGCAGGTGAGGAGGAGGGCCGGATGGCACCATGGCGAAGTCCGCTGGAAACATACTCCTCCATCGCCTGCATCTCGGTGTTGGATAGTGAATAGAGGTGGCCGCGGGGTGGTGTCGCGCCTGGCTAAAGATCGATTGCCAGGTCGTATGAGCGATGAGGAGGTAGGTGGGTAGCGCGTCTCTTACAGAAGACTTCAGCCAGGTCCCGGTAGTCTAGCGGGATGTTGTCTGTGTCGGCATCTGGGGCCTCGGACTCCCTAGAGCACGTCCCAGCCTCGGCCCGTAGGCAGAGCTCGGTGCAGGTCGGCCCCCACTGTAGAATCCGATTTTGGGTCCATGATATGAGTGGGTCATGATGCAGCAGCCAAGGGTGTCCGAGGATGATGGGTGGTGATGAAATGGTGGTGGTGTAAAACTGAATCTGTTCCCGATGCTGGTTGATGATGAGGGTGATAGGCTGAGTTTGAAAGGAGATGGGGCTGGAGGAAAGGGGCCGACCGTCGACTGATGTAATGGTTACGGGCTGGGATAACGCCTCGATTTTCACCACCAGTTTTTTGGCATATGAACAGTCAATGAAGTTACCTGCTGCCCCGGAGTCGACGAACGCGGTACTTCCGACCCGTTTGTGGCCAAACTGGAGGTGTACTTTTAATGACGGGAATCATTAGTCAGGGTGGTGGAGAGGGAGATGGGACCCGGTGAGCTACTCTCATTTCTCACCGGGGCTGCGCGTTTCTCGGCCGCAGAGGACAGATGGCTCGATGGTGTGCAGCGGATCCACAATACGCGCAGAGCCCCTCTCTAAAACGGCGTTCCCGTTCTGCAGCGGTTAAGGAGGCACGCCCTAATTGCATGGGTTCCCCGGCTCCTGTGTCAACCACGGCAGGAGGTGGAGTACCGACGGTTCTGGTGGGTGCTGCAGTGAATGAGGCGTGGACTTCTGGAACTGGAGCGTGGGAGACGAAGGGTGTGGTACGAGGTAGTGCTGTCGTGATGGGTGGCAGGGTACGGGGAGCTGGCTTGGGGCGAGCGAGCAGACGTTGGTCGAGCCGGAGGGCGAGTTGGATTAAGCCCTCCAAGGTCGCTGGGAGCTCTCGTCCGGCGAGCTCGTCTTTTATACGCAAAGCCAGTCCCTCGTAGTAGGCCGTCCGGAGTGCGTAGTCTCCCCAGTTGGTCTGCATGGCGAGAGTGCGAAACTCCGCGGTGTAGCGGCACACAGACGACCCTCCCTGCCGTAGATGATATAGCTTAGAGTCGGTCTCCACCTCAGCAGCCGGATGCTCAAAGGTGAGTTTAAGCTGACGGGTGAATTCTGTGTAGGAGTAGGCGACGTCTGAATCTGAACGGAGAACTGCCGTGGCCCACTCAGCTGCCTGCCCGGATAGCAACGAGACGAGAAGAGCAATGCGCAGTCGGTCTGTGGAGTATCTGGTGGAATTAAACTCAAACACAAGATCCAATGCAGTTAGAAAAACACTGCAATTCCCATCCGTGCCATCCCATTTGTCCGGTAAAGCTAGAAAAACATCAGAAGGTGGGGAGGGGGTTGGCGGCGCAGCAGCCGCTGCGATGGGTGTGGCAACAGCCGGCTGAGTGGCCGCCCCGCGGAGGGTCGCATTCTCCTGTCGCGGCTCCGCCACCTCGCGGCGCAAGACCGCGACGTCTTGGAGCTCCTTGCGGAGAGATGCGACTTCACCACGGAGCTGATCGATCAGCTTAGCATGCTGGTCAACCACATCGCAGAGGTGAGCAAACTCCGCTGGGTTTACTGCTGATGGCTCAGTCATTCTGTCACGAACTAACCAGAGATGAATCAGAAGACTAGCAGATTTTGTATTATCATTAGTGGCCACGTGATAAGCAGAATTGGTAAGATGGGCCTCCGAGTAGTGCAGTGGTAAAAAGCGCTTGCCCTATTATCTGGAGATCGCGAGTTAGATTCCCGGGTGGTGCTGTAACCTCTCGCAGCCGGAGGTCTAGAGAGAGCTGATTGGCCGAGCTCTCTCAGAGGGGGGGGGGGGGGGATGAGAAGTACTTAGTGCTCCCACATTAATCACGGCTCTACAGCCAATCAGGGGCGTCTGTGAGCTCACACAAGCGGAAGGAGTGGATAGTGCTGTCCTCCGAGTGTATTACTCTGCCCCGGCGGTGCGTGAGCGAGCAGTTCGAAAAGATGCGGTCGGCTGGCGTCACGTGGTTCGGAGGAAACACGTGATAGTCTTCGGCCCTCCTGGCTGAGTGGTAGTAGTAGCCTTAATCTGGAGCCCCTAGTGACGGGGAGGAATTGGACACGACTAAATTAGAGTGAAAATTGGGGAAAAATCCCCCCCCCCCCCAAAAAAAAAGAATTGGTAAGATACACTAAATCGTGCTAAATGCTCGACGGGTAGCCGATAAAGTGTATGCTATAAATATTAACTTATTTTAATAAAATTACCAGAATCCGTAAAGATTCGGTTCACCTCTGACCCAGAGCTGAAACCCTACAGGAGTTATGGCTTAATTAGCTGATTAGAATGGGACACTTTGAGCCTAGAATATTGAAGCTTTTCACAATATTTTGTATATTTTACATTTTCTGAGATTGTGGATTTGGGGTTATCATGAGCTGTAAGCCATAATCATCTCAATTATGACAAATCACGGCTTGAACTATCTTGCTTTGCAGGTAATGAGTCTATCTCATATAGTAGTTTCACCTTTTAAGTTGCATTACTGAAATAAATTAACTTTTGCAAAATATTCAAATTTTTCGAGTTTCACCTGTATGTAGTTATGTTTAATAATTTAACATGATTTTGTGATTTAGTGGTTATTACTTTACTGGTTGCAAGTTTATTGACTCAGGATTGCCTTGCATATATCTCATATAGCCGACAAGCACTGTGAGGTATCAGTTACAGCTGTGCAGACAGCGTAATAAGCAACTTTCTAGTACCTCAGGAAATTGCCAGGACACCCTGGACAACTGACCATACTCTTCTAGTGGAGAAAACCCGGCGTCTGCGCCAAGACCATAAACAATGGCAGAATGAGAGCTAGGCTAAAGCTAAACCCATATGGGTCATCGCTCCCAAACATTTTCCTTTCGGCTTCGAATAACATTACATAAATTATGGGATTATGGGCTGCAACGTCATGATTTTTATGGAAATGTGGATTTCAATTCCTTTAATATGAGAACTGTTCTTCCCAATTTCTACCAGAACGTCTCCTGCTCTACTAGAAGGAACAAAACATCTACACATCTACACACACTTTGCAGAGGCATACAAGGCCACCCCACCCCCTAAAGACTTCAGTCTGATCACTAACTACTTATCAGACATGTGAAACCAGCACTGAAGCCAATAAAAGTATAGCCAGTAGGTGCTATCTCCTCACTACAACAGCAGTTCCAAGACACTGACTGGAACAGGATTGCCTCAAAGGCTACCTTGGGCTCACACACAAATCTAAAGACTTAATGTCTTCTGTCCTGAATCACATCAATTTATGCATTGGCAATGTCGCTACCACTAAATATATAAAAAGCTTTCTCAAGTAGAAGCCGTGGAAGAGGTCTTCAGGATAAGGTACTTCTTTTGCTCAAAACAAGAGACACTGCCTTCAGATCTGGTGATGCAGGGCACTACAGCAGAACCAGGGCTAATCTGAAAAATGGCATCATCAGTGTAGTCCTATATAGAGTTCTGGTTGAGAGTCCATATAGTCTGCAGAAAGAAGCTTCTCGTCAGTCTCTCTGTGTTGGGATTTAAGGAGCGGAAGCACTTTCCTGACTGCAACAGATAGAACAATCCATTGTTGAGGTGGCTGAAGTCTTCCACAAGCTTTCTAGCCTTGGTCCAGCAGCGCTTGTTATAGATTGAGTGTAGGTCAGGAACCTTGGTATGGATGATGCGCTCAGCTGATCGGAGAACCCTCTGAAGAGTTTATCTGTCCTGCATGGTGCTGTTCCTGAGCCAGGTTGCGATGTTTCCCGTCAAGATGCTCTCTTTGGTGCAGGAGTAAAGTATCTCAAGCGTATGAGGTGGTAGAGATGCTGTCGGGCCTTTTTCACCAAGGTGTTGATGTGACAAGACCATGACAAGTCCTGCCTGATGTAAACACAAAGGTATGGGAAGCTGTCTACTCTCTCCACTGGGCTCTCATTGATCATGGGGGTCTGGTAGTTCCCTTTCTGCTATGTGCTGAAGTCCACTATCAGCTCCTTTGTCTTGGTTCAGGAGGAGGTTGTATGGTAATTATACCAGTTCTCTAGATTTGAAATCTCCTCCAGGTAGGCAGTCCCATTGTTGTCAGATATCACTCCCACCACAGCAATGTCATCAGCTTGATGACTTGATGACAACTTGATGATGTTGGTGGAGTTGGTACTGGCCACACAGTCATAGGTTCTTCAGTGAGAACAAAGAGCATTGTAATATAATTCCCAGAGTGCCCAGGTGATTGAATGATGTATGAAGGAGGTAAGAGCTGTTTGATGGCACTCTGGGCTGTGCTGGCAGAAGTTGCACACCTCTGCATTCAGCCTGGGCCAGTGAAAATGGTTTTGGATTCTTTCGTTAGTGTTATTTAACCCCAAGTAGCCTCTAAATGGAATGGAATGGAATGGGCCAGGTGCATCACAGAGTCCACTTTTGCCTACGGGACCACCAAGAGATCACAGGGTTCACCACGTTGTAATGTAGGTTATAATTTACCATGAAGTATGAGGCCAGCCAGGGCTGTGGGGGCACATCAGCTTCACTCTCTATCAATAAAACCTGTTGGCCAGCAGCATTTTAAACAGGGATCGTCTTTTTGCAATTGGGTGAAGTTGTCATCGCGTTTAACCTGCTGAGATAGAGACACAAAATGGTTAGAACTATCATTAGCCTCACCTTCAGCTTCTGCATCGATGTCTTCGCCACTGTGACCGGACAGCAAAGCTTTCTTCGCACACAGCAAAGCAGGTGGCGTGAGACAGGGAGGTGGAGCACACATGAGAGCATAAGGCAGGCATCTTCCTTCATATTTCATAAAATCAATTTATGTTTTTATGTTTTGTTTTGTTTTTGGGTCGTAAAAAATCCATACATTACACCAGCATACAGTATATAGTGTAATGTAATATATACTGTATATCACATATTTCTAGCTGTTGCTGCTGGAAAGCTTTAACATGGGTTTATAGTATGGTTTTGGACTGCTTGTATTCACTCAAATGTCAAGATGCCGCAGGTGGACTCCAGTCAAGTTCCAGAGTTTTTATTTCCATTAAGAAAATTTTTGTCATTGTTGGATTGTTGTTTGTGGAGTAATGGGCAAAGAAATTAAATAAACAAATAAAACTTTTCTGTTCCGGCACCTAGGGGGTATAAAGAACTTCCCCTAGTTGTTTGAACAGCTATTTTAAGTCAAGTCAAGTCAAGTCAATTTTATTTATATAGCGCTTTTAACAATTGACATTGTCGCAAAGCAGCTTTACACAATAAAAATAAGTATTTTAGAGATAGATGTATTGCTGGTGGAATTTCTAAAGGGAGTCCCCTGTTTCTGGATGTATAATTCTTACAGTCTTACTAAATCAATGTACCAATTTAATTTTAAAAAGCTCAATATCCAAATGAGGTATACAGCCTGTTCAAAGGCGTTCCAGATACACCATTAGTTACTTTATTATCAGTGTATCTAGTAGAAACACAGAATAGGGAGGAGAACATTTTGTATCCAATAGCAATAGCCACACAAAGTCATCTGGAAATCATGACCACAGCATATTTGCCTTTCAATGTGGGGTGAGGTTTTGTTGATAATCATTTGTAAGTTTTTAACAAAAAACACTGGTATGTGCAAATAAATATATACATAAATAACATTTTGTTGCATCCAGTTGCCAAGAATTACACATTTTTCATAACATTTCCCTGACCTTTTCATACAATAGAGCTCCCATGGGCAATGATGTCATATGAGTAGTTATATGTTTGTAAAAACTTAAATCGGAGTAATTTCCATGTCTAATTTTATTATTTCTAAATATCTAGACCTTTGATACAGTAGAGCTCCCATGGGCAGTGATGTCATATGAGTAGTTATATGTTTGTAAAAACTTAAATCGGAGTAATTTCCATGTCTAATTTTATTATTTCTAAATATCTACAGTATGTCTATAAGTATTATTTTGTAATATATTTTGTATATGTTTATTTTTACTTTCATACATGATTAACCCTTTAATTAAAAAAGGTCTATTTTAAAAGTAATTCTGATTTGGTTCATCTAACTTCTTTGAGATCGACAATTAAATGTAAATTAAGTTTGACATGTGTAGTTTAATAATTAATAATAATTTATCACATGCATTGTGTAGGTGTTTTTTCTTCCTCCACTAGTAAATGCTAATTACATTTAAAAATTAAAAACAAAGGCTGTAGCTCTAATCATAAAAGTTTTTAAAAGGTGTGTGTTGATCCAGACAAAGTAAGCAGGTTTTTATTGCAGCAATAAAAGCCTAAGTGAGTCAGCACTTATGCCCAGGTCAGAACCGAAAGCAAACTCAAGAGCAGAGCGACAAGCTGTTCAAACCACATCCCTTATGTATTGTTACCAAAGTGTGATGTACCTTATTCCAATATCAAATTAAACTCTCACTTGCACTCGCCATGTATCTCATTAATTACTTCAGAGGCAGGTGTGTTCCCGCAGTGAGAAGGGAATGTTCTTTGCTCTGCTTGGTACAGTGATAAGCACAAGGTCGAACAGATCTGCTCTCCTCTCTCATACAGGGACATCCTCTCTCATGTCTCATCAGTAATCTTTGATCTCACCAATTTCTTTGGTGACAGATGCTAAATTAAGTGAGAAATGTCATACATACTTTGTTCTAACATATCTAAATCAGCTTGAAAACAGTTGGTATGATGAGTAAAATAAGTAGATTGGTAACCTTATTTATTTTAATAAATGTTTAATAATTAATTTATTCCACTCATACTTAATCTTGCAATCCATATAGTCAGTATTTTAATACAAATTCAAACTTACATATTGAACTCCCAAGCCACTGTTGGGCAGAAGATCTAGGAATAGTGTTACAGCTATTGGTATTTTCATGTAAAAAAAAAAAAAAAAAAAGATGTACATCCAACTGGCAAAACATTCATGTTATTGTTCATGTTGATTTTAAACTAACAATTTTATGATCTCATAGTAATGTACAAAATTTTATTTATTTATCTATTTATTTACTTTTTATTTATTTATTTACTTATATAACTATTGTTTAAATTGAAATTAGAATAACAAAGAATGTTTATAGAATGTTCCAACAGTCTTTAGAGGCTATGTCTTCAGCCATGTTAAAAACAAGTCCATCTTAGACAAAAACTTCTAAGCTTATTTTAAGAAAATATAATTATTTTAAGATTATTTTAAGATTATAAGATATAAGAGAGAGCATTTACTGTAAAACTTGTGCTACAATATAAACATCATTTGTCTAGTGTGGTTTCAGCAAATTCCATATTGGATCAATGTCTCTTTTTTTATGTCATGTTACTTTGTTAACTGATAGAGGAGGAGACTCAAGCAGCTAGTGTTTTGCTTGGCAGCAGTGACAACGGCATATAAACAGTTCTGTGCAGCCTCAGTTTGTCTTGAATTTGCATGGAATTCAGTACTATTTTTAGAATAGAAGACTGTGTTAATCTAATAACCTAACTATTTTGAATCTAGGTTGATCAAAAGGCATGTATTTTGTGCTCAGAATTGTTTTACCCTTGTTTGTTCTCTCTTTTGGGCAGTTCTTAAATGTTAGTAATGGACAGGAACAGAGAATGTATATAGGCATGATTACAGTTAGTAATGGACAGACATGGGGCTCATGGGGATATCGACATTTATGTCCCTATAGAACCTTTGCTTCAGGCTTTAGTCTCAAAGTAAGTACGTTTTCTTAAATTAATAACAAATACTTTTTTATGGACTGAAATAAATGTTGTGAAAGATTTAATTAATTAATTAATTAATTAATTATTAGAGTATATTAGAGTCTACGAAAAAAAAAACGTTACACATATTAAACAGAAGAAATAATTTAAAAAGCCTAAGGAAAACGTTAGAACGCCTTATGCCCTAATAGCTAGTGATTCCATACAAATTTTATTCAACCATTTTCAAGCTTCAATAAATATGGGGGCGTCCTTACTTCCTTACAAGAAATTAAAGTTTTTTTGGTAAATAATAGTCTACAGATTATTATAACATGAATTTAGTTTGGTTTCATTTGTGTAGTTATATTACTTATATACTGTATATATACATTACTCCCAATATTGTTACAATTATCAAAATTCCATGTGTTTAACTACAGTATGTTAAAAAATGCAGCTCTGGTTTCTCTCTGTTTAAGTTCAATGTTTTATTACTTATTTAACATATTAATTTTTATTTGCTTTTCTTTCAGGTTGAAGGAATGGTAGGAAATGGAGATAATACAGCCCTAAATGGAATTGCCCTCCGCTGCACTGTACTCCAAGGGGGAAATGAGTTATATTCTACAGTGCAATCTGAAGAAGGGAGGTAAAGTTTCACATGCAATTAAAATCATTTACTTTACATTTTACGCTCTTCAGTATACTGGAAAATTTGATAAGTACAAATGATAGCAATTACTTTAATGTACACAAACCATTCGCTGACTACTCAAGGCTAAGCTAATCAAGAATCAAAGGGAGAAGTGATGTTTTTAAATGAAGCCTAGCTTCGAGGCATGTCTCATTTCCCTGGGAGTCGCGTGACTGACTCGTTTGGTGCATAAAATGGTTTAATTGAAGGCTTGTTCACATGGATGTCAAAGTGAATCATTATTTTCAGATAAGAATAAGATTAGAAAAAAAATATATATATATAGTTATTATTATAATTATAAAAAATGTTATCATTATTATGATTTTTTTTATTCATAAATCAAGATTCAGAAAACTTTACATTAACTTCTTATCTAATATATGAAGAAGGACACAAAAATGTGTACATGTGCACAAAAAATGGTTTATATTAATAACCTCAATCTCTCTAAGAAACTCTAGTTATATTGTATTTAGGTTTCACACACACAACAGTCAATGATGAATGCAATATTAATATGGCACAATTAACGGCACAATGGCACATTAATATGGAACAATTAATATGGACAGCTACTGTACATTCCCTTAGTAATTGTGCTGTCAGAACTTTTTTTTAATTGTGCTCTCAGAACTATGAGCCTTTAAAGGAAGCTTCATGAAATTAACCATTTATTGAAAATGGTTTATATAAAATAATTGGTTTGGAAGCCTTGACACCTAAATGAGGCTTAATTGTGCCTTCACTAAAGGTGCATGGCTTACCTGTTCTCAAACCAAGGGAGATAGTATAAGACAGGAAGCTAAAAAAAAAGGGCTAAACAAACAAGGTCTGGCAGAGGCTAACACCAACAAGGTTAAGCAAGCTGCTCATAACAAATAGTCTCCAACTCTTCTGGTTAGCCTCTGACTCTTCATTGTTCACCTCAGCACCATCCTTAATTGGGAGTGACAGGGGATCCACCTATAGCAGTACAGCACAGCAACACAGAGGAAAGAAGGAAAGAGGGAACACACAGCAATAGCCTGACACATAACACTCACCACGCAAAGAGCAAAACTTGTTTACAAAAACAACTTTTAGACACGCAATAGTGTATCAGCAACAACATTTTCTGAACCCTTTTTATGTTTAATTACAAGATTGAAATTCTGTACTAACAAAAATCCCCCATGAGCCTTTTATTTTGATTGTCAGAGATAAAAATTGTAGTGTGTTATGGTCGGTATACACAATGATAGAACCAACATAGACCTCAAAATCTGTAAAGCAAACAACAATGCTAGGGCTTCTTAATCTGTTGTAGAATATTTCATTTGGTGTTTGTAATCATATCACCTGTTACAGAACTCTCAGCAGGGCTCTCCAAGACTAACACTGGTAGAACCTTTCCACAAGTTATGTGATTCCCTAGAATGAATGTAATGCACACCGCTTAGCTAAATATCCCTGTAGCTAGACCCAAGTAAAAATGTACATGGTGCATGGGAACCTTAATGCACTGCATTCTAATCCTCTTACAAAACACATGTGTTCCACAGAATGAGTGCTCTAAAAAAAGGTAAAATGATGATGTGTCTCTCTAGCCCATGAAAAAACAAAGCCAGTTCTTATGAGGTTCTCTATCGGGTTGGTTCCCTAGCACCAGACATGAACTAGCACCTAAGCCATTTTGGTTTGAAAGGGGTAAAAAAAATATATATATATTTTTAATTGGCCTTAACAGTAATTTTTATTGTTGTTTCTTGCCTTAAAGCTGGGGGACTTGGTCACAGAACATTTGGTGTAAAAACGGAGTGCTAAGTGCATTTCAGCTACGTGTAGAAAGTTATCAAGAAAATGATGATGATACTGCTGCCAACAATATAAGGTGACCAATATGTACTAATTATGGTAATTTAGTTTTAAAAGACAATGTATTCATTTGACGTCTGTGTATATATATATAAGGCTGTTTATAATTAATTAATAGTGCTTTATAATAAAATGTGATTACAGCTCATTAAGCTGATTTTTTAATCTCCAGTGTCCTATATGAATAAACATGGCATAAAGAAATAATGCAGAGTGTGTTATTTAAATAAAAAAAAAATAAAAAAAAACAGGTTCTCATGCACCTCAGGAGAAGTACTGACTGGCAGTGGCATGTCCTGGGGAGAATGGGGTAAATGGAGTGCTTCATGTGATGGGGCAGGGATTTGTGGAATCCAAACGAGAGTGGAGCCCATGCAGTTTATAGGAGATGACACTGCTCTTAATGATGTCCGCTTTTATTGCTGCTACTAAGGTACTTTTTATTTGTGTTGCACCAGGAAAAATACAGGGATTTTCTTACAGATGGTATAGAAAAGAATCACCCCTTTTAAAAATAATCACATTTTGTTGCTTTTCAGTCTTAAATGAAGACACTTTTTTATCCAGCTGTATTTACTCAGTGCAACTTTTAACAGACAAGTGAAAAATATAGCATCAAAAGAAAACCAAAATGACTGATATGTGAAAGGATCACCCCCTCCCCTTCTAAAAATGACTTATAAACTAAATCAGGTGAAGATCACCATCTCAATAACACACAAAGCCATTTTAGAGAGTTGAATATAAAACAATTTCAAAGACTTTATCACTGCCTAGAATCACAGTGAAGTCTTATATTCCGAATTGAAAAGTATTAGATACATTACAGACCCTCCCTGAATCAGGACATCGCTCCAAACTGGATGAAAGAGCCAGGAGGAACCTGGTCATCATCAGAAGCCACCAAGAGGCCTACAGCAACTCTGAAGCAGTTGCAAGAATTTATGACAAAAAGCGATCATTGTGTGCATGAATACAAGACAAGATCACAAATGCTCCAGACATAGTATTTGGTGTTGTCTTATCTGATCAGAACCCCCTTTTTTCATGTGAAAATCAGAATCTCTAAGGTATGTTTTTGAAAAGCTTAATCAGGCTTTTTTTTCTTCTTTTTTTTACAACCCTCCCTTACTAATCACATGAAAAAAGGGGGTTCTGATCAGATAACACAACAATTTTATTATTTCCACAACACCAAATACTATGTCTGGCAGAAATCCAATACAGCTCATCATCCAAATCACACTATACCTACAGTAAAGCATGAAGGTGGCAATATCCTGTTATGTGGTTGTTTCTCAGCAGCAGGTACTGAAGCACTTATAAGTAAAATAAGTAATATAGATGACCATCAAATTTAACTCAACTTCAGCAGTTCTGCAAAAATATTGCAAAATCTAGATGTGCAAAGCTTTTGTGCCACTGAGAAGGTGATTAGCTTCACCTGAGTTTACAAGTCATTTTAAGAATGGGGTGATTTTTTTTAGGAAAAAAAAATTCTAAATGCAAGGTATTTTTTCACCATTATTCATTAGCAAAACAATGTATTTTTTTTAAATATTCTTTAAAGTGTTTAATGAGTGGCATGTTTATGTGACATAAATATTTTTACTAGGATAGTTAAATATTTTTAATTTGTTAAATATTATTTCAGTCGTTATCATGCACAGGGTTAAAGATTTAATGCATTTTGTAATATTTTTTAGCAAATATATCTCACAATTTTAGCAACAGTTTCCAAGCAACAGACTAAGTATCTAAAATGTCTTATTTCCCACTTAGCTTTCAGTTAATACTTGAAAGTTCTTGTCAAGCTTTATAGACATTTGATCAGGAACACCTTTATACTTGCACATAATGGTCCATATACAGTATGAGTATTAATATCATAAAGTGTATTCGAAATATTAGAACATTTTAATGAATTGTTCATATTTTTCAAAACCTTTTCATGGATATCCTCTGAAAACATTGAGCTGTAAGCATATTTCTTTTATCTGTTCTAGGATATACGATGGAGGCATGAAGAAAACTGATACAGATTAACTCTGTCCTCCATCCTTACTGGACTTGATCCCATTGCGAAGATTTTTGTTTATGTATTTACTTTTTTGTCTATAAACCTTTAAATACCTAAATGTAACTATAAGCTACAACATAGGTTTCTGTCATTCCAGCAATAATTTTTCATGAATGTGTAATGTAGCAATAAAAATATGTTGATTGGCATTACAGTCTTGGTTTGTGTGTAACTTTCATTTGATTTCAAATCATTTGATTGACCTCTTTTTAAAGGCACCTGGGAGGAGTATGATAACTATCCAGCTGACATATATATATATATATATATATATATATATATATATATATATATATATATATATATATATATACTATTTTCAGTGGCTAATACAGTACTATACTTGTGGTCATATGCAAGTGGTCTAAACTCATGATGCATTTAGAGAGGAATAAAAATAGGAATTATTCCATCCATGTACTTCTGCTAATTTTTCTAATAACTGAGCAAACCAACTGAAGTCAAGAAATAGAACAATTAAATATGCTAAATACAGTTACTGAATATGTAGATAAAATTGTGGTTAAGGAGACAAAAAATCTATAATGTCCATTTGGAGTTGTTGCCCTAAAAGGGTTGTTGTAGCCTACTTCACCCTAACAAGAAGCAAACAGCCAACTATGACCGGCTGAAGGCTAAATAAATAAGTATAAATAAATAAATAAATAAATAAATAACATCCATAAACGAAATTCAAATGTTCGTATGTAGGGGACTGTATGTACCTACTGGTTTCTTTCTCGGCAGCCACCAATTTTCTTGAATTGTTCCTAGACTCATTCAAGCAAGAAAGCAGATCTGTTTCCTGAACAAATTGAAAATCTTCAGTGGTCTCCACCCCCAGTGATTAAAGTGTCTGCTCTATAAATTTTAGAACTAAGGCTAGGAAGTTTGGCAATACCTTAGTAATGGCACTCCTCAGGTTGTTTAACTCTGCATAATCCATTTCTGAGTATGAAAAAGAGAATAAAGCTCAGTTAACACCTGAATGACAGTTCAAGACATCAGTATGACAACAGACATATTTTAATGGAATCATTCATGTAGGATGGCAATGGATAAAAATCTGTCAAGTCACTAATGGTCAGACACTGCATCATTCCATTGTCTTTCCTAACTGAATACAGATAATACTGAGGAAGGAATTTCATTGTGCACAATGACACCGAAAAATGAGCAGTGTCATTTTTTACCAAAAGCACTACATTTGCAGGAGACTCTGTTTGGTGATCTTCTGACACCTGTCTGCAACAGATCAGATGCTAACAAATATTTTAAAATAAGTCTCTTTGTTAGGTTCATACTGTGCAAAACTATCTGTCCTGTTTTCATCTTTTCCTAAAACATAGGAATTTTTTTATTTTATTTGAAAGACTGAGCTCTGACATTTCCATATAACCTTTGTCTATGCCATGCTCTGTGCTTGCATCATTCACTTGATCATTTAGAACAGATGATGACTGAGAGCCAGATTCTCTGTACCAGTCACTTATAGTGCTGTCTGAAATACGTCTATGTTTCTTTGACATGGACGGTAAAGGAAGATTTGACCATGAAAATATTTGTGCATCCTCTCAGTAGACAGCTCACGGCATGTCCTTCCATAAAATGCTTCTTCGAGTGATCTAATAAGTGTTTATTATCCTGAAACTGATTTTCACACATTGCCACTGCACATTTACAAGTGCTAACGGTAACAGCAGTCTCAACAGTAATGCTAACATTAAAAGGAGCAGACACATTATGTATTCAGTAAAAATAGCCTTAATAATCCATATTGTCACGGGTTACCACACAACCACTACGTGGACTGCACAGCTCCACGCACCAAGCGGATGAAGTTCAAGTTCACGGCCACCGGCAAGTGACAGGAAAAAGGGGCGGGGCCATGTAATCAGACACAGCCGGCTTCCTATTTCCACTCACCGTCTGGAGGAGTACGGAGGAATATAAAAGCAGGCCAGAAAACCAGTTCGGTGAATGGGATGTTGAAAGGATACAAGTTAATGTTGTTATCTTCATTGTGTGCAGATTCTGAGAGTGCCGGAGAACCCGCTCCCAGGAAATCTTCGCTGTGGAAGACTTCCTTCCGCAGCCCGGCAGCCCAGCAGCCCGGCAGCCGCCTCCGCCTCTCCTTCTTACTCTTCCAGCGGCTCCACCTGCTCGTCTCAGCGGACTTGCCGCTGCATGTGCACGTCTTCCGAAGATGACTCACCCTGAACACCTCGCCACTGAAGCACCAAAACAGCGCATCTGACCACTCCATCTAAGTGTGTATTTCTGCTTACACGTGGGTGTGTCACACAAATACTTTAATCACTCCAGTGTGTTCACCTCTGCAACCTCTGCAAATCTGTTGTCTGTACCTCTGTGCTTGTGTCGCCGAAACAATGGTAAATAGCTTTACAATATCTACAAAATTCCCACTTGCTACTGACTGCATGGCACTTAAGTAAACAATATAGTTAATTTCAATTAAGTTTGTAGTGAAGCACATGGCCCCTTAAGCGCCTTGCCATAGAAATAACAACTAGATATTTTCTTGTCTCTTTTGCTAGCTAGCTAGCATAACATTAATCTTTAACATAAAAACCTTAAAGCTCGATAAATTCATAAAAGTCAGGATGTTGACATCAATCTCTACAGAAGAACCACGATGCTGGGCATGTAAAATGGCACTAAATTCTCAATGTCTGTTAATATTTGAATGACAATCGTCCACACACTAGATATGTGAATGCTCCCGCATGTCTATCGTCCCCTAATATGTCTAACATATCGTTTCTGTAGAAATTAAGAGCTGTGGAGAGGTTTTTAACTATGTGTATATGTCAGTTACCACACAGTCAGTACCAAGGACAGGTCTACTGTGTACAGGTAAAAGGCAGGAAGCTCTACCTCACCAAGCCAAGACGGATATTTTTGCCTACCATCTTGCTGTCATCCACAGCCTATAAAAGGCCCAGTGCAGTGACTAGGTCTTTTCGGGCATGCACTGTCTACAGTAATAATCTGTTTGAGGATTCTTTTTCCTTGGAATATGGTGTCCATGTTTCACTCGTCTTTGTCGAATTGCTACACTGGTGGAGAATGCATGCAGTCGGAGTGGAACCGGGTTCCCAAAGATCCCCAAAAGAGTATCTGGGGCATCTGCTTAAAATGAGCAAACAGCAACAGATGCTGCTAAAGTAGGTCTCCCAAAGGCTGCAGATGACTATGGCTGAGCTAAAGTGCCTAGAGCAACAAAAAAAGGGAAACAGCACCAGCAAAGCCTGCCCCTGCATTGTTAATTCCCTTGCCTATAATCAGCATTCCATTCGAGTCATGGATTTTGTTGGGCTCCTTCCGAAGTCAGTGAATAGACATGAGTACACCATGGTCATGGTACACTACACCACGCAGTACCCAGAAACCGTGATGCTGGAGTTACTCACCAAACAAGGTACTTCTTTTATGTCTAAATAAAACAGTCATGTTGGCTGTTGGGTTACCAGCTGCTCCCACACTACTCCTTTTTTGCCATGTGAGAAACACCACTGCCTCCAGCACATTCGAGCTGCTCTTCTGCTGGAGGTCTCGCAGTCTCCTTGATTTTGTCAAAGAAAGCATAGGAGGAGCAACCATCACCTTTTTTAATCTAATAAGTTACAGTACAAACATTACAGGATACCATAAACCATGTGCTTTGCACTGTCAGACAACACATTACTCAGTTTTATTAAGCTGGTGTCTCTCTTCTGGATTTTCTAAAACATATAACCGTGCATCATCAGCATAACAGTGCAAACTAATATGATGCTTATGAATTATGTCACCCAGAGGAAGCATAAAGAGAGAAAAGAGCATTGTGCCTTAAACAGAACACTTAGTAACACCAAACTTTACTTTAGCAGAACTGGTGAGCCAAGATCGGTCCATAAGTCAAAACCGATGCATCAGGCAGAATGATTACTCCACAGCGATTTTTCATGGTCATTAAACAGGCAAGGGTCAGAGCCAGAGAGACAAGAAAGTATGCAATATCAACAGATTCGTGAGATATGTAATGTGGTATTGACTTGGTACATGGATAGTAGTAATGCTAGTTTCATGTAACATAGATTAATACCACGGGAGATTATAAATGGGAGTTTAATGGACATGATCCATGGTCATTCCTGTGGAGCACATGGAGGGTGAGTAGTGGGCATACTCAATCCAGAGGAGAAAATGTCATCAAGGTAACCAAACACAAAAGCATTAACAACGGTCTCTGAGAACGTCATTCCCATTCCAGGGCCTGGAAGTCTGCCGATGCTTGAATTACTGTAACCTAAAGATTGAAGATCCAATATTCATTAAAGTGTACTGTATATGACACAAAAGAATATATAAGAAATGAAATAGAATGCAAAAAAGTTGTGAACATGAATGTGTTGATTGATTCACAATGCCAGCTCATGCACTAAGTAAAATGGCATGAAATATTCCACCTTAAACATTGGCAATAGTACAGTGAATATAAATGTGTTTCTATGTTTCTAAATGTTTGATCAACTGCTGTCTAATATTCTCAAAATGATAAAAACCTACTCATGAAGTTAGTCTAACATTTGATTATGTGATCAGTTATAGTTTTCAGTCATATGTTAAGACCATAGAAGCAGTGTTTATAAAACAGTTTAATCATGCACCTGCACATGTACATATTTGGATTATGTGTGCTCCAGTACTTAAACTGGCTTGTTAGTGGCAGGTATATAACCTCTATGGAGTCATTGTAGCGCAGCCACATAGTGGGGTTGTTGATATAGGCCACATGTAGATGGTAAATAAATATAAAACCACCGGGCCTTATCAACAACCCCGATATGGTTATAGTGTCCCAACTGACTGTGTTTTGGTTTCGGATTTAAGCTCTCGCGAGCATGCACGATCGCTGCGTGAGGGAATCCGGAAGTTGACAGGCATAAAAGTGGAACTGGCAAACATGTCGGGGTGGAGAGATGAGTAGTTACTGCGCAGTTGTTAAGAGAGCGAGATTGTTTGTTGCCGTTAAAAGGATTACATTTCCCGGAGTGGATTAATCTTTCAGGACACTTACAATACCCTCTCATTCCGTTTTCTCGTGCTCCCGGATTAGCCATCTTCTACCGGTGAGGCCGAGCCATCTCTCCCCGCCATCATCACACACACACAAACAATAACACGGGCGCTGGACTTCCATACATGCACACACCTTTTCACATTCTTTCTTTTTTGTATTTATTTTGTAAATATTTTGTATAAATTTGTTTCTCCGGTGCACTTTTTTTGTTTATATTTTTCACTTAATACAATTTGGTGGAAAACACACTTAACACACAGGTGGAAAATCCTTCGCCCAACAGAGGTGGAGGTCTTCAACACAACCTGTCTCATATTTTTCATGCTGCCATTTTATCTATCCCAAGAAAGACCAAGACCTCTTCACACATCCACCAAGAAAGCCACACTTAAGGACTCCCCTTACTCTTTCTGGTCATTACACCTTAAAGACTCTCTCTAATCTCTCTATATTGTCTTCCTAACAGCTCCAGTCCAGTTGACATGACTCACCTTCCAGATAACCTCCCCTGTATGACTGAGAATCTTCACAGATATATGCAATAATGGTTTTGAGAACCTTGTTGGGGTTGGTATTGCAATATTCTCTCTTTCGCTAGAGAATAAATTTCCAGCAACCTAAACTACTGTCATGCACGCTCACCGCGACCGGCATTAGGACCCGGAAGTAGTACGATCGCGAGTCAGGAAGCATAAAAGGAAGCAAAATGGCGCTGCACATCGCTCAGTCATTGAGTCTACTGATGCCGTCTCCGACGCTATCTCCTCCATTTCATGAGTACTCACCATTTTGGGTTATATTCCTGATCGAGTGTGTGTTGTTAGAACACGGGTTTAATTGTGTAAACTCGTGCTCTCTGAGAGAGTTCTAATAATCAATCGCGTGGTTATCCTGCCTGCTCGCGCTACTTCCGCGTTTGGGTTTACCATCCACGCTACACGGGCTAACTGCTAGTCTTCTGATCATCCTCCGGTTGCTTTGTGACAGAATGACTGAGCCAGCAGTAAACCCAGCGGATTACGTTCACCTCTGCGATGTAGTGGACGGTCATGCCCGGTTGATTGAGCAGGCTGGATAACCGGATAAATGAAACGACACAGATGGGAAGTGTAGTGTTTTCCTAACCGCACTGGATCTTGTGTTTGAGTTTAATTCCACCAGATACTCCACAGACCGGTTGCGCATTGCCCTTCTCTCTGCTGTCAGAGCAGGCAGCTGAGTGGGCCACGGCTGTCCTGCGTTCTGATTCAGGCACAGTCCATTCCTACAGCGAGTTCACCCGTCAGCTGAAGCTCACCTTCGAACATCCTACCACTGAGGTGAAGACCGACTCCAAACTCTATCATCTGTGGCAGGGAGGGTCGTCCGTGAGCCGTTACACCGCAGACTTCCGGACCCTAGTCGTGCAGACCACCCTGGGGCGACCCCGTCCTCCGGATGGCCTACTACGAGGGACTGGCTTCCCGCATAAAAGACTAGCTCGTCGGACGAGAGCTCCCCGCCACCTTGGAGGGGCTGATCCAACTCGCCCTCCGAAATAGACCAATGACTGCTCTCTCGTCCGAGGCCAGCCCCCCGGACCCTGCCGCCTGCCACTCCGTCACCATCACCGACCACTCCGCGATCTTCTACGTTTCTCCCCTACGCCCCAGTTCTCGAAGCATGCCGCTTTTCCATGGCCACCTCTACTTGCTCTCCGCCACTGAGATGCAGGCGATGGAGAAGTATGTAACCGGCGCCCTCCGCCAAGGCACCATCCGGCCCTCCTCTTCACCTGCTGCCGCTGGGTTCTTTTTTGTGAAGAAAAAAGGCGCTGACTTACATCCATGTGTCGACTATTGGGGGCTCAACATCACAATAAAGAATCGCCATCCAACTCAACTCAACTCAACATTACCATCTCGGTCCTGGACGCTCTCTCTGGTGCCACCATTTTCACATCTCCGCCTTCCAGGAATTGTGTCACCGTTCTCTCCCAACGAGGTCCAGATCAGAAGCTGCACCCTTGCAGCTTCTTCCCCAGAAAATTGGACCCCACTCAGCAGCGATATGGGGTAGGGGACCGTGAGCTGTTGGCCATAAAGTGGGCTCTGGAGGAATGGCGTCACTGGCTCCAGGGCACCAGGGAGCCGTTCATCATTTGGACCGACCATCAAAACCTGATCACTATCCGGAACCTAAAACAACTCAACCCGAGGCAGGCGCGGTGGGCTCTTACAATTTCCATCTGTCGTACCACCCGGGATCCAAAAACACCAAGGCCGATGCCCTCTCCCGGAAACATGAGGAGGATGTTCCCCGGGCGGACCCCGCGCCTGTCCTCCCGCCATCAAAGATCATCGCCCCTCTCCAGTGGGACTTGGAAACGAGGGTTCGCCAGGCACAGGCCGCGGAGGTCGAACCGGCAGGTCCGCCGCCTGGACGACTCTACGTACCCTGCAACATCAGAATGGAAGTCCTTCAATGGGGCCATTCCTCCCTCCTTTCCGGACACCTGGGTACTCGCCGCACCCTCCAATTTATTTAGCAGGACTTCTGGTGGCCGTCCATGACAAAAGATGTCGAGGAATTCGTCCAGGCGTGCCCAGTGTGTGCCAGAGCCACCAACCAACCAACACCGGGGGAACTTCAACCACTCCCGCTTCCCTGCCAGCCCAGGACACACATTGCCGTTGACTTCATCATGGGCCTGCCGGATTCCGAAGGAAAGAACACCATAATGACCATTGTCAACCGATTCTCCAAGGCCGTGCACTTGGTGGCCCTCGCCGGACTCCCATCAGCTAAAGACACAGCCGAGCTGATACTAGAGCATGTAGTCCGCCTGCATGGGTTCCCGAAGGACATCGTCTCGGACAGAGGGCCCCAGTTCACTGCCCGGTTCTGGAAAGCCTTCTGCCATCTGATCAATGCCACCTGCAGTCTCTCCTCTGGATAACACCCTCAGACTAATGGTCAGATGGAATGGACCAACCAACAACTGGAGCGGTATCTGAGATGCTTCATCTCCGATTGACAGCGCTCCTGGGCCTGGTACCTCATTTGGGCTGAACTCACCCACAATCTTCATGTCTCATCCACCACCGAGCTAAGCCCATTTGAGGTATGCCACGGTTTTCAGCCTCCGATGTTCGAACACCAAGAACCGGAGGTTGATGTACCGTCGGCCCAACAGTTGTGGGAACAAGCTAGAGCAGCCATTCGCCGTGCCAACACCTGCTACGCCACTCAACCTCGCCGTCGCCACCCTCCGGGACGATTGTACAATGTAGGTGACAAGGTCTGGTTATCAACGAAAAATCTGCACCTCCATACAGAATTTTGCAAACTCTCACCAAGGTTCATCGGCCCTTATCTCATCACCCTCCGGATCAACACTGTCACCTACCGGCTCCAGCTGCCTGCGGTGCTCCGAACTCATCCGGTATTCCAAACCCTTCATCACTTCACCTATGGTTCCACCCACCCACCCTACTCTCCTCCCCGGATCATCGAGGGCGATCCCACTTATACTGTACGCCGCGATCCTCGACTCACGGCCTCAGGGCAGAGGTATGCAGTACCTAGTCGACTGGGAGGGTTACGGCCCTGAGGAACGGTCTTGGATCTCGGCTCGGTTCATTCTCGACCCCGAGCTGATACGGGACTACCGTCGTCGGGTATCCTCCACCTCAGGACCATCGGGAGCCGGTCCTGGACAGGGGGGTACTGTCATGTGCACATCGACACACTTCTGTCCACACTGTCGACACTCTGCAAATATTTTATCATTTTAGCAAAAATAAAGCATCCTCCCTATAGTCCTGCTCTTGCTCTTTTACCCTGTTTGGTCAAAGATTAATGAAGTGGTTTATATTATGTTTTTGGTCTGCTATTATACATTCAGTTGCCACAATTGGACTTCAGTCAAGTTTATTTAATAATCTACTTATATATTACCTTTTCTTTATCATGATTTAATGCTTACATTTTAATTGAAATACATTTTGATTGAATATTACAACTGCGCCTTTAGAGGCTACGAAAGTTGCCCCTCTTTATGACCGAAATAAAGCTGTTTAACTATCAAGTCAACATTGCCATGCTGAGACAACCACGCTGTCCAGTGTTGATTGATTTTACAAGACAGAATTTGATTGATAAGAATAACAAGAAAAGGATTCGGTTGTTTTCACAGGTAGTGCAAGCACCAGAAGATTTTAAGTTTGTGATAAATAAATAGGTATTAAATATTATTGGTATTAAAGAGGTTTCGAGGGGCAATATGAAGAGCCGCACCACGAGATGTTTAAATGTTTATAAGAGCCATAGCGCAGGGCTTTAGAGGGGGGTCAACGAAATAGGAGTTTGTTAGAGTGCTTATGATACCCACGGGAAGAACTTTCCGTTTGGGGATGGTGTGGGATTATTAATTAAGGAACTTGAAAGGAAACAAAACGAAACTGAAAACACAAAATAAACAGAGCTCAGCTGTCTACGCGAGAACGGACGGGGCTCTGGAAACTAAAACTATATCCTCTCAGGGCCTTTGCCCTTACCGAAGATTTATAGGAGAGTGAGGGAGTTTTCTGATTTGTGCACTTATAAACTGATCATGCACGCTGAACTGATGCATCCCGCTCTCTCTTTCTCTCTCGTTCACTCTCTTTCACGCCTGGATCCTAGACCGGCAGAGGCTTGGGCTTTGCCTCTCTCTCTAGACTTTTTGCATGCTTGTTTTTTTTTTTGGTTTTGGCTTTGGCTTTTATTTGTATTTGGCCCTGATACCTTTACCAGTGCTACCTAATTATCACACGAAGTGGCGAGGTATCAGGACCCTGTATATAAACATGCCTCTAGGTGATTTTAACAATTTCAGCGTTGCCTGGCAACCACGTGTTTATAAATGACATGTTAGAATTAAACCAGGATAACATGTCAAAGCTCAGCCAAGAAAACTTGCCTAGCTGGAACAAGCTAGAAAAGAAGTGTGTTGTGGAGGACTCCCACAGACAAACTTGAGCGTTGATGCTGTCGCATCACTCAGTTCAGTGGTGAGTGGGAACTTACTGTAAGTAACTTTACTGCATATTTTACAACATATTAGATGTATCTTTATGTTTCCTAACTACAGTAGTTATTGTATTGTATAACTTATCCCCTATGACATAGAGAGGAGGTGGGGCAGTACAATCGTATGCTCAGAACCATCATCAAATGCTGCATATTTCTCCATGACTTTACCTCTGTAAAGTAGAATCTTGAATACCTTAAGCATCACTTTTGTGGATTGGTTTGAACGATCTAAATACGCATGGGCCATGGGACCATTCACTAATGATGGGAAGTTTGGATCATTTTAGTAGGTTCTTTGAATCTCAAAATGAAGGAATATTTTTTTAGTTATTTGTTCATTTCATTCTTTTGATTAGAAATAAAAATTAAATGTTACATTTTCAATAAACATACCCCCAACACATTTACATACACACATTTTGGCTATAGTTCCAGTAATGAAAATATTTAAACAATAAACAATACAGCTAATGACATATTATGATAAACAAAATGAGCAACTTATCTCTCATATCTTCTGACAGAATCATTTGTTCTTTTGTCACGTGACTCTCATAGACGATATGCAGTGCATTACACAGGAAACAGAATTGAGTGGTTCCTCTGCGTCATTCGTTGTTTTGAATCTATTGCACTGTCTAACGTCTATGGGAGTCACATGTCAAAAGAATGAATGACTCGAACTAGAAGACTCATGAGAAGAACTGCTCAATTCTGTTTCCTGTGTAATGCACTGCATAGCATCTCTGGGTCTATGGGAGTCACGTGATTCATTCACCATAAGAACACTCGTGACTGTAGGGCTGCTGTATAGAGAATGGTTGGCTATTTTTAGGTCATGCACCCCAGTTTCAAAGTGAAGTTATCTGTTTCATATATCTTTCCACATTCAAAAGTAATGCTTTCCAACTGTTATTAGCTAAATAATTTTTTGTCGGTTTAGCAGCTTAAATGTAGGACAATAATCCAGAAAATGGTCCTTACTGTTGCAATGCAGATAGTATGGTCTACTTGACACTCATCTGTCCTTAAACCAGTGAGATGCTGCTAGTTGAGTAAAGGATAGACGTTAAGCTGTCCTTTGGCTGTTAAGGAATACATGGATGCTTTTTTGTTGTCCTGGTACCTCACGTTGATAAAGTGCTGCTGCTCTGTTTGATATACGCTTAGCCTGAGACTTCAGCTGCAGCATGCAGAAAAATCAGGCAGAGTGCACGTACAGCTTGAACTGGTCTGGAGAATGCCATGGCTGGAACTATCAAAACTATCACAATATGATGGTGGCCATTTGAGATCCATTGTTTAACTCATAGCCGTTCAGGATTGGCTGAATTAGCTGCTTGTGAAATTTTGCATCGATTTTAAAATACTACTATTGACATGTATAAAGCATTAAATGGTCTCGCACTGCAGTATCTGAGTGAACTGCTAGTGTCTTACGATCTGCCAGGCCTACTTCAATCAAAGGATACAGGCTGTTTGTCAGTACCGCATATTATGAAAACTACAGAAGGGGGCAGCTCTTTTTCTTACAAAGCCCCAAAGTTATGGAATAGTCTTCCAATTAATGTTTGGGACTCAGACACAGTCTCGGTGTATACGTCTAGGCTAAAAACCAATTTATTTAGCCAAGCATTTTTGTAAATAGATTTGCCTTAGGTAAAGGAGCAGATCTGGGGGACTCATGGACATAGAGTATTATGGTGAACTGGTATGTTTAGATGTTGTCTTCCCCACTCTCATTAATCACTCAGGTTTTTTGACGGTGAAGTGATTGGTTGCTTTACATCTCAGGGAGCCCTCATGTCTGGCTCTCCCTTTTAGTTATGCTGTCTTAGTTAATCCTGCCGGAGTCCCTGCTTGCACTCTGCACTCACTTGCACTCTATATTCACTTTATACATTATGTAACAGTGACCATACCTAACTTCCATATCTCCTTCTCTTCTGCTCTCTCCTCTTCTCTTCTCTTCTCTTCTCTCTCTCTTTCTCGTTCCCTCTCCCGGTCTTTCTGTCGAGCTATACATGTCTGATTCGTCCTGGTGGTCTGCCTGGGATTTTATATATTTTTTAACATTTTGTAAAATATTTAACCAAATCTATGTATATTTTACCAAAATATGCTTACAGTTGTAAAGAGAACTGTTACTATGACAGGAACATTAAGTTTAGCATATAGTCAGTTTTTACCAATAGCTATCATGCTTGTAAGAAAGTAAGTTGGTCATTCCTTAATGCTTAACTATATAAGTACATTAGTTAAGTAGAAATATACTGATATATGAATTGAAAACACTCTTTAACTACTAGTAGGTCTAAACACTTATTTTTTACCTAAAAATAAGTAAGATTTCTTTGGTAATAGATGCTAAATTAATCTGAAAAAATCATATAAACTTGGTTGCATATATGTTAGACATAAATAAACCATGTGGTATTCCATGTATAAACCATGTATTCACCATGTGAATAAATTAGTTAAAAATGCGTAACATTGAATGAGTCAGAGTTTAACTGTAAAGCATTTCTAGTGGGCTCAGGAAATCACGGACATGAGAGCTGATGCAGTGCACACAAAGAAATCGTTTAATGCTTAGTGACCATGAACATAACGAAAGTCAAGTCGAAAGTGAAACCAATGTCTCTGCGCTAGGCGAGAGTTCACTACTTTAGGTTGTAGTCGAGGAGTAGGGAAGGAGTGCAGAGATGACAGTCCCTGGGGCACAGTCCAGACTAAGGCGTAGCAACTTGAGATGCTGCAAACACCGGAGCGGAGAAGGCACGAGCGGGGGTCTGAGGCGGCGTCGGCATCGTCCTTGTCTTCGAGGAGTGCGCGGAAGCGAGCTCTCAGTAGTGTCCAAGTCTGCAAAGAAACAAAACCTACATCACCGGCGTACGCCACTGGAGCCCTTTTATATAGGGAGCCGCCGACAGGTGGATGGCAGGTGAGTGACTGTGGCCGATGCCGGTGGTTTGTGGTGCGCCCCTTTTTGAGCTTGTAGGTAGCTGTCCCTGGTGCTACCTGGGCTTAGTATACAGCGGTTTTTGGACGAGTGAGAAGATGCTTTTCCTTGAGGTGCACTGGTTATAAGCCTGTCGCCACAACAACTTAACATATTTTACTGTGGAGAGAGAGCATTTACTGTAAGACCTGTAATAATAGAGCAATTACTGTGCTATCATTTAACCATCTTTGTCTACTGTGGTTTCTACTGGAAAACAGACAAATGTAAAAGTTCAAAGGTAAATAGGAAATTTCTACATGAGAAATATTTAAAAGCAATTCATGTCATATTACTTTGTTAACTTATAGAGGAGGAGACTCAAGCAGCCAATGTTTTCACCCTTGGCAGCAGTGACAACAGCATATACTGTATAGTTCTGTGCAGCCTCAGTTTGTCTTGAATTTGCATGGAATTCAGTTACTATTTTTAAGATAGAAGATTCTGTTAATCTAATAACCTAACTATTTTGAATCTAGGTTTATCAAAAAGCATGTATTTTGTGCTCAGAATTGTTTTACATTTGTTTGTTCTCTCCTTTGGGCAGTTCTTAAGTGTTAGTAATGGACAGGAAGAATGAATGTATAAAAGCATGATTACAGTTAGTAATGGATGAACATGGGGCTATTGGGGACGTCGTCAGTTGTGTCCCTACAGAACCTTTGTTTCAGGCATTGTCTCAAAGTAAGTAAATTTGATTAAATTATAATCAAATACTTTTTTCATCTGAACTGAAATAAATGTTTTGACATTGCATAATATTATCAAAAAGATGCCACTGCCATAAAAAAGTACATTAGAGTCTATGAAAAAAAAATCACTTTATTTGCATTCATTAAAATACGAAATCATAAAAAAAATGCTTATTAAAAATAAGGAAAAGGTTAGGACACCCTATGTCATAATAGCTAGTGACCCACCAATGTGTCAGGGGTAACCCCTAGAGGGCGCCTAGCGTCCAGAGGCTTTGTGTTTGTAGTTTGTTTAGTTTAACTTCATTTCCCAGTGTGCAACTCGGTCAGGTGACATGGGCGCTCACCTGAACCAAGTTGGTCATTAGTTTCGTTATAAATAGTCTGTTTAAGTTTCAGTTCGTTGTCTTGCATCTGTTCGTTTAACCTCGTTAAAGTCTGTAAGTTTAGTTCGTGTCTCCCGGTGTCTTTATACGTGTTTTGGTTTGTTTTTACTTATAGTATTCTGTTTTGTTGGAATTCCCTGGCTTTTTGTTGTAATAAAACATCATTCTGGAAACCACCAAGACATCTGCATTTATGCCTCTAGCCCCAAAACGTGACACAATGGCTGAAATAACCTCGATGAGATGTTTGTTGTAGCCCTCTTCCAGTATCTGACATCAACTGGAAGAAAGTGTTGTCCATTCCTCAATGCATTGCCTTATCTGTGATTGATTAATGGGTTTCTTGCATGTACAGTCAGTTTCAAATCACCCCACAGGATCTCAGTATGATTCAGATTTGGACTTTGACTTGGCCACTCCAGTACTTTCCTTAATTTAAACCATTTTCAAGTATGAATAAATATGGGGGTGTCCTAACATTTGTTTTATTTGTTTAGTTATTTTACTTATATTAGTACTTATATATTATAATTTTATTATTGTTAAAATGATTTTCAAATGTCAGTGTGTTTAAATATGTTACAAAAATGCAGACTTTCATGGCGTGTCCAGATTTTTTCACATCATTGTACGTGTGTGAGTATAAGAGAGAGAGAGAGAGAGAGAAAGAGAGAGAGAGCGAGATTATTATATATAATATTGATTAATAATGAAATTTTGTCTGCAGGTTAGTCTGTTTAAGTTAAATGTTCCATTACTTATTTATCATATATAATTTTTTATATGTTTTTCTTTCAGGTTGAACGACAAGTAGGACGTGGGGATGACACAGCCCTAAATAGAATTGCCCTTCACTGCACTATTCTACAAGAGGGTAATCAGTTATATTCTACAGTGAAATCTAATGTAGGAAGGTAAAGTTTCACATGCAACCAAAATCATTTAGTAATGATATGGAAAAGAACACGTGCTGTATAGCATGTTGAGCTTTAACGTTTTTCACTTTCAGTGACGGCACAAACTGTTGAAGAGGGACCAATCAGAACATGCAAAGTAGGCTTAATAGCAAGTACACTAATGTATAGCAATATAGCAACTAGCAAGGGCTTAACCAAATAAAAAAAAAACATTCTAACTTTTAAATAAGCAAACATAGTAACAACTGACTGTTTGTCTCCTGTTTTAGGTCAGTTAGGTCAGTTAACACTATGTACAATGTTGAGCCAACCAGTTTGAGGTGTTTGTAAAGGACCCAACAGTTCTTGTTCAGAAGTACCAGGTTTCCCCTGAGTCAATATAGCTAACTTATGAGACAATCATGTCTTCCAGTGATGATCAGTTTTACAAGTCAAAAGTTAATTGATAGGAATAACAAGATGCAGAAGTGTTCAGTTGTTTTTTTAGGAAGTGTAAGCACTAAAAGATTTGAAAGCTGTGATCAACAAAAAGCTTCCAAAAGGCATTGGTACTTAATATATTGTTTTTTTGTTGATAGCAAATACCTCTTTTCCTCCAAGGCGGACCTAGAGCTAGTTCGGAGCCGGTGCCCAATTTTAACCAGTTGTTTGTTTTCAGACGACTATGACTATCACCTAAGGGTAGGGTGCAGGAACAATAACAAACTTTGTGTAAACAAAAAATACAACTGGCTAGTTAAAAGCAAACACAAAGCAAACAGAATTAAAAAGGACTACTCTTGTCTGTAGATAACTCAACAACAAGTAGCAAACCACTAGCTGATTACTCTAGGATAAACTAATCAACATACAAGGGGCAGCACCCACCCTCTAAACTAGGGTGTGTAAACAACTGTCCACTGTGTGTGCACCTACATTTCACCATGTGGGTACTGTACATTGTAAAATGTAGGTGTATGCACAGTCCTACCTCTTCTCAAATCAAGGGACCTAGTATAAGACACGTAAGTTAACAAGACTAAACACTGAACAAACAAAGGCTAAACAAATGCTAACAGGGCTAAAATGAAAATATTTTTTTTATTCTGTAAAGCTGCTTTGCGAAATGCTTTTGCTTTGTAGTAACGATAAAGCCAGGAGTACTGCTTGCAAAGTAGTGATGGAAGTTTGAATAATTTTACTGACTCGGTTCTTTGAATCTCGTTTATCAAAATGAACAAATCTTTTTTTGCATTAGTTCACGTCATTCTTTTGATCAGAAATAAAATAAAAAGTTACCTTTCAATAAACATGTCTACATATACAAATTTTGGCTATAGTTTCAGTAATGAAAATATTACAAGGCAGCTAAGGACATATTATTATAAACAGAATGAGCAGCTTACCTCACATACCTTCGTTTGTTCTTTTGAATCTATTGCACTGTAAAGCATCTATGGGAGTCTTTAACTCTTCATCACAGCAGTAGTGTAAATTAAAAAAAGAGTTTCAAAACACTGTATTGTCCAACTGCTCTTTCTGTTTTGTAGTATGTATATATATATATATATATATATGTAGCTGAGTTAATTTTTATTATCTTTGTTTTGTGTGAACATTCTCAAAATAGCTTGTTTTGTTAGGGAAATATTTTTGTTTTATATGTTCATCTTTATTAAAGGTATCTATCCCTATTCCCGTATAATAGTTCCTAGCTACATGTTGTTGCAGGGGGGGGCATTAATTATAGCGACACACGGTAGACGGACATGTGGTGTAATAGCGAACTCCCGGCAGAAGCTGGAAGGCGCTGTTGCAGGTAAGATGTGTACTGATTCGCTTCGTCCCTCGTGTAAGCTGTTTAGTTTTAAGTTATGCATTTTGTCCTAAACTGCACAGAAGCTATATGCCGTGTTGCTGCCGATGTGTCTGAGGTTTTGTTATTGCTTTTGTTTGCAAAAAAAAAAAAAACTGACTTTAGCCATGTTTATTGTGATAGAGCTTTAGCTTCATTAGCAAGTTGTCTGGCTTGTTACAGGACACCCGAGATGTGAGCATGTTGCCGTGTGCGTACTGATTGTGCCCCCTGCTGTTTTTCTTAGGTATGCTTCAATGTCTAATGCCCTGTTTCCTCGATTCTTTCTATTGTTAACATGCATTTGTTACACTTGGAATTAGCTTGGGTGATAAACACTTTGTTTTTATTGGAATATATTTTCTTGTAAAGGAAGATATTTTGTATTTTTTTTTTATTATTAGTTTGATTTCTGTTTAAATGTAATGATTCTACTATCTCATCTAGAGTTAATTGTATTAGTTATTTTGCACACTTCTTTTGTTTAGTGTAAGCATGTGTAGACGGACATGTGGTGTAATAGCGAACTCCCGGCAGAAGCTGGAAGGCGCTGTTGCAGGACACCCGAGATGTGAGCATGTTGCCGTGTGCGTACTGATTGTGTCCCCTGCTGTTTTTCTTAGAATAAACTGCAGAAATCAAGAAGTGGTGTACCTGGTTTCTGTTGCGGACACGGGTTACCATTTGGAAGCTGCTACATAAAACTGGTGCCGTGACTCGGATCCACTGATCAGCCGCCGCCGGTCACCGAGGTCAAGCTGTACGCTCGTGACATCGTGGGATACAAAGCTGGTAGATGTGTGGATCTTTTTAGCAGCGAAAGTGGTTTCTGATGTTTAGCATAGGTACAGTAATCTCAAGACAAATTTACGATAGTTACAGGGGTAGGAGGTGCAATATATTACATGTGATCTTCTAATGTATGTGTTTATTTTTTCCCCCCCCTCATTGTCACTTTGTGCTTATATGTATATACTGTATATATAATAATTTTTTTTTAAATATGGCAGGTAGGGGTCAACATACGTTTAGTATTTCTACACCACTCGCAGGGAGAGGGAGGGGCTTGTTCAATGTGGATGAAGTAGTTGGTAGGACTACAGTTTTAGCTTGCAATGAATCATTTGGATCAGGAAGCGTAAATGACATACCTGATCTTGAGCCCCAATTCTCCACTCTCCACTCCACTCCTATTACAAATGACAGCAGCGCCCAACAGTTACGTATGTTGATTGGTGAGTTAGGAAGTCAGATAGGTGAATCTATAGCCAACCGCTTACTGGCTAGTCAGTCCCCAATCATGCCATGTCAAACAGTATCAGCTGAGTCAGCTAGAGTTGAACCACCTGACACAACCCTGAACCTGTCTAAGGTGAGCTTGGTAGTGAGGCCAGACGTCAAGGAGCCTCCGATGTATAGAAGTGATGGTGCAAACAAATACTCCATTCAGGAATGGATCAAACTGATGGAGGTGTATTTGCAAAAAAGAGGACTCCCAAAGGATGAACAAAAAGACGAGATTCTGAACCACCTCCTTGGTAGAGCAAAAAGTATAGTCAAAGTGGGACTGAAAAGCAACTCTTCTCCAGGTGTGAGCCTTAGTCCTGAGACAATATATGCCGTATTAAGACACTATTTTAGCGAGAGTCTTGGTTCATGCCTACCGCTGGCTGATTTTTATGCTACCCAACCAACAGCAAGAGAAACACCAGTAGATTACTGGGTCAGGTTGAACACAGCTGCTGAAGTAGCCAATAGACATTTGAAACACCAGGGTAGCAAAATGGAGAAGTGACACCTCGCACTCAACACGAACGCACTGTATGAGGGAAAGATGTCTGACCTGCCTAGAAGTACGGCATCAGCGGAAAGATTGCCCCAAGGCCGCTTTTGTGCGGCCTGTCAGCTCACCCGATCAGGGAAACTAAGCTACTCACACTGGGGAGGGGACAGTGTGAGTAACAATGTTGAAACCCTCAATCCAGAGGAAGATATGCAATCCATGTATAAAAAGAGTCTGGAATCCGCCCCACCCGAGACTGCTGTATTATTTCAGAATATGATTAGGCTCAATAAAGCTGACAGTCTGTTTTATACCAGTGCACAGGTGGAAGATAAAATTTCACTACTAGCGCTGCTCGACACGGGCTCTATGGCTTGTACCATAAGTGAAGAAGCTGAGCAGGTTCTAAAGAATGCTGGGTTAGCACTGGAGCATGAGAATACCCAGATTGACGTTGTGCTTGTCGGTTGTGGTGGAGTCCAAGTTAGACCGAAGTATATTTGCAACGTGAAGATGGAAGTATATGGATGTGCATTTAGTGTACCTGTTTTAGTGGTCCCTGGGCAAAAAGATCAGCTCATCCTGGGCACTAATATTATTAAGCACCTTTTAAAACAGTTCAAGCAGTCATCTCAGTTCTGGCATGTTGTGAGCAAACCTGAGTCCCCAAAAGCCCCTGAAATAATGCAGTTCCTCAATATGCTGTCTGGCATGAACAGGTGGAGAGGCGAAATAATCCCGGATGTCATTGGAACAGCTAAGTTAACTCGAGCAGTGACCCTTTTTCCAAGGCAAGAGCACCTGGTTTGGGCCAAATTACCCGCGGCCTCACCCCTTTCTGAGGGCAGTACCATCCTGATTGAACCATCCAAGGCACAGACTCACATGAAAAACATCACTGTCTGTAGGTCTGTGTGTTCCATGAGTGGTGACAAGTGGGTCCCAGTTAGGATTTTGAACACCTCTGACAAGCATCTCACGCTAAAGCGCAATGCCAAGGTGGCAGATGTGTCACCCTGTATTGCCATTGAAGATTTGGATGTGACCGCTAGGCAGAAACCAGCCAAAGAACTCAAGTTGCAGAGTCAGACCGTGTTTGACGAAATGAGCAACAAGCCTGATGACTCCCCTTGTCCCAGTTTGCATGACGGCCTACAGAGTTTGGGGCTGGAAGACTTGGATACCTGTGAGGTGTCTCACTACTGGAAATCTCAGTTGTTACAGCTGGTGCATAAGTATGAGGATGCCTTCTCAAAAAGTAAGCTTGACTGTGAGATGGCAAAAGAATTTGTCCACCGTATCCAACTGTCTGATGATCGACCGTTTAGACTTCCATACCGACGTGTCCCACCAGGATAGTATCACAAGCTTCGGCAGGTACTCACAGAGATGGAAGAGCGTGAGATAATCCGCAAATCCAATAGTGAATGGGCTTCTCCATTAGTGCTTGTCTGGAAAAAGAGTGGTGACCTTAGGATATGTGTGGATTACCGCTGGTTAAATGCACGCACGGTCAAGGATGCACACCCTCTCCCACACCAGTCCGACTGTCTTGCAGCCCTCGGAGGGAGTGCCATCTTCAGTGCCATGGACCTCACCTCCGGGTTCTATAACATCGCAATGGCAGAGGAAGATAAAAAACTTACAGCTTTTACCACCCCAATGGGGCTTTATGAGTTCAACAGACTCCCTCAGGGCCTGTGTAACAGCCCTGCAAGCTTTATGCGCCTCATGATGGGTATCTTTGGTGACCAAACTTTTCTGACTCTGCTTTGCTACTTAGACGTGCTTGTGTTTGCGTCCAATGAGTCAGAACCCCTCGGGAGGTTAGAGATGGTCTTTAACAGGCTGCGTGCTCATGGCTTGAAACTGGCCCCCAAAAAATGTCAGCTACTCAGAAGAACTGTGAGGTTCTTGGGGCATGTTGTAGATGAAAGTGGTGTCTCGACTGATCCTGATAAGGTCACAGCTATCACTGCTATGACGGAAAAGGATCTCATGATGGAGGATGGCATAACACCCTCACAGAGAAAGGTCAGGTAATTTTTGGGGATGGTCATGTACTATCAGCAATTCATTCAAGATTGTTCTAGCATAGCTAAGCCCTTGTTCATGCTGACCGCTGCACCCAAACGGAAGAAAGGGAATGCACGGGGCACTGCTTCATTTAGGAAGTTGCATCCAAGTGACTGGGGACAAGAGCAACATGACTCATTCGAACAGCTAATAAACTCCATCATCCTTGCACATCCTGACTCCAGTCAACCATTTATTCTGTCCACAGATGCCTCGCAGGATGGATTAGGTGCTGTATTATCTCAGGTCAGAGAGGGCGAGAGTAAGGCACGGCCCATTGCCTTTGCCAGCAAGGCCCTCACCCGTGCTCAGAGAAACTACCCTGCACACCGTCTGGAGTTTCTAGCATTAAAATGGTCTGTTTGCGATAAGTTTAGTCACTGGTTAAAGGGACACAGATTTACCGTCTGGACAGACAACAATCCATTAACCTACATTCTCACAAAACCGAAACTTGATGCGTGTGAGCAGAGATGGGTAGCTAAACTTTCCCCTTATGACTTCAGTATCAAGTACATACCTGGTAGTAAGAACATTGTCGCAGATGCCCTAAGCAGATGGCTTTTCATCTAAAACCGTGTTTGCCAGAGGATTATTAAGGAGCCATATGGAGTGCTGTTGGAGGAGTCGGAACAGATTAAAGCAGATATGGTCCAGGAAGCATTCAGAGTGAGTGTCAGTCACCAGGGTGTCAAGTGCTTATCCCCATTTGAGAACCCGGGGCAGTGCTCCATGACAAGTAGTGAAGTATCAGCAGTCCTTGCAGGCCATGGGGAGTGGAACCAAGCTTCCAATCAGAGGGTGGTTACTTGGCTAGCTCAGGATATGGAGCAGCTGATCCCACCTGGCCAAAGTGCCCTGCCTGTCTTCTCACTCCAAGAGCACCTGGATGAGCAAGGGAGGGATGATACGTTGTCGCGAGTCATCTCATTTGTCATCCGAGGAAGGCGTCCATCAAGGAGAGAGAGCTGGACTGTCACCGAAGGTTCTTAGAACTTTGAAACAATGGGAGAAACTGAAAATGCTTGATGGTATCCTGTACAGAGTGTGCAAGGATTCACTGACTGGGAAGAGACGCCACCAGTATGTGACACCCTTCTCCTTAGTCAGACATGTGTTGCGTGGTGTCCATGATGATGCTGGTCACCAGGGCCAGAGTAGAACACTGTACTTGGCAAGGCAGAGATTTTTTTGGATCACCATGGAACATGATGTCCGAGAATATGTTAAATGCTGCAAACGCTGTGTAGTTAGCAAGACGCTGAAGCCGGAAGGCAGAGCCCCACTTGAAAGTACCACGTGCCCTCTTGAGCTGGTTTATCTGGATTTTTGGTCTGCAGAGGATTCCAAAGGATGGAGTGTGGATGTGTTGGTAGTAACTGACCACTTCACCAAGATGGCCCATGCCTTCCACTGTTCAGACCAAACAGCAAAACAAGTTGCACGCCAGCTCTGGGATAGGTATTTTTGTGTCTATGGCTTCCCCCAAAGGATCCACTCAGATCAAGGAGCGAGTTTCGAGAGCCAGTTGATTCAGGAGCTACTACAAATTGCAGGTGTGAAAAAGTCGAGGACAACACCATACCATCCCATGCGCAATGGCCAAACTGAGAGGTTCAACAGAAACATGAACATGATTAGAGCCTTACCACCTAGGGATAAGAGTAAATGGCCACAAATGTTGCAGACACTAACCTTTGCATATAACTGTACAGCTCATGAGTTAACTGGGTACGCCCCCTTTTATCTGATGTATGGGCGGATTCCCAGACTTCCAGTGGACGTTATGTTTCACAATGTGGAAAGGGACAATGATGTTACGGACTATGACAGCTATGTCAAGAGAGTGAGGGAAGATCTCAGGGAAGCTCTCACTTTGGCCCAAGTCAATGCTGTTTCTAGCCAGCAGCGCCAGACAGACTTGTATAATCTGAGGACAAAAGGGGCAGACATTGAGGAGGGAGATCGGGTTCTCATGGCAAACAGAGGTGAACAGAGTCGCAGAAAGTTAGCTGACAGGTGGGACTCTACGCTGTACACTGTGGTTTCTAAAGACTCAAGGTGCCATATTTATCGTATCAGAAACACTGCCAATGGGCAAGAGAGAGTTGTCCACAGGAATTTGATCTTGCAAGCTAGCTTCTTGCCAGTGGAGACTGAACCAGAAGTTGATCCTTCCTTTGATAGTGGCTCTGAACCAAGTCAAGATCAGTGTGACCTTGATGAAACATCCTGTGTCAATAAGTCAGAGTTTGATCCAACAGAGTGCACTGCCGGTTGGATGTCAGAGACCACCCCGTCGGTAGTTCCCCCAGAAGGAGGGTGTCCACCTTATGAACTTCAGCAAGTACCTCATGATAATGGTTTACCGGAGGTTGATTGTTCCCGAGCAAGCAGTAGTGTTGTAGGTGATGCTATCAGACTAGATGCTGAGAATTACAGTGTTATAGCTGGGACAGACATGGGTCACAGCCGTGTAATGGGTAGTTTAAATGCCGGAGTAGGCCCAGAAGCAAGTCACGGTCTCCCTGAGAGCCGAACAGCCAGAGGAACTATAGCTGAGGTTATCTCGAAACATGACAGAGTGGAGTAGCACAGTGAGAAGTATCAGGACGAGAGTAGGTAGGATAGTAAAACCGGTTAACAGATTGATTCAGAACATGACGCAGAGAAGTGCACCGGCAGGTGATGTGGTTAGTGGATTAGCCCAGGCTTTACTTTTGTAAACAACAGTCAGCTTAACTATTACTATTAAGGTCCTTAAAGTTAACGAGCATGCATAGCCCTCCTAAGAACGTTGTCATCGATGGATTAGAATAAGATTATGTATAAGGCATTTTCTTGAGCAAGTGAACCTTAGAGGTCTGGCCAGCTTCTTTTGGCACTTTCCCTTTTAGTTGGGAGACAGTTATGTTGCATAAACATTGTAGGGTGAGGGAACGATGATGTGTTATGTTAATGTCACTTAGAATCAGGCTATTAACCCACGGTTGGAACTGTTTTGAGAAGTTCAGGGGGGAGCATGTAGCTGAGTTAATTTTTTTTATCTTTGTTTTGTGTGAACATTCTCAAAACAGCTTGTTTTGTTAGGGAAATATTTTTGTTTTATATGTTCATCTTTATTAAAGGTATCTATCCCTATTCCCGTGTAATAGTTCCTAGCTACATGTTGTTGCAGGGGGGCATTAACTATAGCGACACACGGTAGACGGACATGTGGTGTAATAGCGAACTCCCGGCAGAAGCTGGAAGGCGCTGTTGCAGGACACCCGAGATGTGAGCATGTTGCCGTGTGCGTACTGATTGTGCCCCCTGCTGTTTTTCTTAGAATAAACTGCAGAAATCAAGAAGTGGTGTACCTGGTTTCTGTTGCGGACACGGGTTACCATTTGGAAGCTGCTACATATATATATATATGGACATGCAGCAGTCCATATGTGATGGTTAGAATAAATATAATTAGCTGAAAACATTGGTTGAAAAGATGCATTTTAAATCTTAAGATTAAGGTTAAGAACATTTTGTGAAAAAAAAAACTTTAAAAAGGCTTTTGGCTCTTTGCAAGTGGCCTGAACTCATTAAGCTTATTTGTGTCACGAGCCAGCCCAATCAGCCCAGTACATCCAGGTCTTGAGTCCATCCAGGGTTTTCCGTGCTCCCTGAGCCGAGTACCTGAGCTCACCTGTCTCCAATTTGATAATCGACTCGTGGGTTTAAAAGGACACAGAGTGTCTCACACTCTGCCCATGTATCTTAGTTGTGTGCATGCGTGCATGATTACTGATCGATGAGTCCTCTGTTAATAGAGTAGGTGAGGCCAAATCCAAAAAGTCATGCACATGGTACTTTGACCTGCTTCAGTCCACTGTAGCCAAAAGGACAAACGGTCCTGTGGGATCTTGAGATAACAAGTACCCTGACTGATTCATACAAACACAAACATACCTTGGCATCTTCTCCAACGTTGAATATGTGTTTTCATCATAGCTGAACTAATCAGGAACTGCTGCCGAACACAATGTGATGTGTCACTGGGATTGCAGGACAGTGATGGTATTCTAAACACACAAAGAACATTACACAGATACATTGCAAACATAAATTAAGTAATATTTATACCACATCACTGCTGAATGCTTGATTCTTATTTTTGTAACGTACATTATTATATCTTTATTAACAGCTAACACAGGAACTTGCATGGCAGATGATTTACATAAAGTTATTAAAATATGCATGATTTTTTTTTCTGTGAGATACCATAAACAGCAATGTTTTTGTCCTATTAACTTCACAAGAGAAAATGTGCAATTTGTAATAAATTGACTGGCCATACAAAGTCACACACTTTACGATTTCATTCCATCACCTTTATCTTTGCTTACAGCATACAATGGTGTGGCATCAGGGAAGAAAAATTCCATTGATGTGATAACCAGATGATTCGATACATCCAGGTACATTTGTACATCCCAATCCTGTCAGTTCTTGTTGTATTGTTGTTGTATGCTGTCAACCATGTTGATGGTTCAGGACTATCCTTTCTTCATATTACTTTCTTTTAGTGCTTCACTGATTGCAGACGTAATGTTTAACTCTTTATACCACACTAAAATAGAACAATAATATGAGAAGAGGTAGCACAGTGACGTCGTAGTTAGCACTGTAGCTTTTCACCTCCATGCTTGACGTTTGATTCCCTCCTTGGGTCTGTATTGTGGAGTTTGCATGTTCTCCCTGTGCTTGGTCCTCCAGGTACTCCGGTTTCCTCCCACAACCCAAAGACATGCATAGTGGGGCAACTGGCATGTCCAGATATTTTATAGTGTGTGATTGCGTGTGCCCTGCGTGTTGGACTGCCACCCAGGGTGTACCAGGCCTTGTGCACCATGTTTCCTAGGGTAGGGTTCAGGCTTCCCCCAGCCCCTTCAAAGACTAAGTGGTATAGAGAGAGAAAATGAGAGAAGTTTAGAAGGTACATTTTTGTTACATTTTCCCCCTAATAAAGAAAATGTTTAAAATAAATTTTAAAAAATTAACAGTTTTGTTGCATTATATATTTACACAAAGATAAATAAAAAATGACAAGACTAACAAAAATGTAGTATCATATAAACCTTGATGGGGTTACAAATGTAAATTATCATGATTATATAATAGATAGAATGAATAAATTAGAAAAACTTTAAGCCTTTAAGTTTTTTTTTTTTTTTTAAATGAAATTATCCTTGGTGTTTCCCAAACTATGTGTGAAAACTTCTGGAAAGTACAACAGCTCATTAAACAAAAAGGTTTAACGACATATCTGGGAAAGGACTTGTGTCACAATGTCAATATTATGTAATTATGTTTAATAATTAAAAAGGTGAAGAATATTTCTGTATAATGCAGGAATGTGTCTCAGTGTTTAGGAACAAGAAAATAAGCTGCAATAATTTTTCAGATATGCCAAAGTCATAGTTTTGCCGGAGTTCACTTTTTGAGATATTCTGTGTGTATATATGTCTATTATATATTATATATGTATCTATCCAACAATCATTTAAGTGTACTGTATGTGACACAAAAGAATCAATGAAAAAAACTAAACAAATGGAATGCTCAAAATTGTAAACTTGAATGTGTTGAATGAGTAAAATGGCAGGAAATATACCACCTTAAAAGTTGGCAATAGCACACTGAGTGTAAATGTATTTTTGTGTTTGTAAATGTTTGACTTACTGCTGCGTAATATTCTCAACATGTTATTACTCATCAAAAATTACTCATTGGGTCAGTCTAGCATTTGATCATATGGTCAGTTATAGTTTACAAATGTAAGCGAACCCGACCCCCTAGAAGCATTGTTTATGAAACAACTTAACCATTTTCATATACATGTACATGCATGTCATATGTGTGCATCAGAACTTAAACAAATCCAGTAGCAACCTAAACTATGAGGGTGAATAAAAAAAAATTCAAGTTATATAAAAATCTCTATTGGCCGCATTGTCTTGTCACCACATTCCTTTCAAGGCTACCGTCACCCTAGTCATTACTCGAAGGAAAGGCGAAAGTTTCTAAAAGAGAATCATTACCGGTCAACCATCAGCTGGAAAATTATATTTACAGTTTTCTGGGATTCTCAAGGGGTATTATTGAAATATTATCAGGAAAAAGGTTCAACAATCATTAGTACTCGGTAAAGTGAGATGCTTATTAAAGAGTTGAAGCCTAAACTTCAGATTAAACGTAGAGGACTGCTATCCAAGGACACTGTGATCTTGCATGACAATCATACTTGTGTACACACTGTCCACAATTTGCAAAAACTTAGTTTTGAAGTGTTAAAGCATCCTCCCAATAAGATGAAGATTCCCTACTGATTAAGTGGTTTAAACAAAGATTCGCCTCTGATGAAGTGGTTTATATTATGGTTTTGGTCTGCTCTTATACACTCAACTGGCACAGGTGGACTAAATTTTTAACTATTATTATTATTATTGGGGAAAAATTATAGAGTCTCCTTGCTGTTTTCCCCCAACGCATACATAATCATTAGTCTACTTCTGCTGGTGCGCTCTGGAAAACTTTATGCATGCGGTTGAGTGCTGATTAGGCTACGTAGGAAATTAAAGAGGAGGATCAACCCAACAATGTGTTTACAAGAGGATTTTTTTGGTATTATTCTAATGTTCTATTCTGAAAGTCTATTTTTCCAGTTATTTCTATATTTAAAGTTTGATGTCTTTAAATGTAACACTTTTTTAAATAATACGGGCGCTAGCGAGCAGTGGTTCGCTAGGTCATACTCTCCAGCAGCTCCCACAAAAATAAATTGACATTTTGAAGGATTATGTCAGCATAATAAGTTTCATTATAACTCTAACTAACCTAGGATTCTCAAATATTTACTGGTGACAAGATGAACGCGAGTGGGAAGCAAACGGCCGAGGTCTTACAACAGTCGACAGACGCTACTATTCTGGAGGCTATTAACTCAATACGTTCCGAGCTACGATCTACGAAGACAGAAATTTGTCAGACGATCGACATTCGGATTGAAGAAATTGCCTTTACCATTAGAGGGGAAATATCCGCTCTTAAATCGGAAACCCAGACAGCTACTAAGGCCCTGCAAACTATGACAGTACAACCTGGTTCTACCCTTGCTGATCTAGGGCAGTCGGCCACATATTCATCGGATGCCATATCCAAGCTTCAATCAGAGGTAAAACGCCTAAGCTCAGAAGTGAACGCGCTGACAGATAAATGCATGGATCTGGAGGGAAGATCTAGACGACAATACGTGTGGATTGCCAGACTAAAAGAGGGGACAGAGCGGGGCAAGAAGATTAATGCATTTGTTTCTGAACGTCTGAAAGAGGCGCTTTCCATGGATGAATGTCCGCTTGTAGATCGTGCACATAGAGCTCTGCGTACGCGCCCGAATGACACCGACCCGCCGCGCTCACTCATAGTGCGATTTCACTATTTTCGTGATGTGACAACTATCCTCAGGAAAGCTGCAGAACGAAGGGACCTTGTCTACAATGGTCAAAAGATCCATATATTTGCTGATTTTACTCCCGAAGCGCAGAGCAGCGCTCAACAGAGCAAGAGTTACTTCGGAATAAGCCAGGAGTGCGGTACAGAACATTATTCCCAGCAAACTTGAGAGTAACTTTTAATGGCACAGAGATGGTGTTCACTGACGCGAGAAAAGCCGAAGAGTTCACTAAGCTACATTTTGGTGCTGGCCGAAAAGATGCTGGCGGTAATGGTTGATACTAACCACGTCGCTCTGGACAACACATAAGAGGGCATTGATTTAATGTACAGGTTTAACGACCTTTTTTTCCATTTAAAGGTATGTGCTTCTTTGCAAAACATACTTCCTAGGTTGTTTAAAATCTATAGTGGCTGTTCACAACTGCTTTTTTTTGGCCACTGATATTCAACTCATTTATAATAAGTCTTAAGTTTTGAAAAATGTTAATTCTGGATTTCAGAACATGTTATTTGTGGGGCTCTTTTAGGCTTCCACTGTTAGAAATGTTCAATAAGGGAAGTAGTAATTTTTTAGGTCTGTTGATGGGTTTGTTTTTTCCTAATACTTCCTTAGTAGGGTTGCACCTTACTTCAAAGGGTTCTGAGTATAGGCAAGGCATTGGGGATGTTAAGGGGTGGGTACTGTTGGGACACTTATAGTCACTCTGTGTTTTTTCACTTCAAACAATGGTGTATTCAGCGGTTGTGTATGAACCTGCGCTATAGGGAACAACATAATGTAATTAGAAAAGGGGAGACAATTTACTTGGAATGTTAAAGAGCTGAATCAACCAGTTAAAAAGGGTAAGTTGCTGGCACATTTAAAATCATTATCAAGTGACATAATTTTTCTTCAAAAAACACACTTAAATAAAAATGTAGGTGGATTGGTCAAATGTACCATTCTACATGCGCAGTTAGGTCAAGAGGAGCGGCCATTCTCTTCAGAAAAGACACACCGTTTATTCATAAGTCCACTATTACAGATAAAGAGGGCAGGTATTTAATAATAGTTGTAGAATTGTACTCCCAACCCATAACTTTGGTAAATATTTATGGACCCAATATTGATTCCTAATCATTTTATAAGCATGTTTTAGCTCAGATATCTGATATTCTGCACACTAACTTAATTGTTGGGGGGTGATCTGAATTAAGTTTTGGATCCATATTTAGACCAGTCATCTCCTCGCAGAGCTCCTTCTTCAAATTCTAGTACAGTATCTTTTTGAAAGAATACTGTAAAAACTGTAATCTGTTCGATATTTGGAGAATTTTTAATCTACAGGACAGAGCATACTCTTTTCACTCTAACGTTCACAATGTATATACCCGAATAGATTACTTTCTAGTAGATGTTAAATTGATGCCTCTCACCAGTAAAGTCTTGTATCATGACATAGTGATGTCAGATCATGCTCCCCTTTCATTTTCTTTTAACTTTTCCAGTATGCCTCAGTGTGATAGGATATGGAGACTTGACCCACAGCTCCTAAAGCAATCAAAATTTTGTGATTTTATAAGAGAACAAATTTCCTTTTTCTTTGAGATGAATGATCTTCCTGAAACGTCCCCCTCAATATTTTGGGAAACTATGAAAGATAATACTGGGGGTTGTATTATTTCTTTCCATGCCGCAACAAAGAAAAGGAAAAAGGCTAAATTGGCAGAACTGGAACAGCAAATAAATTGTTTAGATAAAGAAAATGCTACACATCCATCCATAGAGACTTATAAGAAAATACTTTCTTTAAGATTTGAGCATAATCAGATCAGACCACATTGTCAGAGGATTCCTATATACACAACAATTTTTTTTTTCATTTGGTGACAAACCCCACAAGTTGCTGGCAAGGCAAATTAGAAAAATAGAAAGTGATTGAACCATAAGTAAAGTTAAGTCAGAAAATGGTGACATTTGAACATCACATAATGAAATCAATGAGAGATTCAAACAATTCTATGAGGAATTATACTCTTCTAGGTCCCTAAACGATGATTTAGTTGTCAAAAACTTTTTGGATAGTTGTGACCTTCCCACTCTAGCCCAAGATCATAGCACCCTTAAGGCTGAGCTTTCAGATTTTAGAAATACTAGATACTATTAAGAAGAGGAAAGGTGGCAAATCCCCTGGTCCAGACGGCTGTCCAAGTGAGTTTTATAAAGAATTTGGCGATTATCCTCTCACCTTATCTATTTAAAGTGTACACTCAATTATATAATATCGGCAGGCTACCTACTACTTTAAAGGAAGCCATTATAAAAGTCTTACCTAAGAAAGGGAAGGACCTAGTAGAAATAAGTAGCTACAGTATAGGCCAATATCACTTTTGCCATGTGATCAAAAAATCCTGGCTAAGGCCTTATCCATTAGACTTAGTTCTGTAATGGACAAACTTCTTCATCCCGAGCAGACCGGATTTATTCCAAACAGGCACTCATCTTCAAATCTCAGACGTCTTTTTAATATAATTTACAGTCAAACAATCTGGTCATTGCTTCTCTTGATGCAGAGAAAGCCTTTGACCAATTAGAATGGCCTTATCTTTTCGCAACCCTAAGAAAATTTGAAATCGGCGATAATTTTCTCTATCATAAGCCTTGTGCAAGGATTCTTACTAACAGAATTCTTTCTCCTCCATTTAGTCTATATAGATGTTCTAGACAGGGCTGCTCACTATTATCCTTTTACACTTTGCCTTGGCCATTGAGCCCCTTGCCCAGTCTATTCGGTCTAACCCCAACATACATGGTTTCAGCACGAAGAATACAGTAAGCAAAATATCATTATATGCTGATGATATTCTGTTATACATCACTAAACCTCAAATTATTATTTCAACAATCTTAGAACCAGTCTGTTCACCGAAGTTCACCGGTGTATTCAGTGGCTGTGTCAACTTCGTGTCTTTTTTTTGGTCTTCCTCCTCACGCATTTAAGAGGCAATGTAAACCTTAAATACAGTGGAACCTCGGATTGCGAGTAACGTGGTTTACGAGTGTTCCGCAAACCGAGCAAAGATTTTTAATACATTTTTAATCGGAAACCGAGCAAGTATTAGTTTACGAGCGCTGAGTATCATGTATCATGCGTGCAACTTTTATTTTGACACCGAGCGTCACTCTCTCACCCCCCCTTCCCCCCCTCCAACCAACCCCCCCCCCCCTCCCCCACGGCTTCGCAAACACACAGAAACTCTGCTTGTCACTTATGCGTGTGCGCGCGTAATTTGATACCGACACACACACACACGCACAGACGCTCTTTCGCCTTTTCACCCCCTCCCCGGCTTCACAAACACACAAACTCTGCTCTGTCGCGATTCTTTTCAAAGGTAAGGTGCTGGTTAATTTTTCTTATTTTTTTTCTTTACAGCAGTGATTCCCTTAGTATGCGCTCACGCCAGATCAGAGAGAAAACGGTGTTTCCGTTGTGTGTGTGTGTGTTTGTTGTGAAACTTAAAAAGTGGTTCCTTTAGTATGCGCTCATGCCAGTCTCGCTTTTTTCCGTTAAAACAGTGTTTCCGCTGTGTTTATGCGTTTGTTGTGAAACTTAAAAAGTGAGTCCGTTAATATGCGCTCATGCCAGTCTCTTAATTTCCTGTTAAAACGGTGTTTCCGTTGTGTGTGTATGTGTGTGTGTGTGTTGTGAATCTTAAAAAGCGAGGTGGGGAGAGGGAGGAGGAGTGTTAATGTGTAAAACGAGGCGAGGGAAGGGGCAAATTCCACACACACAAACACACGGCGCCTGCGCGCACCAACGGAAACACTTATCTGTCAGGATTTATTTGTATTTTTTTTTAAGGTAAAGTGCAGATTAATTTGTTTTATTTTCATTTTATAGATTGTATTAATTATTTTTATGTATTTATTTTTTGGGGCTGTGGAACGAATAATTTCAGTTTTCATTATTTCTTATGGGAAATGATGATTTGGTTTAAGGACGTTCCACTTCCAGAACGAATTATGCTCGTAATCCATGGTTCCACTGTACAAGGTCTGTATACACACTTTCACTCACCTATGACTGAATTTGTTTACTGTATGTAACATTTATTACTGTTACCGTGTTAACGTTGCACTCAAACTTTCAGCCTGGTCTGTGCCATAGCATGCTAGTTTATCTGACAATGGCTGCTAGCTAGCCAAACCAAAGAACTCCACCTGTGTATGAAAGAAACTGCAAAAATGTCTGAGCTTTTTAGCTTTTGTAGAATGCTTGCAGGGTGTATGAAGATGGTGAAGTGATGAATGAAAGCTAAACTGTTAACTGTAGTGCCAGCATGACGCTAGCTTTTAGCTAGGTTGCTAGCGTTAGCAACCACTTATAAAAAGCTGAGGTGTTACAAAACACTAATCTTACAAATATGCATACTAGCCAACCCTCTCGATTTTTCCATAAACTTTGACTTTCTTTCATTTCTTTCTTTCTAAGGTTGGAACCGACACTATGGAATATCTACAGCAGGCTGAAGTGTCGAGGCCGTACCCCTACATCCTGATGTTGGGAGATAATGATGACCAGCACTATACACAGTAATAGTATCGTAATGATGTCGCTGTTGAACTTGTTTTGTATTATCTGATCTTGTGCTTTTGAAAAATAAATTAAAAAAATTTCTATGATTTGTACAATTAAGTGGGTGTTTATTGCATATATGTATGGTTTGCAAAATTTAGTTTTTTTTTTTGTAATAGACTAGTGGATCAAAGTAATTTAACTGTTTAAACTGTTTTACCCATAGACATGTAAAACATAAAAATAATAATAACCTATTTGTGAGGTAGAATTAAAGTTAAATATGACCTAGCATTTGGATTGAATATTTGCTGGGTTAAATATATAACCCATTTTGCTAGGTTAAATTAACCCAGCATGTAGTTGGTCCAATATTTATCCAGCAGCTGGGTTAAAAACAACCCAGTTTGGGTTGTTTTTAACCCAGAATTTTTTAGAGTGTATGCGTGTCCTCTTCGCACTATTATAATATGGCTAGATCATACGGTATCACACAACTTGGATCCAATTGGAACGAGAGGCATGTAGCCCTTATGATATTGGCTACTGATATTGATACTGTCTCCTATAAAAAATAGACAACACAGTATTTAACTACAACTGTATAATTCATAGTACAGTTCGTATTTGGAAGCAGATCAAATAAAAATTTGATATTAAGCCACTGTCTTTCCTTTTACCAATTAGTGGGAATCCATCATTTATCCTTTCTATTATGGACTCTGCTTTTACACAGTGGAAGGAGTTAGGTATTCATAATATTGTAAACCTATTCATAAATGGTATGTTCGCATCCCTTAGGCAGTTGCAGGATCAACATGGTCTGCATGCAAGTAACTTTTTTAGATATTTGCAAATCAGGGACTATGTGAGAAAGTATATACCCTGCTTTAGTGAGGCTAATCCTGCTAGGTTGGATGATCTTTTGGGGCTTGGAGGTGGCGTCAGTTATCTGATATCACTATTATACTACTCACTGTTCTCAAATAACTTACCTTCTACAGAGAGTTTAAGATTGCAATTTGAACAAGAATTGGGGGAGGAGATATGTTTAGAACTATGGACTGATGCACTAGAGAATAATCATACATGCTCTGTCAATTCTAGGCATCACCTTATTCAATTTAACATTATCCATCGACTCCACTATACTAAAACTAAATTACACAGACTTTTTCCAGATATCTCCCCATTCTGTGACAAATGTCAGACAGATTTAGTAAGTAGTACTAAAGTAGTTTTAAAGTATTTAAAACCAGTAGCGGCTGGTGCAAAATATTTTTTTTGGTGGGATGCGCAAACAAAATTAAAATTAAACTTTTAATGCTCGCCTGTAAATAGCCCTTTATCAGGTGATTAACCATCACTACTACTGTACTAGCATAAAATAAAGGCATTACTCACATGACTCACGTCAGCCAGCTCCGCTTACCATAAAAAGGGCTGGAAAAGACTCGTTGAAAAATGGTCCAATCACATGAGCCCAAATATTTAAAAACAATATTGATTCGCTAAGAATAAAAGTGGGAGGGTTCAGGGCGCACAGAGCTGCGCCCGAAGGATGATTTGACAAAATCCAATCAGAGCTCAGCCTCAGGTCACATGTTTTTCAAAAACGTACGTGCCTACAGTACATAGACACTCGTTTGTCCGGCACCCCGCGTACACAAACACACATGAACGTAATACAGATTAGATTTTTTTTAATTGCAAATAAATGATATTAAGAAATACAGCGGAATATTGTGACTAAATGACTTTATTTCATTATTAAAATAAATAATTATTATGTTAAATAATTACATGTTAATGGAGCATTCTTCTCTGTCTAACTTAAAGGGGGGGCGGCGCCCATGTCACTCCAAGAATCTCAAAAACAACTGTTGTCCTATGGACTTATTGTGGCAAAGAAACTTTTCCTAAGGTTTTGGAAAACAACAGAAACCCCGTCAGTTAAAATATTGTTTGGAAGAATTGATTAAGGTACTAAATTTAGGGGGAAAAAATAGATTCCTTATGGTAAAGAAATGGGACAAATTTGATAAGATTTGGTCTCCTCCTGAGTAACCATGTGGTGTTGACCACACCATTAGAGGGGCATGACTTTTAGAAGGGAGGTAAGGGGTTGTTTTGTTCCTTAGGTTTGTGGTGTATGTATGGTCACTATTATTTAGCTGTTTGTTATTCAGGATATTTATTTTTGTATATAACTAAAATATTGGTATGTAACAATATCTGTTGGATTATTTCAGTGAATGACTTAATAAAAATATTTCAACACGAAGATAATAACAATAAACAGATACAGAGACAGGCTAAATAACAGTTTATGTGTTCTCAAAGAATAGGTATTTAGCCAAGTCAGGAACAATGTTAGAACTAGAACTCAGTTTCCAAAAAGTATTGTCAAATTAACATAATACTTGTGTTACCATTTAACCATCATCTGTCTACTGTGGTTTCTACTGGAAACCAGCCAAGTTCAATATTGGTTCAATGTCCTGGTTACAAGTCTGGAAATTCAAAAGGTTCAAAAGGTACTGTAAATACTGTAGATAATTTCTACATTGGGAATCTTTCAAATCACTTCACATCATGTTCCTGAAAGATCGTTTTTTTTTTTCTTTTTTCTTGGCAGTGACAGCAGCATATAAAGCAGTTTGAAGCAGCCTCAGTTTTGTTTTCAAGTTTCAAGTCCAGTTTTTTTTTTTTAGGACAGAAGACTGTGTTGTACTAATAACCTAACTATTTTGAATAGCTTGATCAGAAATGGATTTTGTGCTTAGAATTGTTTTCCCTCTGTTTGTTTTCTCTTTTGGGCAGTTCATAACTGTTAGTAATGGACAGTTGAGGATATTTAGTGGCAAGATTGAAGTTAGTAATGGACGGACATGGGGCTCATGGGGACGTCAACAAATGTGTCCCTTCGGAACCTATGCTACAGGCTTTAGTCTCAAAGTAAGTGCATTTTGTTCAAGTAATAGCAAATACTTTACTTTTTTTTATAATTTATAATTTATTTATTTATAAAATTTACTTTTTAAGTCATTTATAAGATGTCTTAAATGCTCAATGAGTAAATCCAGTGAAAGTTGTGTTATATGGTGCTCATGCAGAGAGATTTTACTACTGAATTTGTGTTATATTTGCCATGCACCCATCCAACAAAAAGATGATGGAAAAGGTATAAAGAAAAAATATAAACGTATACAACCATTTCCTGACCAGTTATAGATTAAGTATTTAGCTGGAAGCCCCAACAGAGTCAACTATGTGGTGTAATACAGTAAGTATTTTAACTCTTAGGTTAGTAGCCCCGTGTCTTAAGCATTAAGCCACATCTCCCTTAAGTTCAACACATACAGTACATTGTACACATAGAATTTATACTGACATTATGTTAGTAAATATTAAATACAACTAAATAATTTATCTTACCTTTACTAAAGTTTTTATCAAAAGTTTTTTTCAAATGTGCTTCTGTACAGAGAACATACACAAGAACTCATATAATGGACAGTACTTAATAAAAATCTAATAAAACAAAATTGGACAAATGAAAAAAATGCCATTATTTAACAAGCATATCAATAATATAAAAGTGGTGGATGTTCGATTTTGTGATTTCTCAGGAACAAGTGACTTTTCTTCCGCATGAACAACAAGATGAAGTGAAGGGATGACCAGTTAAACTGATGTGTGAAAATAATTTGGTTCAGGTAGACGTTACCTGTTTCATTAGATATTTTTTAATTTCTAATACATTTTTCTTTCAGGTTGAACGATCAGTAGGAGATGGGGATGACACAGCGTTAAATGGAATTGCCCTTCGCTGTACTAAACCCCTGTATGGTAGTACTCAGTCATATTCTACAGTCCAATCTAACGTAGGAAGGTAAAGTTTAACTCACTCACTCCACCACTTATCCTTTTTTAAAAGAATATGATACAGTGACAACATAAACTGTTTAACAATTATCAATTGTAACATACAAAATAAATAAAACTTATTTAAAAAGGCCAAGTTAACAGCAAGGGCTTAACTGGATAAAAAAGAACACATTCTGTCTTTTAAATAGGTGAGCACAGCATTGTGTCCCCCATTTCAGATCAGTTATTCAACATAGCTTACAATGTTGAGCCAACTAGTTCAAGGTTCAAGGTCTTTATAAAGGGCCAAACAGTTCTTCACATGTTCGGATGTGGATTTATTTATTTATTTTATGAGAATAACAAAATATGGGTCTGGTTGTTTTCACAGGCAGTGGAAGCATTTGAAAATTTGAAAGCTGAAAAGTGTAAAAGTTTGAAAGTTAAACGTTGAGAGTTATGAATAATAAGCTACAAAAAAGCATTGGTACTGAAGATTTTTTGTTGATGAAATCTTGAATTTATTTATTTATTTATTCATGTATTTTTGCATATCCTAGTTAGGAACCTAGGGTCAGAGCACAGGATCAGCCAGGATATAGCATCCCTGCAGCAGAAAGGATTAAGGGCTCAACAGTGGCAACTTGGCAGTTGTGGGGTTTGTACCCTCAACCTTCTGATCAATAAGCCAGAGCACTAACCGTTTGAGCTGGCAAAACTTGTGATCCCCTCCGTAGCAAGAGAGTACCTACTGTGTGTTCAAGTTATCTTAACCCATTGTGACTTTGCTTATGTTTTGTCACCTCACCTAATAAGTATGAAATATTTAATAAAACCTAAACCAAACCATATGAAAATGCCTATTTCCAAATTATTTTCTATAATACTATATAATATAATACTATTTTATTATTTTTTTTATGTATCTTATTTATTTATTTTTACAAAATTTATATTGTTGTTTTTACCTTAAAGCTGGGGGACTTGGACACAAAACATATGGTGCAAAATAGGAGTGTTAAAGGCATTTCAGCTACGTGTAGAAGGTTCTCAAGGAAATGGTGATGATACTGCTGCCAACAACATAAGGTGACTAATATTTACCAATTACTGGCAATTCAGTGATGAAAAAACATTTTTTTTTACATTATAATTATGAGATTATTTCCAGTCTAACATGAATTAATAAGGCTTAAATTAAAATGAATTATGCAGAAATATTATTTTTATTTTTTTAAATAATAATAATAATAATAATAATAATAATAATAATAATAAAAACAGGTTCTCATGCTCTTCGGGAGAAATACTGACAGGCAATGGCATGTCCTGGGGACAATGGGGTACATGGAGTTCTCGGTGTGAAGGGACGGGGATTTGTGGAATCGAAACGAGAGTTGAGGCATCACAGGGTTCGGGAGACGACACCTCTCTTAATGATGTTCGCTTTCTTTGCTGCTTCTAAGGTATATTTATATATTTTTAGAAAGGGAGAATTTTTAAATGCACGATATTTTTGCCATCATTCATTAGCAAGACTGTTTTTGTATTCTTCAATTTTTTTATATAAGTATATTACAAATATAAGGAAATCTGATTTTTAAAATTTTCTACAATACAGTGGAACCTTGGATTGCGAGTAACGTGGTTTACGAGTGTTCCGCAAACCGGGCAAAGATTTTTAATCATTTTTTATTCGGAAACCGAGCAAGTATTAGTTTACGAGCGCCGAGTATTATGCTTCACACATGTGACTCTTATTTTGACACCAAGCGTCACTCTCTCACCTTCCCCCCTCCCCCTCCCTTCCTCCCCCCACGGCTTCGCAAACACACAGAAACTCTGCTCGTGCGCGCGCAATTTGACACTGACACACACACGCACAGACGCTCTCTCGCCTTTTCACCCCTCCCGGCTTCACAAACACACAGAAACTCTGCTCTGTCGCGATTCTTTTCAAAGGTAAGGTGCTGGTTCATTTGTTTTTTTTTTACTTTACAGCAGTGATTCCCTTAGTATGCGCTGACGCCTGGTCAGACAGAGATTTCTTTTTTTTTCCTGTTAAAACGGTGTTTCCGTGCTTGTGTGTGTGTTTGTTGTGAAACTTAAAAAGTGGTTCCTTTAGTATGCGCTCATGCCAGTCTCGCTTTTTTCCGTTAAAACATTGTTTCCGCTGTGTTTATGCGTTTGTTGTGAAAAAGTGAGTCCGTTAATATGCGCTCATGCCAGTCTCTTAATTTCCTGTTAAAACGGTGTTTCCGTTGTGTGTGTGTGTGTGTGTGTGTGTGTGTGTGTGTGTTGTGAATCTTAAAAAGCGAGGTGGGGAGAGGGAGGAGGAGTGTTAATGTGTAAAACGAGGCGAGGGAAGGGGCTAATTCCACACACACACACACACACACGGCGCCTGCGTGCACCAACGGAAACACTTATCTGGCAGGATTTATTTGTACTTTTTTTAAAGGTAAAGTGCAGATTAATTTGTTTTATTTTCATTTTATAGATTGTATTAATTATTTTTATGTATTTATTTTTTGGGGCTGTGGAACAAATAATTAGAGTTTTCATTATTTCTTATGGGAAATGATGATTTGGTTTACGAGTGTTTTGGAATACGAGCCCACTTCCGGAACGAATTATGCTCGTAATCCAAGGTTCCACTGTATACTTGAGTGAACGTTCTCTAAAAACATTAATATGTAAGCATATTTATTTTCTTGTGTTCTAGGATAAATGATGGTGACATGAAGAAAATAGATAATACAAAGAACTTCATCATTCATTCTTAGTGGGCTTTATACCATAACAAACATTTCCCTATCTTTGCATTTACTACTTTTGTAGTACTCTAAACCTTTAATTGTATTATTATAAATGAGTGCAACATAAATTTCTGTCACTCCAGCAATTTTTTTTCAAGAATATGGAATGTTGCAATAAAAACATGCTGATTTACATTACCGCTTCGGTTTGTGTATAACTTTCTTTTGTCACATTTATTTGACCTGTTTTTAAAATTAGAACCTGACATGCCATGAGGTTTATAAATGAACAGCTCAGACCTTGGGGGAAATATGATACTGATGACATGATGAAACATCCTTCATACCCATCAGTGTTTACAATCCACTGCACATACTGTAGGAGAGGCACAGTGCAACTTCACCAACAAAATACTGTATGGAGTAGACCAATCTGGACTCCATGTCCTTGTTGACTTAAGTTAACAAAAGTAACTTAATCACTGGCCTCTTTAAATATGGACAGCTCACTGAATGTTCCACCAGAGAGGAGAATATACAGAATATCTGTTATACTAAAGTTAGTAGTGCCCATCATGCTGCCCTATTGCATTAGGAGATTTCATCCTTAGATTAAAAAAAGATGTATTCAAAAGTTGGGATAAGGCCAGTTTCGAAAAGTCTACATACAGGTTTAGTTATGGTTTCATTTATCACATCTAAATTACTGCACAATGAAATTCCTTATTCTTTGCATATCCCAGCTTTTGTTATTAGACTGGGGTCCGAGCAAAAGGTCAGCCATTCCTCTGGAGCAGGCAGGGTGAAGGGCTTTGCTCAAGGGCTCAACAGTGATGCCTGGCAGAGGCAGGACTCAAACCACCAAACTTCCGATCAGTAAGTCCACCAAGTCCCTTAGCTCACTGAGCCGCCACTAACATTCCGTGCGGAAAGATGGAAACGTAATCACAGCACCAAAACTTGCGGTGAATCATGATGAACCATACAGTCATGGACAAAAGTTTGGAGAATTACATAAATATTTGAATTTGGAAAAGTTGCTGCTTAAGTTTTTATAATAGCAATTTGCATATACTCCAGAATGTTATGAAGAGTGATCAGATGAATTGCATGGTCCTTCTTTGCCATGAAAATTAACTTAATCCCGAAAAAAACTTTCCACTGCATTTCATTGCTGTCATTAAAGGACCTGCTGAGATCATTTCAGTAATGGTCTTGTTAACTCAGGTGAGAATGTGGACGAGCTGGAGATCATTATGTCAGGCTGATTTCGTTAGAATGGCAGACTTGACATGTTAAAAAGAGGGTGATGCTTGAAATCATTGTTCTTTCATTGTTAACCATGGTGACCTGCAAAGAAACGCGTGCAGCCATCATTTCATTGCATAAAAATGGCTTCACAGGCAAGGATATTGTGGCTACTAAGATTGCACCTAAATCAACAATTTATAGGATCATCAAGAACTTCAAGGAAAGAGGTTCAATTCTTGTTAGGAAGGGTTCAGGGCGTCCATGAAAGTCCAGCAAGCGCCATGATCGTCTCCTAAAGAGGATTCAGCTGTGGGATCGGAGTGCCACCAATGCAGAGCTTGCTCAGGAATGGCAGCAGGCAGGTGTGAGCGCATCTGCACGCACAGTGAGGCGAAGACTTTTGGAAGATGGCCTGGTGTCGAGAAGGGCAACAAAGAAGCCACTTCTCTCCAAAAAAAACATCAGGGACAGATTGATCTTCTGCAAAAAGTATGGCGAATGGACTGCTGAGGACTGGGGCAAAGTCATACTTTATTTTTGGATGAAGCCTCTTTCCGATTGTTTGGGGCATCTTGAAAAAGGCTTGTCCGGAGAAGAAAAGGTGAGCGCTAGCATCAGTCCTGTGTCATGCCAACAGTAAAGCATCCTGAGACCATTCATGTGTGGGGTTGCTTCTCATCCAAGGGAGTGGGCTCACTCACAATTTTGCCCAAAAACACAGCCATGAATAAAGAATGGTACCAAAACACCCTCCAACAGCAACTTCTTCCAACAATCCAACAACAGTTTGGTGAAGAACAATGCATTTTCCAGCACTATGGAGCAAAAGTGATAACTAAGTGTCTCGGGGACCAAAAACGTTGAAATTTTGGGTCCATGGCCTGGAAACTCCCCAGATCTTAATCCCATTGAGAACTTGTGGTCAATCCTCAAGAGGCGGGTGGACAAACAAAAACCCACTAATTCTGACAAACTCCAAGAAGTGATTATGGAAGAATGGGTTGCTATCAGTCAGGATTTGACCCAGAAGTTGATTGAGAACATACCCAGTCGAATTGCAGAGGTCCTGAAAAAGAAGGGCCAACACTGCAAATACTGACTCTTTGCATAAATGTCATGTAATTGTCGACAAAAGCCTTTGAAACGTATGAAGTGCTTGTAATTATATTTCAGTACATCACAGAAACAACTGAAACAAAGATCTAAAAGCGGTTTAGCAGCAAACTTTGTGAAAACTAATATTTGTATCATTCTCAAAACTTTTGGCCACGACTGTACTTACGGCCACCGAGTGAAACCGCGTAGGTGAGATAGGGGAATTACCGACAGCTGAGTGAGTGGCGGCGCGCGAGTTACTGAGCTCCTCCGCTCTCTTAGTGCTAGACAACTTTGAAAACTGTTCGTGTTCTTTTACGTGACTAACCTTCAAATGTCTGATGAGGTTCGTGGTGTTAAAATGCTTTGGGTGCTTCCCGCCTCGTTGAATTGTCTTATTACACAGGCTGCCGATTGCTAATGTATTGTCTTTTTCACACAACATGTAGAATTGTTAGACTGGTGAAGCCATTTTAGCAGCGCGCAAAAAAAAATTTGTCCTGCGAGTTTTGCATCATCCCATCGGCTTCTCTATATCGGCCATTATAGAGACTGCCGATCAAACTTCCCAATGCAATTATCGGCTGATTATGATTGGCGACCGATCAATCGGAGCACCCCTAACAAACACCCGTGGGATGGACCCATTCTACAGGAATTCAAGAACTCTTAACAAAACTTTGTGCCAGAACTCCAGAGTGCTGCAATGAAGAAACTCTCAGAAGTAGTTCCAGAGCACCGCCATCAAGTAACCAAGCAACCAACGCATCACTGAAGGGCTTCACCTAAAGACGTCATCCCAACAACAGTACACCAACCAAGCAGCAATGCCATGATTCTTCCCATTGGAGCTGAACAACCGAGAAGACCGAAAGGTAATGCAAGTAAACAAAGAAATCTTCATACCTTGCTGAAAATTGGTGCATGAGGCAAAACTAAACAGTAAGATTAAATCCAAGTCTCTGCTCTTGTGACATTCTCAGATCTATTAACCAGTGCCTTCCCCAAAACTCCACACAAACTGTGTGTATGTGTATGTGCATGGGTGTGTTTAAGTAGCGCAGTTTCATGTATCGTAGAGTAGATCAATAAATTCTTGTTTCAGTGGAAGCCTGGCAAAGCTGGGACTCAAACCACCAACCTTCCAAACAGTAAGTCCACCAAGTGCCTTAGCACACTGAGCCACCACCACACAGTTTAACACAGTAGTGATAGAAACTAGACCATGATCAGCTGTTGTTATTTTGATTACCTCAGCACAAAAAGCTATAGCGTTCCATTCCCTGGAAATGCAACTGAAGCAAACTATGGGTGTCAAGGCACTGTCAAAAGATAGTAAGAAGAAGTTGTGAACAGGGAAAGTCAAGAGAAGAAAAAAAAATCAAGGCTATACTACACATACTTCCATGTGGGGGGTAATTATTTTCTATACAGACTGTATATGCACACCAATCAGCCACTCTCACTCACCGTCTATATCGCTTTATCCTGTATACAGGGTTGCGGAGGGCCTGGAGCCTATCCAAGGAGACCTAGAGCACAAGCCAGGGTACAATTTGGAAACACCAATTAGCCTAAACTGCATGTCTTTCCACTGTGAAAAGAAACTGGAGTACCCGGAGGAAACCCACCAAGCACGAGAAGAACATGCTTACAGACCCGAGACAGGAATTGAACCAGGACCCTGGAGATTCAACCACTACACCATGTCGCCTCAGTCATAACAGTACACCAAACATTAGGTTTCTTTTGTGCCACCTGGACAGCTCTGGGGTCTGACTCCACAAGACTAAGAGGCCAGACAGCACTTATGCGCTGTGCTGTCTGGCCTCAGGATGTTGGCAGTGTTGTTGAAGCAGATAAGCTACAACAGCAGAAGACAACAACAGGTGACTGTTAGCTAAGAACAGGAAAACTGCTGAGGCATTCAAATGATTTAGACAGAATATGCAACAACATGAAAGTATGTATCCATCCTGGCTTGTATAAATGTTTCAGGCTGCTGTTGGCGGGGTAATGGTGAGGAGCTTTATTACTGACCATGTCCATCCCTTTAGGACCACAGGATACGGACCACAAGTGCCACGTCACAAAGCTAGTCATCTCACACTGGTTTCTTGAACATGACAAATTAGTTCACCATACTCGAATAGCTTCCGCAATCACCAGATCTTAATCCAACTCTGTGACAAATTACCTATACAGGAGGACTGTGTTTAAGATTTTTTTTTTTTTTAAGAGTATAAACATTTTGGTATCACCAAACACGTTTAATTCCATCATGCATGGGACGTATATGCAATAACTGATACTTATTATTTAGGAATACACTTTTTAAAATTGTCAAAAAGTTTTTACTGTAGCTATTTCAATAATCCTAATAGTAATATGTTCATACATACACACATGGACAAAATTGTTGGTACTCTTCGGTCAATGAAAGAAAAACTCACAATGGTCACATAATAACTTTAATCTGACAAAAGTAATAATTAAAAAAAATCTATGAATGTTAACCAATGAAAGTCAGACATTGCTTTTCAACCATGCTTCAACAGAATTATTTTAAAAAATAAACTCATGGAACAGGCCTGGACAAAAATGATGGTACCCCTAGAAAATACTGAAAATAATGTGACCAAAGGGACATGTTAATTCAAGGTGTGTCCACTAATCACAGGTGTCTACAATCTTGTAATCAGTCAGTGGGCCTATATATAGGGCTCCAGGTAGTCACTGTGTTGTTTGGTGACATGATATGTACCACACTCAACATGGACCAGAGGAAGCAAAGGAAAGAGTTGTCTCAGGAGATTCGAAAGAAAATTATAGACAAGCATGTTAAAGGTAAAGGCTATAAGACCATTTCCAAGCAGCTAGATGTTCCTGTGACTACAGTTGCACATATTATTCAGAAATTTAAGATCCATGGGACTGTAGCCAACCTCCCTGGACGTGGCCGCAGGAGGAAAATTGATGACAAATCAAAGAGACGGATAATCCGAATGGTAACAAAAGAGCCCAGAAAGACTTCTAAAGAGATCCAAGGTGAACTTCATGCTCAAGGAACATCAGTGTCAGATCGCACCATCCGTCGTTGTTTGAGTCAAAGTGGACTACATGAGAGACGACCAAGGAGGACACCATTGTTGAAAACAAATCATAAAAAAGCCAGACTGGAATATGCCAAACTACATGTTGACAAGCCACAAAGCTTCTGGGAGAATGTCCTATGGACAGATGAGACAAAAATGGAACTTTTTGCCAAGGCACATCAGCTCTATGTTCACAGACGGAAAAATGAAGCATATCAAAAAAAGAACACTGTCCCTACTGTGAAACATGGAGGAGGCTCTGTTATGTTCTGGGGCTGCTTTGCTGCATCTGGCACAGGGTGTCTTGAATCTGTGCAGGGTACAATGAAATCTCAAGACTATCAAGGGATTCTAGAGAGAAATGTGCTGGCCAGTGTCAGAAAGCTGGGTCTCAGTCGCAGGTCATGAGTCTTGCAACAGGACAATGACCCAAAACACACAGCTAAAAACACCCAAGAATGGCTAAGAGGAAAACATTGGACTATTCTAAAGTGGCCTTCTATGAGCCCTGACCTCAATCCTATTGAGCATCTTTGTAAGGAGCTGAAACATGCTGTCTGGAAAAGGCACCCTTCAAACCGGAAACAACTGGAGCAGCTTGCTCATGAGGAGTGGACAAAATACCTGCAGAGAGGTGCAGAAGTCTCATTGACAGTTACAGGAATCGTTTGATTGCAGTGATTGCCTCAAAAGGTTGTGCAACAAACTATTAAGTTAGAGGTACCATCATTTTTGTCCAGGCCTGTTCCATGAGTTCTTTTTTTTTTTTTATAATTCCGTTGAAGCATGGTTGAAAAGCAATGTCTGACTTTCATTGGTTAACATTCATAGAATTCTTATTTATTATTACTTTTGTCAGATTAAAGTTATTTCTGTGACCATTGTGAGTTTTTCTTTCATTGACCGAAGTGTACCAACAATTTTGTCCACGTGTGTATTTCCTTTTTTGCATTTCTGCATCCTGAGTAAACAAGCAACTGTTAGTCCACCAGAGTTCTCACCAGATAAAGAAAATATGATCATATAACCCCAATATCATCATACATGCTATTACAAACTAGCACTACTTACATAAAAGGCCCTAAATTTTGTACTGTATCTAGCCAGTCTTCTGACATGTTACAATCTGCCACGCTCCTCCAAATCACAAAACACTTTATTTACGGTAATTCCCGCAGTACCAAAATCTAAAAAACGGGGTAGAGCATTCTCATATTTAGCTCCAAAACTGGATTAGCCTTCCTGACAGGGTCAGGGGCTCAGACACAGTCCCTCAGTTTAAAAGTAGATTCAAGACACATCTCTTTAACCTGGCATACACATAATTTATCCCATAACCTCATACTCCAGTACATCTAAATGTGCACGTTCTACTAGTGCTGCTAATATAATGAACAGCAGCAACACTAATTCTTTTCCACCTGTTTTTTCTTTTTCTGCTCATCCCGAGACATTTGGAGAGCCGGCATTTGCCGGCTCTGGTATACAGAGGCATCCAGAGAAGGACCACCTCCAGCTGGATTCTGCTTTGTGATGGTTTGGAGCTACACATGATAAGATCCCAGTGTTCCACCGGTCTGACTCATTCTGGTGCATTCCTGGATGAGTCAGGAATGAACTGGACTCAATGTTAACTTTGACATCTTCTGTTACATTGAACTTATGACTGCCTAACACACAGTATGTCTGCAAATAATTGCTGCTACTTATCACTCAAATGAGGATGGGTTCCCTGTTGAGTCTGGTTTCTTTCAAGGTTTCTTCCTATTGCCAACTCAGGGAGTTTTTCCTGGTCGCCGCCGTTTTTCTTTGGCTTGCTCATCAGGGACAATCTGAGAATTATGATTTATACACATTTCCATAATTTTCTTTTTATTTTGTGGAGCTGCCTTGAGACAATGACCATTGTTAAAAGCGCTATATAAATAAAATTTTATTACATTTTTAAAAACTGATTGCATGATCAAATGATACACATTAATGCAAAAGCTGTGGAAATTTTAGCCAGAAGAAAATGCAAGTTCAATAATGCATATTTGTTTATTACTATGATGGGTAGGGGGGGGGGTGCTCTTCAGAAGTAAGTTAATACTGGTTATATTTACATAAGCAAGAAGCAGGAACTCTCTGTTTACAACAACACAGAGAGGGATAATGCGGTATAGAATTATGACGCAGTGCATAAACCAAAGACAAAAGATATTTTGAGAGGCCAGCAGTGCAAAAACTAGATCCATGGGACTACACAGACATGAAAAGCATACTGGTCAGAAGAGATATCCTTCACCATGTCCTTGGCATGACCTGAATGTTTTACCCATAAGGGAGGGGCAGTTTGATAGTATAGCGGAGTTCTACTTGGCGATTGTCATTTAGTTATTAAAACATTGGATTACTGATGAGAATATGGTGAATTCAAATCTTAGCACATTATTAGATCCTACCACGAGCAAGGCCCTTAACTCTCAATGGCTCAGTTGCATACAAATAAGAGAAACGTAAGTCACTTTGTACAAGTATGTCTGTCAAGTGTCACAAGTTTATACTTGGCCGTTTACAAGAAGAATCAGTGCAAAATAATTTATTTTGACTGATCATCTTTAGCCTGTCATTTAACATTTCTACCCTAAAAGGAGTGATCTCTCCTAGGATGACTTTAGCCACATCCACAGGAAACACGGCAATGGTCCAGTGAGAAGGAAAATAATGTCATATGATACAAACGTATGGCCTAATTATCGCCTTTACCACTTTAACTTAAGAGTTATTACTACAAATACGATGGAATTTTGTTTGAGAAATATAAATTTAGAATCAGGTACTGAGAACTACAAATTTAAACAGTAATAAAAGTAAAAACAGGAGACTAGAATCAGTGTAGGATCAGTCAAGAGTGTCCTTAAGCAAGCTATGAGAAGCGGACCGGAAATAAAAAAGGTGCTACACTAAGAGGATGACTGCAGTGATGAACAATGTAATCACTTTTTCTGATTAGGGTTTCTGTGCAAGGAGTGTGCTCAGTTTGATTTTGCCGTCCATCGATGCTGTAAGGCAGGTTCCACAGTCCACAGCTGAACACCAGTCCACCGTAACCACCGGAGCTTTATGTCCTCCCAAGGACAGCACACTCTCCAGACCTGCGTCCCCCTTATTCAGCTTAAGACAAAAACACACAGAATGACGACAAATATCAGTAACATCACACATTGAAATATCTTTAAAAACACACTTTACAAAATTTACAGTGGAGCCTTGGATTGCAAGTAACTTTGTCTGCAAGCTTTTTGCAAGAAGAGCAAAAATTTTAAATACATTTTAATAAGCGAGGTATTGACATATGAGTTGTATGCATGCGCTTTGTCTGCAAAGCATTACGTGATCACAACTGAGCCAATGGTTCAGTCAATGTTCATAACATTGTGACCATGTGCGTGAAAATCTAATTGCGATTATTTTGACACTTATTGTGCTTTAAACTGCGATATGTAATTATTAAAATATTTTCACAAACTCTACATTCCATGCTAGTACACTAGCTTTCCATTTGACACTATTTGGGATTCAAGCCCTTACCCGATAAATGAGTCCTCCATTACTGGAGCAGGTCAGGACATGCTGTCCTTCTGAATCGAAAGCAAAAAGTCGTCCACGTGGAACTTGGACCTGCTTATAACCACTGTAGCCAGACAGAACGAATGGTCCCACAGCATCTTGAGATAATGAGTACTCTGATTGTTTCACCCCAGAGCGGTGGATATTCCACTGAATAAACTGCAACACACACAGACACACACATAAATGCCGCTTAATTATAAAATGTACACAAAAGGCTTATTCAAAGAATGACTAAATAATGACAGTGGATTTCACACACACAAACACACGCAGGTGCCTGCTTACCTTGCCATCCTCTCCAATGCTGAAGACGGTGTTTTCATCATAGCTGAACTCAACACTGTACACTTCACCATCATGAGCTTTCCAACTCATAACACTTTCATACCTCTGCATGTCTGCACAGAGGACAGAGGAAATGTGTAGCATGGTTAATTAGTTAATAAGGAAGCAGAGAGACAGAAAAAAAAGGACAAAAGAAATAAAGCACGTCACGATTATGAAAAACATTTGATATTTTTAACGTTATGCGATCTACTGTGTTTAAATACTGCAGGAGATCAAGAGTCTCTTATTCATTAGATTCAATAAATTGATTGCTGCATAACTGTTGCAATGTTTTGTAAGGACTAAAGCATAATAGGGCATACTCGTATAAGAAAATGATCCACAATGGGATGGTATAATGTGTTATAGCTGCACGGCTCAATGATTTTAATTCCACTCATACAGCACCAAGTTTTAATTACTGAATGTTGTCACTGATGTTGTGTCAGATGTGATGCTACAATGTGAAGCTGTACTAAAAACTACACTGCACGGACAAAAAAAAAAAAAAGGTAAATAAAATAAATTATTATTATTATTTTTTTAATATCACTCTCTGTGACATCCATATCCATAGATGTGATAACCTGGTCATTCAGTACATTCAGATGACTAAATTTTTTGCTGATTTAAAAAATCAGCTGACTTAATTTTTTGCCACATAACATTCCTGAGTCTAGACCTGACCAACTAAAGAAATCCTAGATCATAACACTGGCTCCAAAGGCTTGTACAGCAGCCACAATGCATGAACGCTTCATGCGCTTCCCACCTCTCACTGACATGCCCGTCAATATGGAATAAGGTCAAACTGCTCTCATCAACCACATGAAAGTTTTCCCTTGCTCCAAAGTCCAACCTTTATGCTCCATAAAAACTTTTTTTCAATTAGTCTAAATAACGAGTAGTTTTCTTATGGTCACATAGCAATTTAGAGTCAATTCTGTAAGTATGGAAATGCTCTTGCTTCTACTACTAAACAACTGGGGTTTCCACTCTCCATTTTTACAACGCATCCTCACCAAGCATTTCAAGTTATCGCCATTTTAAGTTATTCCTAACACAATTCCAATCATTTTAGCAATCTCCTAAGTTATTTCCTTTGCACAGACAAGGCTATTCTCATATCTTATTCTAAATTTTGGCATAAACTAGGCATAAACACCATTTATAAAGCGACTAGATTCATAACATTAAAAGTTTTAGGAAATATCCTTCATCGTCAGTATTTGCAGATTCTAGAAAGAAAATAATAACTGAATAACAATTTTACCGAACAGACGTATTATGCCATCAGCAGCTCCAGTTACCAGAAGATTCCCGTTGTGGTTGAACGCAATGCAGTTTACAGCCACAGGCCCTGGCTCCAGGGCAAACTGTAGCTATAAGCAATAAATCAATCAATCATAATCATGAACACACAATGTAATGTACAGCAATACAGAACCATAATGTGCATTATAGCATAAAACAATATTTAACCAAGTGTCTTGGTATTGTAAGTTGCAACCAAGTGTTTTGGCAAAACAGAAAATGCTGTGTAACCTCTTGTTGATTGCTTAAATGTCCCGTATCAAACAAAGTTATCTTTTGTTTTATCATGTCTTTAAATTAAGATTTTAGTCCAGTAGGTGCCAGTATTGCACCAACTGCCCATACATGCAAACAAAAAAAAAGAAAGGAAGAAGAAGCAAACCCTTTTTGAAAAAAAAAAAAAAAAAGGATTTGCAGAAGATGGAAGTGGTTTTTATTTTCAAAAACGGACTAACGATAAAGATTAAAATTAAAATTCATCACATCACACTGACATGCCATAAAAAAATGGCAGAACATGATACAACAATATTTTTTTTATTTTTTATTTTGAGTGTGTATGAATGTAAATAAGTCAGAACATAATAGAATACCATCATGGTGGTGTTTAAAATAACATTATACCACAACACAACACATTAGTCACACAACATCATGTAACACTGGAAGAAACGACCACAAAGTTTACCTGTTGTTTGACAGTCTTAGTGTCCCAGAGCAGCAGTTGTCCGGCGATGGGCTGCGTCAGACGTGGTGCTGTTTCTGACATGCCGCATGAACGAGCCACAGGAGCTGCTGCTGAACACACAAACGAAGTTCCACTGGGGCTGCAGGCCAGTGATAATATCCTGAAACATACACACAGATGTACAAAAATACATTACATAATAATTATACCATAGCACTGCTGAATATTTAATACAATTGAGTATTAAGATTCTGAACTTACACTGGAACTTGTATGGCAGATGCCTTACATGAACAGATTAAAAAACTGTAGATATAGTAAATTCTACACAATTAGAACACAATTGCTGAATATATTTGCAAGTATGAGTGCTTTGTAGCAGTCAGATGTAACGCTGTAACTATATCAAGCTGTAACAAGTTTTTCAGGAAAAGATCATTTTCATGATGGACAACATTGCTTCTCATGGTTCCTCAGTAACAAAAATAGCTGTGTTTTATCTTGTTAACTTCTAGAGCTGTGAACCAGAGGTAGCCTGTCAGTTCGATTCAATCTGATTTTGGGGCATCCAATTTCCAGTTTGAATCAGGATGATGTTTACTATTGGTTTTGCCTCAATTATCTATATCTCTTACAGATGTTAAAATGTTAAGAACTACTAAAATAATTAAATAAGCATTGAAATGATGTGTAACCTCTTGTTGATTGCTTAAATGTCCCGTCTCGAACAAAGTTATCTTTTATCATGCCTTTAAATTAAGATTCTAGTCCAGCAGGTGCCAGTATTGCACCAACTGGCCATACATGCAAGAAAAAAAAAGAAGAAGAAACCTTTTTTGAAAAAAATAACTAAATAAGAATTTGCAGAAGATGGAAGTGGTTTTTATTTTCAAAAATGGACTAACGATAAAGAGTACAATTAAATTATACACCTCGATTCACCTTACAAGAAAACACACACACACACACACACACACACACACACACACACACCTTATCTAATCCATCAAAGCCAATTTTCTAAGAAAAAAAAAAAAGAAAAAAAATCCTCAAACATCTAACAGAATTGAAGTGTCATGCCCAAACTTGCCAACTTACTTACCGTGTATGAGTTTCATCTATAGACATTTCATACAGATTTTTCTTAGCTTCTGTATCATACAGCTTCACTGTGCCAACACCACTACCCAGCAGCAGCTGCAAAGAGAACACAATTGACCTTTTCCTATATTATATTATACACAGACAAACCTGATCACAAAACACGTATAACTACGCCTGGGAATAAGATTCATTTCTCCATCATAATATACAAAGCGCTAAAAGCAGGGAAAGTAACATTAATTAACAGGTTATTAGCATGGCATAACAAATGACAAATAATAATAATTATTATCTTCAATCATCTCAAGTAACTCTTGTTCTGTATCCTGGATACTACATTTCTAATGATATACCTGGTTAATAATGAGCAGAATATCTAAAGCAGGAAAACATTTAATAAACGCCATAAATACATTTTATTCTTTGAGCTACAGTCACTGAAATAATTCACTTTTATCTCTCCCCAGTATGCCATTAATTATGCAATAGTAACATTTAATTTTTATCTGAAATGGCTGAAACTCTCTACACTGACTAGAGGTGGGAAACGCCAAGGATTACCCGATACGATATCATCGCTTTATTTAGGCGCTGATTAGATTTGCATTGTATAATAATGTATAATCTTTGATTTTATAAAGATTTTTCAGATTTTGTTATAATTCTAAACTTAATTTTAAACTTAACAAATAATCTGCAACATAATCTGCAACATTTTACCATCTCAAAAGTAAACATATATAAATGAAATAATAAACAAACAAATAAATAAATAAATGGTTTTGGAGTCAGTGTGCTAATACATGAATTGCTACATGAAAGAAATTACTATAAATAACTAAATATATTTTTTTCCCATCTTTATTACTGATTTTTTTCACTCATGCCAAAATGTGAAAAGATAAGATATTTCTCACCAGTCTGTCTGGTTTTGTAGCCCATTCCAGAGAGAGCAGGGGCGATTTGGACATAATAGTAGCTTTTGTCTGCATAATGGGGTTGAAGGACCAAACCTTCACAACACCATCCACATCCAGACTTGCCACTTTTCTACCTGAACTGTCGACTCTGTTGTTAAAAAAAAAAAAAAAAAAAGTGTTAGCCGTTTAGATACTTAATGGATAACATAATGGACTTCAAATGAATATTCCAAGTATCAAATTATAATTTGATAATGTCCAAGGAACTGTTAATATGTAATGCAAGAAGGTGTAGATGCAAACAAAGGGGGTGAACAAATAAAATTTAAGAGTGGCCAAATCAACAATTTTGCACATTCTTAAAAATGTACCGGCAAGCATGGAAATGGATAATCGCAGAATTATTTCCTTATTGAAGAAAAACCCTTTAACAAGTTGTAGGTAGTGGGATCACTGTCAAAGTCTACAATCAAAAGACTCATTGAATGTAACTAGAGTTTACCTCAAGCCTGTCCAGTTCTAATACAAGAATAACTTAAACCAGAAAAAATGAAAGAGAAGAATATGGGGTGAAAGGTTGGGCTAATTTTCCAAAAGTCAAAGTCAACTTTATTGTTGATTCGGCTATGTGTACAGTACATACATTCAGGCAAATGATTCAAAACACATAAGACAGTGCTTCACAGTAGAGACAGATGGCCCAGTATGAGATGCTTTTTCTTTGCTAAAGACGAAACTGAAGGCAGTAAAACCCACAAACAAACAATCACCTGTATTAAAAGGAGTGGAAAAACCATTTCAAGTTACGGAGCTCAGCATTTATGGATGTCCATGGATTCCAGGTTTCAGAGACTGAAACAATTTTGCTTCCAAATATTACAAAAAATAATAGAGTATAATAAATATAATATTATAATAAAAAGTATAATACAGGGAATACCTATGCTACATGTTACAAATATTTTATTAATCAGTCTAAAGTTTAGGTTCAAAGAAAAACCAGCATTTGTCATACACTCAAGTTTTTATCGCCACCCACCTGCAGTGCATGATGGAAGAGTGATGCTCTCCATACTCCTCTTGACTAAGTCTGATAAACGGTTGCTCAGCCCCAGACCCGCCACCTTCACTGCTTGTCTGAGCCTGATTGGTTGGGGAGTAATTTGTGTCACACTGGCCCTCGGTTTGACCATCGATCTCAGGAATCTCACATTTCTTTTCAGAGTTCTGTATAAGAAAACACACACATTTTCCTCCAAACTAGTGTAAAGCCAGACTATTTGATTACATAGCATACACGATCAATCAGTAAGTTAATAATAATAGACCTGTGCCGCTTGTTTGGAGAAAAGTTCTTTTCTTTCTTTCTCATGATCCATATGCCTCTTTTGCCTTGTACCCGTGTCTGCCGACACAGCAGCAGTAGCAACCATCTTGGAGTCTTTTGAGGTTGTGGGGTCCTTTATCTTTGCTGCCTATTAACAAAACAGACAGAATGTAGGCATTTCTCAAAATGAATAGAAGTATTTGTACCTATACATGGTAAATTGGTTGTCAGTAGTAAGGCAAAAACAGGAACAACAAAAGTCTATTACTATTGATAATCATCCTAATTTTACAATCAATCACTTAAAGATGTTCAGTGCAAAATTGATGATGAAAACAACTAGAGGACCGATCAGGAGCTTTTGCATCTCCTCAAAATTTAAACCTGACTGGCCGAGGTTTCCTTCCTCCCGAGAGTGGCCTGTGTGGGGGAGGAGCTTGATGCTCCCTGAGTTGTTCGCACTGGAGCTCTTCTGCCCTGAGGCAAAAAGGAGAAGAAGTTCCTTGAAGGAGTGGTGGGGTTTACGACACGCTGACTCGACACCAAGTCCCTGTGACAAAACACACATGCACGCCTCATTCTCTTCCTCCTTCCTACAGTCCATAAATAAATCTCTTTGGAGGAATTTGGATGAATAAACCAATGCGTGGCCTTAAAGCTGAACACCAAACAATAAGGCCTGTGTAAGCACCATTGCGTAAGCAGAATTACTGCTCAATATTAAGACTGTCTTAGGACTTGAAGTAAAAGCTTGGCCTACTTTTAGCACAATGGATAAATAAATAAATGTAAAAATAATAATAATAATAATAATAATAATAATAAAATAAAGATTAGAAGCATTACTAAATAAATATATATTCAATTAATTTTATATTTGAATGTTTAGTTAACAGCTATGAACTTTATCTTCTCGTTTAAACATACAAACTATGCCGACAGGTAGCTTCGCATTATATAAGCAACACTAAATAATACGATCATGGCTATACACGAGATTTGATTACTTTGGATATACTTCATTTGATATAAATGAATAAAATATACAGAACTTTTTATTCCTTGTTGACAATCTGTTAGCTCTAAAAAAATATATATTTTAAAAAGGCTAACAAAAGCTGTTTTTAATTTTATCAGGTTAGAGAATCTCTAAATCTCTCAATCAACATCTATTTATTTTATTTGCATTTTTGCAATTACAATAACTGGTATTTACCAGTATGGCAAAATCTTACCTAGTACGACTAAAAGTATAGTATGTAACCAAAAAGAAAATGCAATGTAGATTTGACCTGATACAAAAAAAGTGAAAGAAAAAAAAAAAAGAGGTAGACAAGCCTTATGCATACAAAACAGATTAGGCTGTTAACCATGCCTGTAGCTTGGTTATGAATTATTTTGCATTGCAATTTTTTTTAAGCTACAATTATTTACCACCCAATAGTTATTACCATTGACACTCATTTAAAAACAAGCGTGTCATCACTGATGTAGCAAAGATTTATGTAAGGAGATGTTTATTTGACATTTGTGGAAGGAGTTCCCAGTGTCAGCACTTTTTTACAAAGTTTTCAGACCTGGATAAATCTTCAGGATGGAGGGGTTTGCAGTGTCCCAGTAACATGACAAGAAGCAAGTCTTATATTTCACTGAAATAATCTATATGCATCTTGACCTAGTGAAAACTTTTTGGTAGGCAAAAATTTATTCTATCTGCTGATGTAATATCAAAGAATAGTCACACAACATGTGCTTCATCTAAAACTCTATCATGCTGTAGTGAATATTTGTAGTGTTATTATTCTATCTACATGAAAAATAAATGAAAATCAATGAATCAAGATGTAATGATTTTCTATCAATTAAATAATTTTGTTTCTGGTAACTGATTCAATTAAAATTTTGTAGTAGACTCAAAACAGTATCCTTCAGTTCTATTTGAAAAACGCCTATTGCAAAAAAAAAACAAAAAAAAAGTCGAATCTGTTCCAAAATTCGGCCCTCACAGCTCTGTATCTCCAAGTCGGTCCATGTGCTGCACATAAGCAGGGAGTTTGTGATGCAGCATCTCCTCTGCTTTTTTTGGCCTTGATTCTCCTTGAAGTGCAAATAACTAGAAAAAAAACAGCAGCACAAATGTCAATTATTCACTTAAAATGACACGTATACAACATATACATACATTCAAAACGTTACACCAACTTGCCTCCTGTCTCTAATCTTTACCTGCTGCCGATTAATAAGGTTTGTCGTCTCAAGTGACAACTGCCAATCAGCCTGCTAAGCTCTGCATGATCATGATGTCTAGATTACACAGTTAATTAATAAAATCTTATTAAGTTAATAAAAATTATAGCCCAATCAGAATAAAAATGCCTCATGTAAACAACTCAATCTTAAAATTTTGACCCGATTACATCATGAGAACAGGTCTCTGGTTGAGAAGGGGGAATTGACTGACTCACCATTTCATATATAATAAAGCATCTAACATCATTAGTAGACACCTTATAGCATCATCTAATGGTAGCAAAATCACAATACACTAATTAAAAGAAACACAAGAGGGTGTCAAGCTCATTCTCCTGTTCAAAGAATATTCTTAGATTTTATACTCATCAGGTCCTACTAATTCCAAATATATAGGAAAAATAAACAATGCATGCAAAATTAAAGCTTGGGTCTTAAGAGGCTAACCTGACCTCAACACTGGAGGAAAATACTCCTTCTGTTATAATACTGGCAGATTAAATGCTTCAAAGTGAGTAGAACCAATTTGTCATAAAAGTTTTATTCTGATTAAATGCTTTGAGTATGTAAACACACATCATATCAGATCAACCATGCAAACAGTTAAGTTGGAAAGTGTAAACGGAATAATTTCATTTGGGTTAAAGAAATATTGTCCATGTATACATCAATAATGGGAATAACTAAGAAAAAAACTTTGAGTCTTAAAATGGAAAGGACAATTATTTTTTTGCAGTTAAAAGAGTAACAGATACAACTGAATGTGTTGAACAACATAAAACATTAAATTAAATTAAATTTACATTTAGACTAACACTATAAATATGTAGTTGTACACCTCTTGCTTTCAAACCCGAGAAAACCAATTGGCACCACCAAACGGACACATTCCCAGGCATGTAACTCAGTTACCCTTTGTTTGGAAGGATACCTCTCTTCTGTCTCCTCAGAAGAAATGCATGCTCAATCGGGCTAAGTTCTGTTGATTATCTTGGCCAGTCTGAACCTTTCTTTTTTTTTTTTCATATTCAGGCACACTGTCGCCTTGCACCACCAGGGTCCGGGTTCGATCCCCGGCCAGGCTCGATTCCCATCTCTGTGTGCATGGAGTTTGCATGTTCTCCCCGTGCTTGGTGGGTTTCCTCCGGGTACTCCGGTTTCCTCCCACAGTCCAAAGACATGTAGGTTAGGTTAATTGACGTTCCCAAATTGCCCGTAGTGTGTGAATGAGTGTGTGAGACTGTGCCCTGCGATGGATTGGCACCCTGTCCAGGGTGTACCCTGCCATGTTCCCTAAGTCTCCTGGGATAGGCTCCAGGCCCCCGTGACCCTGAATACAGGATTAAGCGGTATAGATGATGAGTGAGAGTGAGATATTCAGGCAGCTACAATAACATTCTGCTTAAACACTAAGGCCTATTATTTGTTTAAACAACAAGACTAATAGGGCATACCTGGCAAACAATAAAAATCTGCCAGTTACATTTTCCTCTTTTTTTTTACCACTTTGAATAATATTTGAGTTCAAACAAAACACATATGGATATAAATATCAGGAATTGAAAACTGAAATTCTGATAAATCATCCAATATTCGTCTTTGTTTTTATTTCAAATTCAATGACTTTACAAAAATACTATAGAATTAACCTTGCTGTACCAATAGTTGAAGGGAGTGTATCTCTGTGCACTAATATTTACATTGAAAACTACTAAAAACAAAAAGACTTTACCATTTGGCGCAGTTGTTCATTCTCCTCCTGGAAGCTGGTGCTTCTCTGAACTTCGGCATCAAAACTTAGAAGCACAGGCTGGGGTGAGTATATTAAGGAATTTTGCAGCACATCATAATACAAGTGACTAGAGAGTTTGCACATAATTTTTTGGAGAACTGTTGTTTGGAGCTTTAAAACCAATTATATTTCAATATACGAGCGCTGTTCAAGTCAAACTGGAACTTGTGATAAAATTTCTCATAAAGGCCTAACATTTACAAAAGACTTTAAACACAGTATGGTGATGAGAGTCTTAGGCAGTGAAACATTTGAATGGTGCAAACATTTTAAAGAAAGCTCACAATCTGGAAAAAAAATGGACTGGTTTGATTACCAAAACATATGAAAGTTGTTCTGTTTTTGCATATTAATACACGACGACCTCATACTGCCTACACCACTTGCACAATACAGAAATCTGACTGGGAGTCATCGCCACATTCCCCATACAGTCCTAATCTTGCTCCAAGCCATTTCCGCATGTTTGGGCCGTTAAAGAAGTTCCTCGGCGGCCAGCATTTCAGTCAAGAAATATGCAGTCCGATCATGGTGTCGGCATACTGCTAAAACTTCCTACCTTACTAGTATCCAAGCACTAGTGAAACACTGGGATGAGTGTATTAGTGTTTCAGGGGACTATATAGAGAAATAAGGGTAGTCTGAAATGAACACCTCTCAAAAATATGGCATATGATAATTTGCCAATTTTAGTTAACTTTTTGAAAATTTTAGCTATGAGTTCATACATTTATATTACAAAAAAAAAATTGCATTTATTCTTAACATATAAATGACTTTTATATTAAAATATTTATTGTATACCTACTATTTGATTTATTTGCATGCTTGTAATTTTACCTTTATATTAAAGGCAATATACAAATCTTAATCTTAAACTATTGCAAAAAAGGCTGCTGCAAGGCTTGTTTCCTTCAGAAACAAGTAACTTTATATAATCTTGCAATGGATACATAAAGAATAGTGTCTCTGAAGGGTAAGCAATAAATTAAATATAATAAGAATTCTGGATATATAACTTTTACCCATTAGAACCTTATAATTCTGCAGATGTCAGCTATTATTTTTAAGTACGAAACTTGACCTTGATTGAGTGTAAAACACATTTTGATCTTAGATGAACAGATCAGTTACAAGTCCATCCAAAAAATGCAAAGTACAGAAAGGATATGCATACATCGGAAAAGAACACTCAGAAAGTTGTGAAGAGAAACGAGGAAAGTATCGGCCCATTGGCGGGAAAAATAAGGGGAGAAGATCGGATTTTGCTCCGGAGAGGAAATAAACGGCAGGATGAACCAATCACGCCAATCTACCTGGCCCTGAAGATCAGGAGCCTGCTTCTGAAAAAACTCTTGTGTCTTCTCCACATTCTTTGTCTGAGTAAGAGAAAAATAAAATATGAAAAATAAAGGCACAGAAGGAAAAAAAAAAAAAAGAAATGTACAGAAAATAACATTTACAATAGCATAATATATACTGTATTGTGCTTCCATCATACTTGGCTTCCAAAGAGCCAGACTTTCTTGCATTTCTAATGTAGTCTTCCTGAAGGACTTTTTTGGATATCATTTTTGACAAGTTTTTGGCTCTCATTTTCAATCCCGTCCCTGTACCTGACCCCTTTCAGAAGAATGTTTTTGATTGTTAAGCCACACAGTGAACTATGAATCATTCAGGCATAAATTCAAGTATAAATACATTGGCACACTAGTACTAAATGCCAACTTAATGCATGATCGCAGTGAGAAACAAGTGTAGATGGTGACAGATGATCAGGCCGGTGATTAGTATACTACTGATGCTGAGTTGTTGATACAGACGTGTTGGGGAAATGAGGCTGCTGCTGAGGTTGTTACAGTCATGTTGAACAGTTAGTACCCACTTTTAAATCTATGTGTTTTGTGTGTAAAAACATCATAAAAATCAACTGATTATAGTGCCTCTTTGTATTAGGCAAATACAACCTCAGACGAACAACATAAACAAATAATGGCATATTGTAGCAAAAAGTTAACAAAAATCAAGCCAAAAAGAAAAACATGCACGCAATACCAAGTACACCCTGGAAGGTAAGTTGCATCCAGGTGCTGATAACCATCAGCCCCTGATTAATGATCCCCAGCAAGACCTCTATAAATGCAGAGGTTTTCTGGACTGGAGCATTCAGGTGCGTGTTAATATAATGCCAAGAGGATACAACATAAGCACTGGTCTTAGAGAATCAATTGTTGCTACAAATCTGAAAAGGGGCATAAACTGATTCCCAAACAAATTGAAGTTGAACGTTCCACAGTGAGAAAGATTATTTAAGGCATTCAAGACAATTCGCAATCTTCTCAGCACATTCACCCCAGTGCTCAGAGAAATACAAAAAAAAAAACTACATCTCAGACACAACAGGCCTCAGTGAGCATGTTCAATATTAAATGTCCATAACAGCACAATTAGAAGAAAACTGAACAAGTACTGTTTGTTTAGAAGGGTTGCCAGGAGAAACTTCTTCTGTCTAAAAAGAACAGAGAAGCACAACTGAGTTTTGCAAAGCTGCATCTGAACAAAGGACAAAGGACATGGATCTCTGTCCTATGGACAAATGAGACCAAAGGGGAGTTGTTTGGCCATGCTTACAAAAGCATCCTTTGCTAGCAGAGTTAGTCAGTAAACACATTAAACAATCAAACAAAATCATCATAATATTATCACAATATGAAACACCTACCTGAACAGTGTACACGAGGTAGTAACGAAACAGGCTTGTCCTCAGTTTGTTAACAGTGGGTCTGTAAACGTCCTCTAAACGGCTGAAGAGTCTGTGATCCAGGTAACCCCAATATTCTTTCAGTCCAACAAGGTCGTAGTTCTGAATGAACTGCAGAAGCTGTTCGATAATTTTATCCACCTGGGTTTTGAAGCATGTATTACTGTGGATGCCACTCTGGAGCACATCAACACACTCCTCATACATTCATCAACATTCATTACTCAACTTCTTTGAGGTACTTACTCGAAACCCTTTATCTTTGTCCACTTTGATTTCGGTGTCTAGATGTTTGAGAGTGCTTGTAAAGCCGCGGTATATTAAATATTCACGCACAAGATCATCTGTTCTCTCCACTGCTGACGCCATCCTTATATCTGCTGCCAATAAGAAATGTATTAGTCGAATGTGAAATAAGTTACATGACAACGAATGCAAGGTTGTTCAACAAGAACAATACCACACAGTATTTATAACCCAGTATTTTCTATTGCTTTATGCCACAATAGATCAGAAAGTGTTCCATTTTCTGTATCAGCAGCTTTGGTAATAGTTTAAGCTGCAAAGCAACCACAGGTTTACATAATTGCTTTCACTGTAATGTTATGCTTTCTTCTGTAAGGCAAAGCTTTCTGTAATTATGAGTTTCCAGTGTCAGCACTTTTTTAAAAGAGACACAATACATGCATAACCATTTCAATGGCTAAAGGTTTAAACAATAACAATTTAAAACAATTACTCATTTGATCAAAAACTAATAGGATAACCTGAATAGTCCTCCCAAAATAATTTTTACTATAAAAAATTAAGTCCTCTTAATATGCAATTATTCCACAGACATTTTTGAAAGTTGCACTCAGTACATGTCTAATAGCTATTATAATATTTAAGGGAGAAACAAGCAGACGCAAGCAAACAGATTTAACAGATTCTGCAAAGATGAAATGTGGCACATTGGGTTCAAGAGTTCACATTGGACAGCAGATTGATGGATGACAATCACATGATTTTCTTTTTTACTCACTTCACATACATTTGCGGCAAATAAATTTTCATAAATAGGTCGAATCAATAAACATTTTCCGTTCATATGGCTGCATAATATATATATCTCACATCTTCACAGTCACAAAAATCATTTTGTGTGTCTTATTTCACGCACATGTGAAAATCTCAAAATCTCAACAACAAAAAAAGCTAAACCAAACACATCCATTATGCTTTTTAGTCTTTATTTAATAAAAAAAGGAGAATACATTTCCTTCTTGTTGTTCTATTTCTGCCTTGGCCAGGATTTAAAGAAACCAATTAGATTTTTTCCCCATAAGGTGATCTAATATGAGGGAAACCCTTCCCTGTCTTATGGCTCAGCTCTGCAGTTCTCTGGCTTGAAAGTAGCTAATTTACATACTTATTATTATTTCAAAACTTTACTTGAAAACACGGCTTTTAATTTTAGGTCATCAGCGGTCATACAAGCATTTCACGTCATATCAAACTGTGAAGGACAGAGGAGTGAAACCGAAGTTTTAGGTATAAAAAAGTGCATTATCCGAGGGTTATTTCAGCTGAAGCATAAACACTCACACCACCTGGGGGACCATTGTTAAGTTCCCATGAAAAGATCAAATATGCTATAAGTTAAGTAATTTTTTTTGCATTTGAAGTCATCAGGACAGAAATATATTGACAGGCTGCAATTCTTCACTGTATTAACTTTAAGAGTGACAAAATAGGGTGAGTTTACTTCCATTATTGCACTAATAACCAGAATAATGGACCAATCGGATTTAAAAATCACACAGTCAGGAGAATCTGACCCGATCCAGCCTAATTGGAATTAATTTTCAATCAGAATGAGGTGGGGGTAAAAGTCTAATAATCTGTTCTATAGAAATAATAATAAATCAATTAAAATATAATGCATGTAAACAATTGATCTGATCATTTCTCTCTTGTCAGAATTCTGCACACATTTGCCCCATGTAGGGGTAACATCAGTTGATGTGATGTGTTTCCTGGAAGGAAATTTTGCCTCCATTCCATCTTGGTAAAAACAACTCTCAGGTGTGTTTATTTTCACAGAATTGGTCTGATTTGCTGATTTAAAGAAAATACTTGTAAACGCTTTACAGCAGACAGAACCACTTTGCTCATAAAAAAAAACGTAAGCATATAAATGCACATTTTATCAGATTAGCATCCGTGTAATCCACGTGTAATCCAAATTATTTCAGTTCAGACTGAAGGGATATTGGAGCTAAAGAAGCTGGTGTGGGAATGACTGTTTATTCTGTCTGTAACATGTGATAAGAGCTAATCTTATCGTACACTCCACACCATTAAATTAAATAAACACATAAATTATTGTTTTAATTATATATCATTTAATTAATATCATTTAATTATATCATTCAGTATTAATAATTCGGTTTAAGAACACATAAAACTGCCAAAATAGTATTATATCTACATTCTGTCTGACTATAGGTTTCCAAATAAACACAAAAACTTCTTTATGCTGTTATATACATCCATATGTGCCTTATTATTACATAATTACGAAAATATAACGGAAACATGTTCGCTAGCAAGCTAATACAGCTCTTTACACTATTATGGTATACGTCATCATTACGCTTGCATTGTACCATTTATTACACCAAAAAAATAACCAAATTACAATTATAGTGAAATAAACAGTTAAATATTTAAATATATATAATGCTTACTGACAAACAGCCAGAGTCTGGGAAATCGCTTCCGGTTTCCTGTTTTCGTGTGTCTCGTGCTGGTCATGTGATTTCACTTTAGGTCAGCTGACCAGCAGGTCCCTTAAATAACGCCCAGAAGAGGGCGCGCGATCTTTATATTTGTAAATTCCAGAAGGGGCAGATTATTGGGCTGCATTGAGCAGAGAATTTTTTCCGAAGAATGAATTGAATTGTCTCAGGAGATTTGAAATTACAGGACTGGGTTATGAACCCTTCAACACATTATCAAACCCTGGAAGGATAGTGCAGAACCATCAGCTTTGAGCAAGAAATGAATGGAGAGCGCTTAAACACTTGGTGACGTTCATGGTAAAAGGAAAAGAAAAAAAAAAAAACAGAAAAACCAGAGCTATGTTTAATGGTGAAAGTAAGGGTGTATCCTACCACACTCCACCCCACTTAATCTAGTTAATCTAGTCTAATTAACAAGACTCAGAAAAAAGTTTCAATTTGCAAGGGTGCATAAAAATGGGCTTTGGAGTAATGGAAAATTTCATATGGTCTGATGAGTTCAGATTGACTCAGTTCAGTTGTTGCAAAGCTATGGACGTGTTAGGGTAAGAAGGGAAGCGGTTGAAGTGATGCACCCATCATGCATAGCGTCCACTTCACAAAGCTCAGGACGCAGTGTTATGATCGTTGCTTCAGTTGGTGAGGTCTAGTCTCAGTAACATTGTGAGGCAATAAAATGTCAGCAGACGAACTGAATGTTCTGAAAGACCATGTTATGACATCTGTGGAGTTTTTCTTCCCTGATGGCACAGGCATATTCCAAGATTCAAACTGTGAATGTGCTACTGGGATCATGAGAAATTATTTTCACATATGAGCTGGCCACCATATTGTTAAATAAAATTGCATTTATTTATTTATTTATTTATTTTGGGCCAAGCGGTGTAGAAGGATGCATACAATTATCTTTACCTTCTCTTCCTTGCTTAACTGTCTTCACTAGAAGACAAAGGTGCAATGTCAGTCCACACATTCACGGCTCTCAGTGAGGAAAATGTAGTGCCAGGGATGACCACAAATGGGCCGATGACCTCCTCATGACCTTGAATGAGACATGATTGCCATCAGTGTATCTCTATCAAACTGTCTATTTCCTTCCTTTCTTCAAGTCTGCATGAGTCATACCTCTTGTTAATTACGTATATATGGGTCACATATTGCCATCTCGGTCTTTCAACAGTATCATGCATAATATGTTATTACCCCTATAAATATTTTAGTATGTCATGAATTTATAATGACTAAATGTTAGAAATCAATATAATTATTTATTGTCAATAATGTCAACTGCTCTTCCTCCCCCAAGCGTGAGGCATCATGATTCCTGTCCCAATGGGCTTTAAAGATCTTATCCACACATATATGGGGTATTTTTAAAAACAGATTTTCCATGCATTTCACCCATACAAACTCCATTTTGGATCTTTTGGAAAGCTACTTACTGAGTGAAGATGTTTAGAAGTTGACAAAAAAAAAAAAAATTTTGACTTGTACGTGTGTGCACCACACACACCATGTCTCCTGTGCTTGACACCAGAGCATGACAAACTTGCTGTAAATTTTTTTCAAGCTTCTGAATTTTCAAAATAGCTTTAAGGTTAGGGATATATCGCCACCTGATGGTTTGGTTTGGCACACACCCCACAGTTTGTTTTTGCTATAAGAGAAAAATAGACTAGGCATAAAGGTCAGAGTCACAGCCGGGAAAGATTAAAAAGGGGGCAATACTGTATTTTTCAAAACTGGGCATGCAATACTATACAAATGAATCCCAAACAAATATGACTCAAAGTTCAGTTTGATACAATCTCTCTCCCTCCCTCTCTCTCATTCACAGTGTGAAACTGTGCTACAAAAACAAACCAATCTGACACTAAACGAGAGTAAATTCTGATTGCCTTCTTTCAGAGTTTCATCTTTTAGCACAGCGATGAGATGTGGAGAGTGCATGAGAGACCAGTTTTCAGCTAGGAGAAAAACACACACACACACACACACACTGTAGGTGATATTAACGCAATTAACATATCCTACTTTTAGAAAAGAGCTGAATTTGATGCGTCGTGACAATGAATCTCACTTCCTATCATTCATAAGTCTGTCTGGTGTGGAAGCCTGGCCCCCATGATGTCTCCAATGTCAGGGCAATGTCACTGGACATGACGCTATCAGAGCTGTTGAATGCTATATCAAGTTCCTTCCTTTCATTTTAAACAACTTCTTGGATCCTTCCAGAGATGTCTCCTTAATCATAATGATATTAATCAATTGTCATGACAATGAACCTGGGGGAGATCTTGTCTCTGAGATAGAAATACCACTTGAAATTCTCAATATCATCATTTCTATGACACTTAATTTTTAGTGATACTTATGCATTGTTTACACTTTTGTTTAGACAGTTTTATAGTTAAATCCTGTGCACAGTTTGTTTACAACCTATTTGGGCATCCAACCCTTTACATTTTCTGTTTTCAGCAGCCACTGATCATGGCTATTGCTCTCTGCGAAGTTGTTGTGCCATGCTCCTGCTTGATTGGGTGTGCTCCTGTTTGTTTTTTGGGTGCTGTCCAGGATGATACTTTCACTGCTGTTTGTAGTGTTGATCCATGGCATTGATAATCCCCATGAGATCAAACTTCATTGTTCTTCCCTCCTTAGAGCTGAGTACAGGGCTCACAGGCCAGACCTAATGATTTATCAAATGTTGTTCTTTGAGAGGATGCATAACTCACTAACAAGGGTGATGGGATGTCTTGTCTGATTATGAGATGGCTCCTCCACTGACCACTTGATGGTCAGTGCCTCCCCATTCGTAAGACTGATAGATGCCTGAAGACCGTGGTGATCAACATTGGCTTCGGTGTTAGACTCTGCATCCACATTAGATGTGGAGTGTTTCACCTTATGAAAGTGTCTCACCTGTCATACTTGATCAGGTCTGACAAGAGGATGTTCCCCAAGTGGTATAGGCTGTGGCCTAGCTGGGTACAGTTGCCAGTATACATGGAACACAATAGACTTTTTAAATAATATTAATAATAACAGTAGAGTAGGAACAAAAATCTAATTTTAATATTTATATAGTGTGCATTTTGAGGAAATTATGAAACACCAATTGACAATCAGCATGCATCTACAAAACAAGCAGCATGTCACCAAAAACACATCATGTCTTGAGTGCACTTTCTGCAAGTGGATTGATTCTGAGTATAATCACTTTCTAGTTATAATTAAATTGTACTAGAGTCTATTAGGGAAAAAAATAACCAAAGACTTGAAATTTTTGCCAAAATCTAAATATAAAGGCTATATGGAAATAATTTTAAACCTAAACAGTATACTTGGCTCTAAATGAAAAGGTGATTTTTGAGTCATCATGGCATGTCAGTCAATATAATTTGTCTATAATCCAAGCAAATTTTGCAGATTTATTTATTTGCTCCGGATGTCTTATCTAATTAGTGCTTTGTCTCCCAATTATCCAGAATAATTCGGGATAATTAATAATAAAATCTTTAAAATGCACGTAAATTATGTTTAGCATCCATGGATTCCAGGATCAGAATTTCTTCAATCGAATTGGTTACCAAGGTCAGAGATTTAGAAAAAGTTGAATGGCCTACACGGACCTCAGCCGTGATCTCAACTCAGCTGAACACCTTTGTGATGATGTAGAACATCGGTGTTATCCAGAAAGGGTCAGTAAGGGTTGAGGCTTTCATTACAACCAAGCAGAAGCCACATCCGTTTAATTACTCAGTCTTGGCTTTCAACAAACTATCAGGGGTGGCATACTGCATACTTGGCAGGAATGAAAGTCTGCACATACACTGGCCCTTTCTGGATAAGATTGAATAACCCTGATGTACGATGTCGAATGCACTGCAGGTCTTCTAACTCAACATCCCTGCCTGACCACACTAATGCTCTGGTGGCTGAACGATAGTATAGGCCAAATTCTAGTATAAAGCCCTCTTGGAAAGGTGGGGGATAATTATAACTGTAAAGCGGTACAATGCACATAAGCCGATCATCATGTTAATATCTTTACAAGATTTCTAAATTAGACATAAAACTAATTTTATTATAAACTACCCAATATAAACATATACATGTCGTATAGGCGGCACAGTAGCAGCATTGTCACCAGGTGCGATTCACACCTCGGGCTCTTTGTGCTTGGTGGGTTCTCTCTGGGTACTCTGGCTTCCTCCCAGTCCAGACTACTTCCATTTGTCCTAGGTTAGGCTAGTTTTTAGATTAATTGTCCCCAAAATTGTCCATAGTGTGTGAATGAGCATGTGAGTGTGTGTATGTGTCAAGGATGTACCCCGCCTCGTGGCCTGTACACAGGATAAAGCGGTATACAGTAGATGATGAGTGAGCGAGGCATGTTATATATGAAAATGACTGCCTAAAAAACATATTTAGTCATTATTTTATTATTTAATAATATGCCAATCATTAGTGTTCATGAAGGTTGTCACATGACTAGAGCTCATTACAATAATAATGTAGTATTTGATCATAATAAAAATGTAAAGTTATCCATCCATCCATCCATCCACTGTACTGCTTATTCTGTATACTGTACAGTGGCACAAGCAAGGGTACACCCTGGAACAGGACACACACACACACACACTACAGGCAATTTGGGAACTCAAATTAGCCTAACCTGCATGTCTTTGTGAGGAAACCGGATCAAGCACAAGGAGAATATGCAAACTCCATGCACACAGACCCGGGGTGCTAACCCCTACGCGTGCCACTTGGAGCATTTTGGCGTCTAACACCGGTTCCGGTGCGGTGTACGTTAACTTCAGAACAGACAATACGTCAAATCTTTGTCAACCTGTTGATGCGCGGTTTCGGAATTGGTGTTGTCGGCACTAGGACCCGGTCTGCTGAGCGCGAAAAAAGAAAAAAAAAGCCGGGCGAAGCGCTCGCGCTGGAGCGTCATGCCAACGAATTTACAGCTCCGAAGATTTCAGCCGCGTGACGACAAAAGCAAAGGAGCACGCGCTGTCTGACTGTCTTATTTATTTCACGAGAAGTAAAAACAAACAAAACAAAAAAACAAGTCGTGCTTTTCCAGCTCCGTTTTTTTTTTTTTTTTTTTTGCGTGAAAAGAAATATAAAATGTCTCATCTCCCGGGCTATAGCGGCTAAAGCCAGATACACAGCTGCTCACCAGGACTTCAGCCTTATTCTAACTGATAATGTAAGTACAATAATGGCACACACTTAAACACACGCACAGGAACGCGTTAACGGTTAATGCCTGCATCAGTGATTTGTGTTATGAGAATGTTCGGTAAGGTTAAAAGCGCTGAGAGCCTGCCCGAGCCTCGGCATCAAAACACGCAGCGATACGATGCGGTCTTATTTCTATTCACGCGCTCTGGGTTTATTTATTTTTTTTAAGTTTGAATTCTAACGGTTCCATCAGATTCTACGCTCACGCGACGCCTGTGTGAGTCATAGCGCTGAATCGGTTAATTTTGCCGAGCGACTCTTTCAGAGTGAATCGATTCACAGACATGGACGAATCAAAAGTTTTAGGCTCTTTTTAAAAATTGTTTATTTATTTATTTAGTACAATTGATTAGAAGACCAGATATAGCATTCCAATGACAAATATCGCCATCCTATGCCCAAATAAAAAGCTAATCTCATATTAATCATATTAATTCAGTTTATAGGGGCAGCATGGTGGCATAGTGGTGGCATAGTGGCATTTCTGAATTTTGTTGTATTGAGTTAGAGATGAAACTTTTCCCACTTTGAATTCTTTATGCAACATACGATAAAATAAAACTTAATTTTATTCTTGTGCTAGAGATTGCTCCAAGATCAAAGAGAGTAATAAAATGTACAAAGCAATGAAATGAAGTAATAAATAGAGGGAAACAATATCCACAAGATAAACAAACATAAGATAAACAAAGGTTAACTGCAATAGACCAGTATCATTAAGAATCACAGAAACAGATGTTGATATAAAATTGTACATAGCAACAGTAACGGGCCAATATAAATTAGGGTGATATTGCTAATTTATTTATTTAATTGGTCATTCTTTTTCAATTTCATACTCTGTTCTTCTAATCAAAGTATCACAATGACAAATATCACCATCCTATGCCCAAAGAAGAATCCAATTTTAATCATATATCACTATTTTGACATTAATTCAGGTTAAAACAAATACACATAAAAACATTTTATTATTACATGCAACTGTGTTATTGTTATGTGTTATGTGTATGATGTGTTCATAGTATGTTTTAAAAAGCATGTACATGTGATGTCAGACCTGATTTAAATCCAAACCAGTCGCCATTTCCTCTGGAGGTTTTACAATGCAGGACCATGCAATTACAATGCGTTGTTCATGAGGATGTCACACCATATGAGGGCAAAAAACCTGATATTATGCTTAATTAAACAATGTTTAGATTTTTCTAAATTATAGTTTAATGTCAAATATTACAAAAAGGCGTGAAGACTGTATCACTATATATAATCAGTAAGACTGATCACTGTGCTCAAAGTGATGTAAGGAACAGCAGGATCATGAAATGACTGAAGTTGCTCATCATACACTGTCATCTGGTCTTTTGTCTTGTTTTCAGTAAAATCTGTGAGGGTAAATTTAGAGAGTGATTCATCATTATTTGGCTTAGTGATGTTATCTGTGGCTGGCATGACTTCCTGAAAAGATAATCAATGCTTTCATTCGGCATCACATGACTGCAATTAAAATGGATTTGAATCACAAAGTGGTCGTAATATGTTTAGCTACATTTTATGTCATTATGCAGATGCTAGTTCTTGGTGTACAGCTTCGAAATTGTACCTTTGAAGGGTTCGAAATCTCATATTTGCTCATGTTTGCTCATGTTTGCACTTGTGCGTGTGTGCAAGTAATTCATGATAATTAATGCTGAGCTATAAGATATAAATTAATAAGGGTTACCTCATGATACCCTTTTCGAAGAGTATCAACAATGTCAAACAAGAAACACGCCAGTTTGTTCATTCTGAGTGTTGACTCGTACAGCTTGATTCTTTTAATCGATTCTGATCCGAACGAATCGATTCGGTAAACCGATTCTTAACTCACATCAGCAGTGAGTCATAACGGCCCCCTCCCTCTTTCCCACGCGCCACAGAGCGCAGTCCGGGAGCACAGGGTTTAAGTTGATCACCATTAGTCTGGCGTTATTAAGACGAGGTAATGATGTGTAGTGTGAAGAGAGGTTTTAAGTGCCGTTGTAAAAAATCTGCCACTTTTATTCATGCTTTACTGTTTGTTTAAAGTCAAAAATGACCGCACTCTGATTATATTAAAACTTCTGATTACCTCACTGTCTTATCAGTGCTCCCCGTTTAAGGCTTCCGTCTCCGCAGGCACTGCTGCGCAGGTGTGAAGGTGTGAATCAGTTCATTTGTGACTGTGGCGCGAGTGAAAATGGATGCCCCACTTGTGATTTGTTTTTTGTGGTCTGAGGGTGTGACAACTTACGGAAGAGAATAAACAACGTTTGGATATCTGCACACAAAATTTTGACAGATATTCTAAAAAAGGCGAAAGTTTCTTAAAGAACATCATTACTGGTGACAAGACATGGATTGACCACTACTGTACAAGCCTGAGGGAAAAAAACGTCAGAGTACGGAACGGAAACATCCTCAATTGCGGACCAAGGAAAAGTTCAAAAGTCAACCATCAGCCGGAAAAGTAACATTATCAGAGAAAAGGTTCAGCGATCGACAGTGCTCGTTACAGTGAGATGCTTATTAAAGAGCTAAAGCCTAAACTATGGCGTAAACTCAGTCTGTTGGGATCTCACATGTCCACACACTTCTGCCCACATTGTCGACACACAGCAAAAACTTTGCTTTGAGATATTAAGGCATCCTCCCTATAGTAATGACCTCGCTCCATCAGACTTTCACTTGTTTAGTCCCCTGAAAGCATCCTTACGAGGATGAAGATTAATTTCTGATGAAGAAGTGAAGACAGCGGTGCATTCATGACTCGCAGCTCTGCTTAAAACATTTTATAATAAGGGCACACAGAAGCTTTGTTGATGGATGGACAAGGTATATTTAAAAGAAAGGAGATTATGATGTACATTGTCTTTTCTAAATGTGAATTAAAATACATTCTACAGGCAGAGCGTGGATCATTTTTGACTCAGCATTGTATATCACTCCGGCACGGTTGTTGATGTTGTTTATTTATTTGTTTAATTTCATAATGTGTGGTATTCAGACCTAATCCAGAATCACGGCGTGCAATAGACGGGATATTTCTTTCCGTGTTTTTTGCCTACTTTTTGTAGGTACTAGACACTCACAGTTCTTGGGCCACACACCAAAATGAACATAATTAAAATAAAGTGTAATTAAATTATACAGTACATCGTGTAAAAGTTCCTCATATTTAGAGGAAGGGTTATGCAGCTGCTCGAGTCGATTTCCTGATCTCCCCATTCTCATTATGCAAATCACCCGCATGAGGGTCATGTCTCTGAGGTTGCTAGGTTTTTCATGAGTAGAGGTGTCTGAGATGGAGATTTGCAGGCGTGTGTCCAATCCATAGCCTTTGATATAAAAGCAAATGGCAATGTAAATAAAAAGAAAGAAAGAAAAAAGACTAATGCAGTATGAATGAGAGTTTTGTATATTTATCCTCATGCTGCATGATTAGTCCTAGTTGTAATTATCACATTAATCACTACAGATTTGGTGCAATTGAAGAATACAGCTTCCACTGACATCATTTAAAATCCAATTCAATCCAACACGTCCTATTGTTTTACTTTGATCTGAACATGATTGTGTTTTTGTAGTTCATAAGGACATTGTTAAAAATGGCAGAAATAGTGATTTCATGTGCTTACACATGAATAAGTTTCTTCAAACTTGTGAAATTGTAAAGTGGGAAAACATTAATTAAAAACATTCGTCTCTTTTCCAGTAAACAGCCAGTTTGTGATACAAATGATTAGGGGTGTAGCTAACAAATAATTGCGCAAGATTTTAAAATTAATTGACGATGCTTCGAGGCAGAAGATTTTGCCTCGATCATTTTTTGCAATCGTATTACTCGATTTACTCGAGGAATCGTTTCAGCCCTACAAATGATTTCCGTAATGATTTCACTTCCTCCAGCAGTATTTTGTTTTGAAGTTCATTTGAAAAAGTTGCCTTAGATACATCTCCATCATGTTGTACTCTTCTCTTCCTTATACAGACCATTGATCTCCATTATACTAATTAATCTCCTCCTGGTTCTTAGTACAGTGTATATTTCCTTTGCGTCAGTAAACCTCCACAGGAAATATCAATTCATAAGATGATGATGAATTGTCATTTGAAATTATATGACTGCCCAATCAATCTGCAGTAGCTTACCATAAAATAAATACAGAGTCTTTTTTTCTTACCATTGAAGAAGTTGATCTTCTTCTAATCCAGCTCCCGAGATTTTTACGGAAAGGAATAAAATAAAAAAATAAAAACATATTATGTATGAATTGTTCATGACGAATCACAGACTTGTATCACAGACTTGTATGAATTTTATTATGAGCTTGTTTAAAGCAGAATGTGTTTTGCTCTCACATCTTGCCTAGTGATTTAAAGTAGTATGGATCAGTCCATAATGTTACAAGTACAAAGTGGCCCAAAAGTTTGGATACAGAGGCATTTCTTATTTGAAATAAAAGAATATATATATATATATATATATATATATATATATATATATATATATATATATATATATATATATACATATATATATATACACACACACACACACACAGTATGTACAATTTCAGACTCAGAAAATCATTAAACTAAGCACAGACTATTTAAGGACTATCTAACGATAAAAGACTATCTCGGATTCCTCACTGTGGGCGTTCAAATTGATTTGGATTGTGATCAGATGTATCCCCACTCCCCCTGCTGCCCAGCATTCAAATTATTTTTGTGGTAAACGGCAGTCTACTTCCGTTCAATTCCCCTTCTTATCTGATCTGATCAGTTTCCGAGATTGCTATATTGTTATTGAGACCACCTTTTCCAGCAGACTTGAGCATGGTTCCCAAGACTGGAACGATTGTGTCCTTACTGTTCAAAATGAACCAGACTTTGGGGTCAAGTGTTTCGCGAATGATCTTGTGGCCCTAGTATGAGAACACCCTTAGAGAAATTGATGGGGAATTGTACGACATTTGCATGCTTGCCTGTGGATCGAGGCATTTGGACCGACGTGTGTTATATTAAACCTCAGTTGCTGCTCGTATATGTTCATTGTATGGAGTGTTAAAGCTTCCTGCACCTTTCCATGTATTTATTTGGCTAAATGGAAAAAAAAAAAACTTTTGGTGATATACTGTATGTCTTAATGTTTTTAATGATTTTTTTCTATTGTGTGAACATTCCATAAAACAACTCCCTCATTGCACTTTCTCATTCTTATATGGTAATACTTCTGACAGTGCGTGTCCGGATAAATATTCATGCAAATAACTTGCTGGAATTCTTTTGTCTAACCGTAAAGGGCTAATTTGCTGTCGTCTGTCTGTCTTCTTTTGATGAAAAAGGCCTAAATATGCTCTTTTGTTGATTAATAAATAGAGAACTTCAGACACATCATGTGTGTATGTGCGTGCGTGCGTGTGTGTGTGTGTCCTTTTTCGGATGGTAAGCGTAACTAGGCAGTGCGAACACATCAAGCAATAATTCTACCTTTAATTTAAAATGAAGCAGTTTCCATTTAGCTCTATACAAAATATTACGTGTAATTTTGAATAACTATTGTTTTTCATGTAAATATTACATCATCTGGCTTACATGCAGTTAAATTTGCAATGGTGACGAATTTTTTGCTTATTGCTTTCCTTCAAAGCAAATTTGAAAGTAACAGCAAGTATAAATTCCTGCCACGTTTCATTTCATTGGGATTTGTGATTTTGGCAACCAGTTTGAGAGAATATTTGCACCATTACTGGTGATTTGAGCAGCCGTGAGAAAATTGATTACCGTCACTAATGGATTCCAAAAGAAAAGGCTGCAGTTGAACTATTCAGTCACCTCCGGGACATGATTAATCTGTTTTTTATTATGACAAGGTCCGGCATCTGTAACATGCAGTCTACCAACACACTCACCATAGAAACTGAAGACACAGTTACTAAAGATTGTGCAAAAATAATGCTTGCATATTATACTTCTTTTCTGGCTCAAATGGTTAAGTCTCTATGTTACTAATCTGAAGGTTGGGGGTTCCAACTGCCACGGTTTAGCCCTCGGGCAAGGCACTTAATCCCAACTTCTCCAAGAGTGGTGTATCCTGGCAGACCGCGCTCTCTGACACCAGCTCCCTAACTGGGATACGCAAAACACGTTGGTGCAATGTCTATAGATTTGTATAAACCGCACCTAAATGCGCATTTGTGGAAATGCATTTTCCTACAAGAAATAAGGCTCTCATATTAACATACAATGGATCTGTTCTTACCAAAAGCTTAAACTCTCACTAAATATTCTTCAACATTACTAGACTGAAGATTTATCCCATTTCAGCATGCAATACAAGCTACCACTGATAGCATTAGTCTCACAGTGTGAAAATAATCCACAAAATCAACAAAGAAGCTTAACTAACATGCTATACTAACATACTAAAAATACTTACACTTACAGATTCAGGAATGAATTGTGATGGTCAGTTGGAAACAATCCACGCTTGAGCTTCATACTGTACCCACCTTTTAAAATGCCCCCCACTCAAAAAGCAGTGTGATGTGCAATGTTTGAAGATAACTGTTAAAACATTTACACTGTAAATAAAAGATAACCACTGATTCTTCATTCCCTTACAACATTGAGGTAAAAAGAGAGTTTGGAAGAGCCAACAACAGAGTGTGTACCATATCATGCCTTTGTTATTGGCATGACGCAGCCCTGTAATGCTTTAGTTTATAACACAAGTCGGCAAATAAAATGGCGACTCTTGGGTGGAGCTGAGCCATAAGCGAGAGGAGGTTCTTTGAAAAATGGCCGACCACAAATAAAATAATTTAAACATCACAAGCAACAGACTAATCTGAAGTGCATGTTCATAAAGAAATGATATACAGATTTAAAGAAGGAAAAAATGTACACACACACACACACACACACACACATATATATATATATATATATATGTGTGTGTGTGTGTATAGAGAGAGAGAGAGAGAGAGAGAAATGGAAATGTTCAAAAGATCCTATTAGATTTTTCTGATTGATCCATTTTAAACCTCATAAAATTGTGCAAGATATCAGGAAACAATAAAAAATTACAAGATATTGAAGCTTAAAGAGGGAAAGCTGGGAGAAATAAAGTTGAGAGACTTCGTAGGCAAAACAAGAACACAAGATGGAATGTTGGTAAGAAAAAAAATCCTGCACAGCCTAAACAAGACGATATCGCTGTTACACCAAAACGAAAAGTGCAATCTTTCTTGATATGGGAGCTAAGAACAGAAAACTCTCTTGACTGTATGATTTTCATCCCAATTTTGCTGTCAAAGAGAAAAAGCAAAGATGTTAAAAAATTTTACCGCGACATGAGATCACTCAAATAATCTGTTACTGCATGATGTGGCTGTTTTAGTGCTGGTGCAATCAAAGAACAACCGACAACAAAGTTCTGGCGGTGTTTCAAATTTTTCAATTAAATTAATGAAGAAGTTCATGTGAGCTGGTTTTCTGTGTGAGCCGGATCGTGCTAATTGTCGAATGTATTATTTGTCTTTCTTTGCAGGTTTTGTTGTTGAATGATGTTCATCATATGAGGAACACAGTCTGCTGTAGAATTAGGGCAAGAATTAGGGCAAGATTGTGTGAAGATCATCTAGTCCAGTATGACATGGAATAGTCACACTGTATAACACCTGATGTGCAGGCAGATTGCATTGTGTAGTAGCTATTGTTTGTCACAGAACATGAAAGTTTGTCACATAACACAGAAAGTGATTGCAGGTTACGTGTCTACGACCAACCTGAGAACGCTTGACTCATAGCTTGTTAAGCCAAACTGTGGGTTACAAAAATGAAACTCTTACATCAGCCAATTTACTGAAGATTTCCTAAGAGTAAAAGAGAAACAGAAGTCTTGAACTTGAAACAGAATTAAATGGTTTTGTATTTCGATTTCTGCTGAGGTTTATCAACGGCACAGCGTCAGAATGCGGACAGTCCCACACAAGTGTCTGCCGAATGATATGAAGGTTACGCCTTCTTTTGCCTTTTTTTTCTTCTTTTCTTTTTTTTAAATACAGCTACAACTGTTTTGAGCTCTGAACTGACGCAGAAAGTGGCATTGAATTAAATCCCAAGAATATATACAGTACAGAAATGCAAGCGGATAACATGGAGTTATTCATAGAAGCCTCATGGTAAGTAAGAACCTGGTGTTGTTCAAGCTAAACACATAATTATCCCAGTACAGTATGTTATCATTCATAGTTTAGATTTTTCAATATACATGGTCTTATGCTTTTAGTTTGATTTGTCTGGCTGAGATGTAGTTTTTGAATGGGAAATGAATATATTGGCTTTGACTAAATTGCACACACAGATGTTTCTCACAAATGTGGACAGAATTTACAGAAACAAACAGACAAAAAAAAAACCCCTCCAATCTTTCAGCGTAGCAAGGATAATAGAAAGAAATAGAAAGTGGTAAAGTGCTAGATGAGATAAAGTGACAATAATACCTTGACTCACATTTCTTTATTGCCTAATGGCGAGGTTGTGTGTGCTGAACAGTTTTCATTTGCGATGGGCTCTTATGGTTTTTACTTGGTGTAGCTGAAATGACCAAGAGCTTGGTCCTGTTGTTTTCTCCTAGCTGAGTCCCAGGTTCACAGATTTGGGTTAATATTTGCATAGAAATGAATAATTGAATTATTATTACTATACAATTAGTAATATACTTGCCATATTTAGAACTTATTTTAACTAAATTATAAGCTAAGCTATTCCTGGTAAGTAAAGTGCAAGAAAAATCAATTGTCTGTATTTGTTTTAAAAAAAAAAAAAAAGAAAGAAAGAACTGTGGTTAATTTCAAGCACATTAGGGAGAACTGGCCCAACAGAATTCATAAGAAAATACATTCTCAGTTGTGAGTGGTCACAAGTTATGATTCAGGTCCAGTTTTTATTGATTACACCTTCTAACTCAACCTATCAGATTTTGCATGCTGCAGAGCACTACATCTCTGCATCACATGCTCCTCTGTAAACCATGCTTACTTATAATCCGTCACTTGCTTTGCTGCACAGGCATATTTAATCGGGAATATCCTCCATATACTCCAAATCAGTCCAGATTACTTTACATTGAAAGTTGGGTCCACATTTACTAATTGATGTACACACAGTAGTGAGAGGAATCCATTTCTTTTTGTGGTAGAATCCCCCACTGTCAAAAAGCAATAATGGCAGATCATCAAGTAAAACATCTTGAGAATGAGATGTTATGTTCTCACCTAGTGTTTCTGTCGACGTTGTTTTCCCGCTTAGCAAGCATCTCCTGTGGTGTTGTGCTGCTAGCAATGAACATTTCATATTGAATGTTTAATAAACAGCTGTAGGACCCCTTTTTTATATTTATCTACAGCATGGTTTTTGTCTGCTTTGCATTTAGTGACATTTAGTGTTAATTGTGATATATACGTACAGTAGAGATCACTGATCAGAATATACTAAGTACAATATGCTTACATCACATAGCATATATTGGACCATTTTTTTAAGTATGTTCATGCTAATTTAGTAAATGAGCAGGATATTAGATCAATATCTGAAACAAAACCACTATAATAATAAAATGTTTATACATGCTGAATTTCAGATGTAATTATAACCCTGATTGTGATTTTTTTTCCCTCATAGTTTTACCTACTTGTTCAGGTCTTCCTACACATGGTGGTTATGCAGACAGTAGGGATTGGATTAAGGGTTTTATGATAAATACAGGAAATTCAGAGGGAAGTGCCTAAAAGGGAATTACGTAGCCAGGGTAAGAGAGCATACTAATTCTCAATGCTTAGTACAGTATGACAGTCAAAGGGACGTAAATAGGCCGTACTAACATTTCGTGATTTCCTGATGTACTGTATAGGAATTGTTGGGGAATTTTGATCTTAAAGCACAAATAAAACACATTAGGTGTAAGAAATGAATCGCAAATATATTGCCAGTTGTTTGTTATTACTGTTTCTGGCATTGAAACATTCAGATGATTGTGGGGAATTTAAAGACTGAAAGAGTATTTCAGTCGAGTCCTTGACGCTGTCAGAAACAAACACTGTATCATGGCCTTGAATGCAGGCTTGACATTGAGGCACGATAAGAGCATTTGCTGTTCTTTCAGCCTGGAAAACACTGATGGCATGTTCTGTATTATACTGTAGCTTGTAATTTTTTTAACTGGAGTTGCAACGACACATAATGCATGCAGTGTATGAGGTAAGAATAACACAAGCCAATTGTCATCACAAAAATACATTACTGGTATCTTAGATACCAGCTAGCTAGATAGTATTTGCACTAAAGGAAAAATTAAGCATTAGACTCTTGAATTATCTTCCTATAGTTGTCAGGTCCATCACAACCGTAACCATTATAAACATTACTAAATAGAATTTTTTCAAAACTATTTTGTCATTCATAACAGATATGGAATATTAAAAGGAGGAATATGACTTAATATCCAATTGCACAGATTGACAAATTCCAGACCAGCTAATGTCTCTTTCATTTAATCATGCAATGCAAATAGTGTATTAAATTTTTTTTTTAGAAAATTGTGGTAAAAAAAAAAAAATGAAATCATGCTGCTTTATATTAGGGTATGGAGGGTAAAAGTGTTATACAACTCGTAATATATCTGTACACTTTATCTGCAGCGTTACAGAACGTACAATAGATATGCAGTATGAAAGACTAAACATTTTGTGGAAGGATGCCACAAAGGGAAGACAGGGTTATTAAAGAAAAAAAGAAACTGAGACCGAGAGATATTGAGGAAGAAAAAGTCTGCAAGATAAACAGTCTGTTAATGAAAGAGTGAAAAATTAAACCATCTTAGAAAGAAAGAGAGATCTTGTCTCACTGAGTTGCAATGCTGTCTGGGTAATTATCACAACTTTACCTGCTGTGACCCACCACCGGGCACAAGTGGGCTCCATCTGCTGAGGAAGAGATTTAAAATATTATATATCCTAAATTCTTTGTTGAAAATGTTTCCGAATGAAAGAGCGCAAATTTGATGTGGTAATGGTATGTTCACTATATGGACAAAAGTACTTGGCCAAACCTGTTTATTATTGAATTTAGGTGTTTCAGTCAGGTCCCTTATCCCCAGTGAAGGACAATCTAAATGCTTCAGGATACCAAGACATCTTGGACAATGCGATGCTTCCAAGTTTGTGGCAACAGTTTGGGGAAAACCCTTTTATATTCCAACATGATTGTGATCCAGTGCACAAAGCAAGGACTATAAAGACATGGTTTAATGAGTCTGGTGTGGAAGAACTTGTCTGGCCCACACACAGCCCTGACTTCAACCGCATGAATTCCCACAGAAACAATCCAAAATCTTGGAGATAGTCTTCTAAGAAGAGTGAAAACTGTTTTAGCTGCAAAAGGGGACCAGCTCCATATTGAGGTCCATGTATTTGGATACAATAACATTGCAAGTTTGGCCAAATACCCCAAAACACTGATTTTATAAGATAAATGAAAACTGAATAGCAGAGATAATAAACACACTATGTTATTTTATTTCCTGATTGTCTATCAGTTAAAACTATAATGAATACATTTATCCACATTGCTTGGTCAGGAAAAATGTGATTGCTGCTCTGGGATTCTGCACTCTATTCATCCATGTGTCTCCACTGGCCAATCTCCATGAAGATGGGCATGTAGGAGGGTTACTTTTAAATTTAGTGAATGAGCTGATGCTCTGAAAGCCTTCAAAGCATGCATGAACGGAAGTATAAATCTTTGGGATTAGTCGAGTATTATGTTCTTGCACAAAACCCTGCATTACATTTTTGTAGGTGCTTTAGAGATACAGAGAACCGAAGCACATCCATGCTTTAAACAACCTGAGGTTCTTTAAACCGTTTTTTAGTCATCTAACATTTTTCCTGCTTCCTGCTATCAGTTTTTGATAAATATCACAACAAAAATAATAATGTCTTTTTTCAGGGCCACAAAATAAAATCTTAATCTTATTAGACTGAGGTGTTATTTTCATTCACTGAGCTGATTCCTTTGGAATGTGTGTAGACAGATGCGGGACCTTAATTGCTAGCTCTAAATAATTAATAAGACTGAAGATCCTCAGAAATGCCAGGGAGCCTCAGCAAGTTATGGATTTTAACGTTGCATTTAGATCAGGAACAGTCTTGAAAAATAAGACACTTCAGCTGACAAACCTCTAAAATCAGGCTTATATTCATTAGATAATTCAGAACGACATACCTGTAACTGAAATCCGGTGATATTTGGACAATTAATTTTTGACCTAGTTTTTTTTTTTTTTTTTTTTTTTTTTTAAGGGATGTTTAAGTTGGGGGACTGTGAGGACCATTCGAAAAGCTTTAGCTTGATCTTCTTGATGAAGAGAATTTTGTTGTCCTATTACAGCACCCAGTATGTCCCCTGTGCCTTTGGCTGCTATACAACCCAGAAGCACAACAGATCCACTCCTATATACTTTTTTTTCACTCTAAACAAAGTCAAAATGAAGTCAAAATATTTGACTTTGGCCATAATCATCAAAGGTTCATCAGTTCATAGCAGTTGCTTCCAAAATGCATCTGTGTGATCAAGATGTTGTTTTGGATGCATAGGATGCCCACTGTGATAATATTACAGGTAATGTTTCCTTCTGATGCAGATGGTGTGCAAGCAATTTGCGCCACCATTCCTGTGCCAGCTAAACTTTTCATCAGCTCTTTTATGTCATTTGGAGATTCTGTGTGGCCTTTTGGTTAGCATGCTAAGCTCTATCTGAGGGTTTTCTTAGTTCCTCTTAGCTGCCATTTCTTAATGACATTTTGGACAGTGGAGACTGTGAGCTGGAAGAGCTTTGATATCTTTTTATAGCCTACCTCTGCGGGCTTTGAGGGCGTTAATTAAGCAATATCACATAGGACTGATATCTTCGACACTCTTGCTGTGACCTCATACCCACAACCACATCACAGCCGTGCTGATATTCAGCACAACCTCAAGTGTGATGTTGCTTTCATACAACACTTCTTCTTCAAACACCGTTTGGTATCAACAGATTATGATCTGGTTATTACTGTTTATTTAAACAGTTATTTTAATTCGAAATAGTGTAAAATGGAAGGCTAGTGCACTATGTAGTGTGTACAAACCCTTATTCCACACCCCAAGTAGTTCTCTTGTTGTCTCACTGTTATGAGAACAATTGCAACATTTAGTAAAAAATATAATTAAACATCCCAGTTCTGTAATGCACTATATCCACCCTATATCCTCTATGTCAAAGAGAATAACTACCCAATTACACTGTTGTATAATTAGATTTATTTTGTGAGGTGAGATAGGGGTATAAGGTATTCCTTGTATTGTGAATATTGACAATGTTTATTTTTGATAAAATTCTGTATGCATTTAAAAAATAAAAGTAGATTTTTCTAAAAAAGAATTAATCTTTTTTTCTCTTATATATTTTACATTGCTGTTTAATTAAGCAAAAGTGCATTTTATCCGACTACTCGATTAATCGACTACTTTTTTAGTAGAATACTCGATTACTAAAATATTCGATAGCTGCAGCCCTACTCTGGACTTTTGGTCATCACTTGTCAATTTCTTGACTTGAGTAATGAGTCCTAATTTGTCAATTAAGGTCTAACTAGTTAATTAAAAGAAAAAACATGATTTTTTTTTTATATTGTTTTTTTTTGTAAAGGTTACATTGTGTACTTTATTTATTTATGTATTTATTTATTTTGAAAAACCTGAATGTGGCTGAACCTGCCAAGAAAAGGTTAACAGTTCACAGTGAACAGTAGCCTCAACAAAATGGATTTTATGTTAACTTAAATGTAATTCCTGTTATACAGATGCATTTATACAGTAGCACAAAGTTATGGAATATATGATCATACTATTTGGTATCACCCAAATGAGGATGGGCTACCGTTTGATTCTGATTCCTCTCAAGGTCTCTTCCTTATGTAATCTCAGGGAGTTTTTCCTTGTCATTGTCATAAGGACAACACTAACTGACGTGTAAGAAAAAAACTCTAAAACATCACTCACTCACTCATCGTCTATACTGCTTTAGCCTGTATTCAGGGTCACGGAGGGCATGGGGCATATCCCAGGAGACTTTGGACACAAGGCGGGGTACAGTGCATTGCGTACATTGCAGGGCACACACACACGCAAACACTACAGAAATTTGGGAACGGCAGTTCGCCTAATCTGTGTATCTTTGAACTGTGGGAGGAAACCAGATTACCCGAACAAATCCACCAAGCACGGGGAGAAATGGAGAGAAATATACGAGATCAAAAACAAAGAGAAAAAAATAATGGTTATGGTTAAAACAATTACAGAGAAATAACTCCTGATATTAAGGATGCACTGACTTGTTAGTCGATATTCCCCTTGATAATTACCACTGGCCTATCAACAAATATGTTGGCATTCAGTGACCTCAGTGGTCAGTGGTCAATGTTGTTCTGTCTAACGTTGGGAAAGATTCAATAGCTGGCATTATATTACCACCCAAAACAGCCCCGTTTAACAAATGTTCTGATGGTGTAAAGAGTGAGGAGATGCAGGGAGCCTGTATTTAGTAATAGCCCCAGGATATCCGATTAGCTTAGAGAGCAAAAAAAACGTTTGCGTAGACATTTTAAAACTGTACCTTTGTTCTGAAAAAAATAAAACATTGTCCACGTAAGTCCAGTATCCATGACAATATGTTCACTATGTCATACATGACTAGAATATAGAATACATCAGTCGTTCCCTACACCAGAGTTCATAGTTGAGGTTTTAAATCTAGGTTGCAATAAAAAAAAAGGGCTGCCACCTTGTGGCAGTATTTGGCATGACTGTATATCCACATCAATAAGCTTTTTATTGTTACAACATAAAAATGAGAAATGTACTCTGTATGAAACAGAGCTGTAACCAGATAAAACATCAACAGCCGCCATCGGACAAATTATATTTTTAAACATTATTGGTAAAAGAATTAGTATCGGGAAAGAATTTTACAAAAGTTGCAATTTACGTTAATGAATATGTTCAGCTTTCGTCAGCATATACAAAAGTCATGCACTGGCAAATATATATTCTGAATTACGAATGTACAAGACAATGATAAATGACTAATGGGTTTTTAAAGAGGAAATCATGGATTTGTTGTAGGGGTTTGTGAAAAATACATTCAACTTCTCACGCACACACACATACTATTTTCCTAAGAATGCAGACCTGTTGCAAGTTGCAGTTGCTTGTGGTTATTGAGTAATATCTTTGTAATTTCTGGTTAAACTTTGTATGTTTACTATTTCATCTGAAAAACAACTTGTCATGTCCCCAAAATGTGAGGGAGTGCATGTCAGTTTTGTATTTCTGGGTACATTTTGTTGATTACAATAAGGAGTCTTTTACAAAACCTTAACTTAAAAAAATTAAACAGCCAACTGATTTTTCTCAACATAGTGAAGTTAAAAGTCTGATATTTTTACTTTTTCTGTAACAAGTTAACACAAGTCTCGGAACTCCCCCAAAGTGTGTGTTAATGCTTCTTCTGAAATACCCCTCACATACAGTAGTACTTCACTACTGTATCATTTCATAACTTCAAACTGTCTTTTTTACGCATCTTCTTATGTGAGGTCACAGTAGAGAAAAATTGAGGAGCCAGTAATCAGGGAAGAAAGCATTTATTGTTTTGTTTTTTTCCGAGTAAGATTGGACTGGACAAACGTCAGAGCTATAGGTTTCGATGATGCACCTGACTCCAACCAGCGAAGGCGCAGAGCGGGACTAAGAGGGAACATGTAGAGAAGATAGTGTGTGTGGAAGTGCTGGATAAAAGCAGACTGTCAAGAATCTAGCGTGTTGGTACTGGCTGGCTAGACCGGCTGATGTAGTTGCCGTGGGCATATATGGTAGGCATGAAGGCAGAGGGGTGTATGAACAGAAATAGTCTTTTATTCACAAACTCAAACAGGCAAAACAAAGAAACTAAAACAACAAACTCAAACTATAATTAGGGCTCAGGGCAAACACAGGGGACTGGTATAAGGAAACACAGGGGACTGGTATAAGGAAACACGGAGCTGGAGCTAACTAAGGACACATAGGGGAACTAGAGACGAGACAGGGCTAGACAGGAGAGACAGGACTGGAGAGACAGGACCAGGAGCACAGAGACTAGAGACAGGATCAGGGGCACAGAGACTAGATGGGATACATCTACATGGAATACTGGGGACACTGGATGCTGACCTAACCGGGTTAATAGCTAATGGAGTTAGTGGCTAACCAGGTTAGTACTGACCTAAAAAGGAAACAGAACACAAGAACAGGGCACACATGAGGCTATACCAAACTAGCGGCTAACCTACTAGCGACCAGAACCACTAGCAGTCAATCCCACTAGAGACTAGCCTACTGGAGGCTAACCCTACTAGGGGCTAACCCTACTAGCAGTCAAGGCCTACCAGCGGCTAACCTTACTAGCGGCTAAGCACTCATGTGGCTACACAAATCTAAACAGACAGGGAAAGCAACAAACCAAGAACTAGACAAGAAGACCTACGCTAGGGACACACAGAACAGTACTTACACAGGAGGAGACACTGCCTAACTAAACATGAAACAGGACAGCTCCACGAATCCACAAACACAAGGAATCTAAAGAAAACTAATAGAGCCCTCTAGAAAAACAAAGGTCAAACAAGATTACTAAAATATAAACTCAAAGAAACAGAAACAAACAAAAAGGAATGCCCACATGACGGTATATACATACAAACAAACAACAATGCTCAACCCAGTTTCCCAGAACAAACTGCTATTTATATGAACTTTAATAAGCCACCTCAGTTCAGGTGAGCACTCATCACCTGACTGAGGTGCCTTCTGGGAAACTGAGTCGACCAACAAAAACTACAGACAGACAGAAACAGTGACCTCTAGTGGAGGTTCCTAACACAGACAAAGAGTTCGAGACACAGCACAAGACAATACAAAATCAGTGAAGGAAGCATTAGACGTTTTTTAAGGAAGGCTGGACAGGAACATGTAATATATAATGTGTACTCACCAGCCACTTCACTACGTACACCTTGCTAGTGCTGGGTTGGACCCCCTTTTGCCTTCAGAACTGCTCTAATTCTTCATGGCATAGAGTCAGTAAGGTGCCGGAAACAATCCTTAAAGACTTTGGTCCATATTGATATGATAGCACCACATCCGAAAGGGGCTCTACTGGATTGCGTCTGGTGGTCTGGTGACTGTAGAGGCCATTTGAGTAGTACAGCAAACTCATTGTCATGTTCAAGAAACCAGTTTCGAGATGATTTTTTAAATGTTTTCTAAAAAGCTGTGGTTATAAAGGGATGGCCGGCAGTGATGCTTTGTGGTGTTTAACTGATGCTTAGGCACCAGCAGCCTAAACCGTGGTAAAGGCAGGATGGATTTGTTGCATGATTTGTTTTTGTTTATGCCAAATTCTGACCCTACAAACTAAATGTCACAGCAGAAACCGAGACTCATTAGACCAAGCAACGTTTTTTTTTTTCCTATTTTCTAATTTTGGGGATCCCATGTGAATTGTTCCTTCAATTTCCTGTTCTTAGCTGTCAGGAGTGGCACCCAGTGTGGTGTTCTGCTGATGTAGAACATTTGCTTCAAGGTTCATTGTGTTGGGTGTTCAGAGATGCTCTTTGGCATACCTTGATATGAAGAGGTGTTATTTGAGTTACTATGGCCTTTTTATCCGGTCGAACCTGTCTGGCCATTTTCCTCTGACCTCAGGCATCAACAAGGGATTTTCACCCAGAGAACTGACGCTCACTGCATATTTTCTCTTTTTCAGACCATTCTCTGTAAACCCTACAGATGACCGTGCTTAAAAAACCAACAAACATCCAAGCATCCATTCTGATGCTCGGTTTGTACTTCAGCAGATCATCATGTCCATGGCTACATGTCTAACTGCATTGAGTTCCTGCCGTTTGATTGGCTGATTAGAGATTTTGTGTTTAACAAGCAGTTGAACAGGTGTACCTAATGAAGTGGCCTAGTAGAGAAAAAATGGCGAGTCAGTAATCAGGGAAGGAAGCATTGAATGTTGAGGACATGGAAAGATGATTTTGAAGGACCAAACACCCCATCCATGATGCCCCGAGTCCCCTGGGATAGGCTCAAAGCTTCCTGTGACCCTTTACAGAATACGCCGTATAGAGAATGAAGGTCGGAATGTATTGAAATTAATGTTCTGTCACATCACCGCTTTATGTTAATGCACTCGTTCAAAATGCAATATAGTTTCTATAGTAACCAGTTAAACGAGGGCTTGTACAGCAGACGCTCCGTGTAAACAGATTAAACGTGTGTAATCCCAGACACAGTGATTTACAGTACATGTCGCATGTCTTCTCTCTCCTTCTAGAGAAAGGAACGCTGGAAATGATTGTTCTCTTATATTTCTTTAAGCTGTCACTCCTGGACAATTAGATTTTTAGGTTATTATTTTGAAATGGAGAATTGCGAGCAGGACAAATAAATGGATCCTCCTCATTAGATTAAAAGGACTTTTTTATTTAGAGTGTAGTCATGTTTTTGTGCTGAATCTGTCTAATTTTAGCTACGAGCTTTCTTTTTGGCTGACGTGATGCTTTACAGTGTATTGAGCCTTCCAGATCTCCCAGTGTCTCAACTTGGAGGATGGATGATTCTCACAAATTAAATGCACACACACACACACACACATACACACTTAGATTATGCAGCTGCTGTTTATATATATATATATTTCTCCCACTCTCTCTCTCTTTCCACCGCCCATCTCTTTCTCAACTGTCATTTTTCATCTTTTTCATCTTTTGTTGTTTATCTATTTTGCTTTTCTCTCCCTCCTTTCCTTCCCTTTGTTTCCTCAGTTAGTTGTTTCACCCTCCACCCTTTCATCTCTCACACCTTCATCTATCCATGCATTGTCTCTTTAATATCAATAGCTTTCGCTTTTCCTTTGTCTCTTTTCTCTTCGATTCTGTCTCTTTTCTCTTTCTGTGCATCCCCACCTCCATCCTCCCCCCCCCCCCCCCCCCTCTCTCTCTCTCTCTCTCTCACACACACACACGTACACAGTTTTTCCGCTTCCTACACATTAGGGTCAGTGTTCGTTTAGCTCATTTAGCTCCATGGGTTTGTTTCCTATGAAAGCTGCAGTAGTTAAGATTATCAAAGCAGCACATTACAAAAAAACAAAACAAACAAAAAAAACAATGTTGCATCCTTTGAATTCATATTTTATTGTCATGGTAAGCACAAATATTGAAATAATTAAATATTCATTAGGCTGTATAACAACTGAATTGATTATTAAACTCCCTTATTTTTGCATTACAGTGTACTCGATGCTGTTGCTTGTGCATGTGGGTCAATGAGTAGAAAATAAATATGTAACATTATATATATAATCATACAGCGTATCATCATCACAATCATATCAGCCACATCAACTCCACCAGGTGAACTGAAAATCACTGGTTATCAATTATATTAAACGTGGAGCCAGTAAACTGGTGAATGGAGGCTCACAGTCATCCTTTGCCTTAGGGGATCAAAAGCCAGCCTGTGCAATTTTTTAAGGTTATGGTTGATCAGTGTATATGATAAATCATTTCAATCGTGTTTTTTTTTTTCCTGTAACAAATGTTACAATATTAATTTGCTTTGTATTAAAATTGCCTGAAATTGTCTAAACTGTTTTCAATCAGTATTTCTCTTGTCTTCTCGTCACTAAACATCTCTCACACACACACACACACACACACACACACACACACACACACACACACACACACACACACACCGTCTCTTTCTCTGTCCTGTTTGCTGCTTTTCTTTATTCTCTGCATCTTTCTGTCCATCTCCCGTCCTTTCGATATTTCCGTCTTTTCTTATTCATGTCCCTCTCGCTTTTGCTATCGGTCTTATGCAATATCTTAAATAATTTAAAAGGCACACTGAAGCAGACAGTTCATGAGTTTGCTAGTGATTTATTTGGCGTGGAATTAGATTACTCTCCTTCTCATTTCCACAATAGACCTACGTTGAGCCCTTTCCTGGAAAACAACATTGCGGGCACATGTTAATACCATCCATAATGAAGGCTGCATAACTTTCCTGCCTGTTTTTAATCCTTTTGGAACATTCCACATTCATGCTGAAGCACTGAAGAGTCATGTGATCTAAATATTTCACAAAACAGTGATTTATGTTCATGTTTTCAAAAAGTAAAAAAAAAATAGTGATTATTTTTATAACTAAAGCAAAATGTACTCAGTAATTATCCATTATTGAATCTTGTTTTATAATGGTGCTTGTGTGGTGAATACTGAGATGCTTTTCCTCTCAGCACGGTTTTAAAAAGTGATTACTTCAGAAGAAAAGAACGGCCAGACTGGTGCGAGCTGAGAGAAAAGCTACTTTTCTCTCAGCTCGCACCAGTCTGGCCATCCTTCCCAGCTGCCACCAACCCCCATGCCACGGTTACTAAATTCACTAAAGGTTGGCGGTGGAGTGGAAGCTCAAGAGTCATGTAGGGAATTGATACAATGCATGCGGTATACAAAGGTGTGAACGGAGAGACGTCTAATTAGTTTCAGTTGTGTGCATATAAATGACTGTTCTGTTCTGCTTTTGCATCAGTGCGTTCCATTGTTGCACTGTCATTTTTGAGCTTTAATAAATAAACCTGGTGCATGCAAAAGCTGAGATGTCTTTATAGAAATTTAAATGTTTGTTGCGTAACCCCCCAGGTAAATGACACAATCTTTAAATGATTGCTTAATCTAAATTAGACGCCAGTTCCGACTAGAGGCAAGAGGCATTCCAGAAGTGGTGATAACAGTCAGTTTAACTATGTACATCACTGTCCTGGGTTCTCTAATACCCGTTAATGACACTAACTGTCAGTTGCAGCACGGGTGAAAACAAGTCAGTATAGTGGAGAGAGCAGCTGCCTGCCAAAAACTCATACGTCAGAACCAGTCACAGAAGCACTTTCAGCAAGAAAACACATCTGATATAAACTCTATAAACTGCATATAAACTCATTTTGTATGTTTTTCAACGTGGAAAAGAATGTACATTCTTCAATGATTAGTGTTTTAAATGATTAGATTTTAAAGTGATGTTTTAATACCATCCATGATCTTAACAATAAAAAAAATGAATATAGAGTATTCAAATGAAATATGAAAAATAAAATATTTAAATAGTCTTGAGAAAAACACATTGACTGATTAATAATTGCTTCTAAATCCTTCTGAATCCTCTCTGAACCATCTGTATTTTTTTTCTTATGGCAAGAACGTTATCTGGCTTTTTTTATCTAGCTACACAAGGCTAAATTCCAAATTACTATCCAACTGCTGATCAAGGACCCTACTTGGTGTGTGTGTGTGTGTGTGTGTGTGTGTGTGTGTGTGTGTGTGTGTGTGTGTGTGTGTGTGTGTGTGTGTGTGTTTCTCATAATGCATTAGTTAACGCTATTTGGGATTCAACCGCAGAACATGTTAGCAGAGCCGATCTTCAAAATCGGAATATGTGAAAATATAACAAGAAACTATAAGAAAAGATAAGAATGTCCACCACCTGCATCGTTTATTCTCCTTACCTTTAGTCTACATGGTACCGGTAAGAATTTAAAACCAATTTCACTCTTATTAATTACACATTACAGTTTCCAGCATCCCCACTCGAGGTTAGTTACTTGCACCAAGCTTTGAAGGATTTGTGCTGAAGGATACTGGTTGTCAGCATGGCTGTGATGTCTTCTGCACTTGGGCTACACCATCGCTATGACATCATCACAGCACAACAGCACTCCCTCTAGTGTTATATTGCTTAATTAGATTGTTAATTAAAACATTTTTATTAAAATGTGTATTCGCTACTGCCTTTCCCTTATGAACATCTTACAAAAATTCATTTTCACTTTTGTGCACAGCAATATACAATGGCTTCGAAGCAGCACTTATTAGATATTTCTTTTTCTGTGTCAAAACTGCGACCAGGAAACCAGGTTTTTTTTTTAATGTTAAGCATGACAAGTGCGTGTACCACCACCGGCTCACGTTTATACAGACCTTGACTCTTCCTTCCTTGAAAAGCACTGCAGAACAAATAATTTCTCACACAGTCTATATAGATGACAGTGGGGGTGTAATGGTAGGCCCACTACCATTGTGAATAGGTGAGAATATTGGTATACAAGTAAATGTAGTCTAATTTTAACCGTGTATTGTGTGTATGACTGTTTCCATACTCTGATGGTAGTTGACGGAATTTCCAGTTATAAGACAAGATGGAAATAGTCCCTTTAAGTTCCTTCGTACAAGAATGATGAAGATGTTATGGCAGGCCACCAACAGACGTTAGGGGCACATCGTCAGTTGTGTTACAAAGCATCATCGGGTGTTTCGGCCTTTTACTCACAATACACCCTCTGCTAAGGCAGGCCCACCCAGGCTGATCGGACCTGGGTGTGTGTCCCTAACGTCTTGGGGCCCAGCTGTGATCTTACCTCCTAATCCACAGCCATCGACTACTGCGCTCAGCAGCCTCTGAGGTCTCTTGGATGGTGTGGTGCAGAGCTTGATCCCCAATTCTTTAAAAAGCCTAATATAGCCTGGATGTAGCAATAAAGCCACGGCAGCCAACCTCCACCGGACAGACTGTTGCTCTCCAGCTCCGTTGTTCTGCCTCGAGCTCCAGCTCCGCATACCGCAACCTTTTTCTCTCATTTGCCTCGTCTATTGCGACCTCCCATGGCACTGTCAGCTCTATAAAATAGACAGTGCGTATAGATTTGGACCATCGTACGAGGTCTGGTCTTAAGGTTGAGGTGACTATGATGGAATGGACAGCTGATGGCCCAAATCTGCCCTCATTTCCCAGTCGCATGCCCCTTCCAAAGATCCAACCCTGATCAGTGAAGGGGATTTTTGTTGTCCTTGTTCCCCTTCACGGACAAATGATATCTTTTGGGCATCATGTGATTTTCTAGAGGGCGTGGCATTTGTGCTAACTCTTGTAGCGAATGTCATACAATATAATTAATAGTTAATTGATTACTTTAATTGTTTAAAAAAGTATTAACCGATAAGGTTAGTTTTGCATGTAGCGGTAACCTTGCGACCCAGCTGTATGCTAATGTAGCTTAGTTGTCCTTACTAGCCAGGATCCTTGCATGATTTCTAATAACATATTTAAAGAGTCGGATTTCTGTGTTTCTCATTTTGAGCACTGCTTGTCACAACCCATCTTTATTTTCATAGAGAGCTCTTTCAATGTGTGCGCCTGGACTGGTTGGACTATTCACAGATGCATGTTCATGTGCAAGAGAGAAAAGCTGAGCGAATCAATGCTCTGCACACAATGAATTAGGATTGAACTCATTTTAAATAATAATAAAATAGAAATGAATATGTGGCTCTCAGTCTTGATACAGTGGCATCTGGACACATGTAAATCAGTGTATGGGCAACACCGGATTGTGCCACTAGGCCTGTTGAAATAAAACTTGAACTGAGGGGGAAATGTGCATGCGGTTATCATTAATTATTAATGATTCATTGTTAACATGTTCGACTATCAGTTGAGAAAGAAAATTGGGCAAAATTTACAACCCTAAAGAGACAACAGCCCTAAAAATATAAGGTATTGACTGTTTCATGGTGTCAACTCCGTGTCAGCAGTAGCATGCAAGAAAACATTCCACCTGCCAGTAGTCTTCCAGCAGCACACTGAATGTAGCAGTTAAACAATTTTTTTTTAAGTCACACAAATTAAAATGAATTTTAAAAAGGCACACAAAACCTTTTTTTTTTTTTTTTGCTGAACTTTTCCTTATCAAGGTTTCGAATAAGAATTTATTTGCTCAGTACAAGTACATAAATCATTTAAAACACAAACTACCTGTGTTCACTTTCCATATACATTGCTTAACGCCAGGTCATGTCTCCTGTATGGGAACAGTTTTTTTTTTTCTAATAAACTCCACTAGCAATGGGGAAAGAGAAGCAGATAAAACAAAGGCAGTAAAGACAATGAGAGAGAGGTATATGCCTTTATGTGCATTCCTGATGTATTCACAAAATTATTAAATGCAATTGAATTTCCATAGCGTCACAAATTATACTCAACCCTGAGGCAAATGCAGTAAAAAACAAACAAACAACCAAGAAAGTTTGAACAATCATTTAAGTTTAATTTGAGTTCGCATCCTGATGTATGAAAAAAAAAACATAAGTAATTTTATATAGGTTATGCATTAAATCTGGTCTGACTATCAATATTCTTAAAATCGGATTGATGTCTGGATTCCTCTCTAACACTGATTTGAAATTGATAGCTCCAATAAACTTTTATTATCATGGGACTGCAGTGAAGAACGAAACAGCTGTCTACAGCTGTAAATGCTTTTTTGATAGCCCTTCCATGTCTGTCTAGGATCCTTATTTTATTACACGCATTACAGTCAATATTCCAAAATAGTGGTACAGCAGCTGAAAGAGGATTTGAGGTTTACTGGGACATACAGGGTTTCTACGAAGGTGTTCAAGTCAAACCGAGACTTTTGATTTTGCTGAATAATAGAACACAGTTATGAGATTTAAAAACTCCCTTTATTTTCTCTATATCATCACTCACTACACTAATCACTTTTCCCAGCATTTCGCTAGTAATTGGATACCATCAAGGTACAAAGTTTTCTCAGTATGCTGGAGCCATGGTCAGACTGCCTGCTTCACATCAGAACCGCTGGCAGAACCCAGGAACTTATTTGATGTATGAGGGATATGGTAATAACTCCCAGCCAAGTACTGTACTGGAAAAAAAAAGTTTCTGGGAGGCCAGCATTTCAGCAGTGACACAGATGTGAAGCCAGCATGGGTCCAATTGATGGTATCCAAGCATTAGTGAAAGCTGGGATAAGTGCATTAGTGTAGCAGGGGATACCTTACAGTAGAGAAATAAAAGGAAGTTTTCCCCCTTATACAGTAACTGTGTTCTGTTATTCTGCACAATCAAAAGTCTCGGTTTGACTTGAACACCACTTGTACATTTGTACCTCTAACAACATGGCTTAGTTTTTTTGACATTTACATGTAAGATCCTCTGTGTGTGTGTGTGTGTGTGTGTGTGTGTGTGTGTGCGTGCGTGTGTGTGTGTGTGAGTGTGTGTCTGTGTGTGTGTGTACTTCTTTTCACAGTCATATTGATCGGGAGGTAAACTCATTCTCGCTTTGAGCCTCCCCTTGAGTCATCTCTCTCTCTCTCTCTCTCTCTCTCTCTCTCTCTCTCTCTCTCTCTCCCTCCCCCTCTGCTTTCACTTTTTATGATGCCTTTCATGAGTGTAGATTGAAGTCACTTGCAATCATCAGCAATTCTCTATCGAGCATCCCTGGGTTTTTAACACCTTCAGGCTTTTCACAACAATATTTTGTCTCCAAAATATGTCTCCTTAGATTATCTCACACCAGCCATTTTTTAGGGATTGATATTGTCTTATATTATACTTACAGTATACTTAATTATAATTATCCTTGCATACTGTGATGTTTTTATCTAAGCATTTTCCAGTAGTTTCAATACTAAAAATCAATGTCTAAGTGTCAGTACTGAAAAGGAAAGAGGTATAATTTTATCATTAGTTTCCCGCTACACTATTTAAAGACATGATTTTTTCAAATACACAAGCTGAAGTTGCTGAGTTGGAGAGCGCCCCTCCATACGGCTTAACGATAATAAAATCCTAGTTTAAAGATAGATGGAGATGGATGTAATGTCTGCAACATCATCTGGGAGCTTTTAAAACTCCAGCCTGGATCAGCTGCTCTGAGCTGGCGTGCGCTCCCGGGCCGCCTGCCTGACTCGACAGACGATTGAGTTCACTCTAGCTGCAATATGGAAAATTAGGGTTGGCAACCGTCCCTGATAATACACATCATCCTGTATTAAAATGTCTATTGCTACTTATTCTATATTTTCTTCACAGTGGAGCAGAGAATTATGTGGACTTGCTATGAGATTGCATGTCTGCATCATGGTTGTTATGGTTACAGAAACTGAACGACGTGGAACTTTTTTTTAAAAGTCTTCCACTCAAAATAATAATAATAATAATAATAATAGTAATAAAAGTTGACCTTTAAAATTTATTTTACAACATCAATGGCAACCTGTAACTTATTTCATGGCTAAAAATATGATGCCAATTAGTACACTGGAGAAAGAAGGATTTTTTTTTATGTGGATTTGTGTAACATATTAGATGGGCAGGAATAATCGATTTAGTTATGAATTGCGATTTTTGTTTCTGTGTGTGTTCCAATTATTTAAAAAAATTATTTATTATATTTACTGTATAATAGACAGACGATTGACTCAATGAGCCACTGACCGGAATTGGCTGTTTTTCCAACTTTTGATAATATACTGAAAATATATTTCAGTATATTATCAAAAGTTGCACAAGTTAAACTGCCTCCGTTTTGCCTTTTTCTCCGAACTTTGCGAGTGAACTCTTGTATTTGAAGAAAATAAATGGTATAAAGAACGGGTCATGCTGTCCGTTTAATTACTCATGTTCAATTTAGTTGTAAAGATAATGAATAAAGCTAAGGTATACAACTTACGAGTTTTATAAAAATGTTTTAAAGGATAATGATCTCAAAATTTTAGCAAAACTGGAAAGAAAATGTTATATTACTTTAAAAAATTGTGATGCATATAGAACCGCAATATTAATCGAATCGGGACGTAATGGGTTATTCTTATCCTTAATGTAGTTTGAAAACTTATATGGGTGTTATGGACAAAAATAGTGATGATAATTAAATAGCATTATGGTCATGTGTTAAGTACTGTATATGGACATGCATTCTTACACTCTCTCTCTCTCTCTCTCTCTCTCACACACACACACACACACACCCTGGTTTCCACCTTAAGTCTACAAAGGAGAGGTGGATACTGCAAGACAAACCTATGTGAAATAGGTAGTTTTGATTACTCATATAATGACGCATGTCAGTAAAGCTGGCCTTCGCCTTTATGTGCATTTTTTTCAGCTTTTACTTCTTAGAGAGGGTAAAATAAAACAAATCTATTCCTGCTTTAACACTGGGTGGGATTTATTTGCTCTGTGCCTTTGTACGATTGATCGCTCCCCTCATCTCTCCCCTTCGGCTAGCTTTCACATTAGTAAGCTTGTTTCGTTTAAATTCTTCGATAGAGCAGGTCATCATCCAGCTGTTCGCCAGTTGCTGAACCCAAATTTACCCTAATGTACATTAAAGGTCATATATTTGATTATTATTTAAGCAAGTTAACACATGTCTCAGAGCTTCACTAAAGTATGTGTGTGTTAAAGCCTCCTCAGATAATGCATATTTTCAGACCTGAAACTCTCTTCATTTCACTCCTCCTCGCAATACGGAATTTCACTGTTTTTATGAAAATCACATCTGGGTCAACAGATGGGTGCATTATTTTAGTCCATAGTTTGTGGACTAGCTACTCTTAAGGCATAGTCGTGCTAAGCACTTGTACTGTGACCAAACCTGATTGTCCCCATCACCACTCCTTAATGGCTCCCAATGGAACCTAATGTTCTGTACCCAAGCACGCTTTTACATCGTCACAAGGAGTTGTGGTTTTAGTACGTGGTAACACATGACCCTTTCTTCTAATGCATGCAGCACAGATATTTTCATTCATTTGTGATGGATACATTTGAAGATTTTATTAACCCTGGTCCTTTTTTTATTAAATCTACTGCACCCCTGCCCACTACCCCATCTGCACAGCTGTTTAGTCCCAATCCTGTGAGTTCGCCTCACATTGTGCGTTACTATTAAACATAGCTGTTGTTTTTACTGTTGATTGTTTTATCATGCGGTTTCAGTGATCTCCACATATATGTCATTTTTTTCACATATATGTCATATATTTGTCAGCTTCCCCAAAGCTGATAGTTCAGCACTAAGCTTGCATGTTTTGATAATTGTGTCATAACCCAATTCCAGTAAATTCAAATATCCTTAGTTATTTTCTTTGCTTGATGCAGCCCAGTAATTTGACTATTCTGAAATGGTGCCTTTAAAAAAATATTTTATTTATTTATTTTAGTTTTTGGCCAGGCCATATATGATAAAAATTTTAAACAAGAGGAAAAGCATTTGCTGAAATCCACCACAAGTACATGCTAGCTTATTAATGTTGAATGACTACGTAGCTGAAGTGCCTCAAATAAGCAAAACGCCACTTGTGGGCTTCTAAGCCATGATGTAAAGTACCATTCAATATGTAATTCAATTTATTATTGATAACATCTGCAATACCACATCCCTGAACCGGAATAAGGTATATAGACAATGGATGGATAGATGGATGAAATATTTGCATTAAACACCATATTCGGATAAGCGTGTGCTAAGCAACATACCTAGCGAACAGTAAAACATTCCAAAGACAGAATAATGGCTGTCAAGTTTTAAAAGTTTTTTTTTTTTTTTTTGGGTTTAAAACTGTGCACAGTAATATAGAGCAGTCGCAGGTGTGTGCTGTATATCAAGATTTTTTAAACGTCTTAGCCTCTTAGCCAATTAGATTCAAAATGAAATATATCTGTTTAATGAAGGAACTGTTTTCTTTTTTTTTATTTTAAGTAGTCAAATAATACGGAGGTGAAATGATTTAGGTGGAGTCAAAAGGGTTTGTTGTGTGTGTACAGTATATGTACATGTTAGTGAGTGTGGGTCTGTGTGAGTGTGTGTGTTACAGAAACAATTGCCTTAGGCTAGTTCAGGTGTCTTGGAGGATGTATAGAACAAAGCTGTAGTACAGAGGTTAAATAGCTGTCTCACACACACACACACACACACACACGCACACACACACACACACTCACACACACGGAGCTTTCAGTGGGCCTGTCCTGAGCAGGGGTGTGTCTCCTGCCGGTTAGCTCCCTGTGCAGTTCTACAGCTGCTTTTCAGCCGCTGACAGTCAAACAGAAGAAAACACACGGGTAAGTTTTTGACATACAGTATCCACGTTATAGATAACGGAGACTGACATAACTGTGGATTAAATGATGATGATGAGAATTGTTTCTACAGAGCTTGTAGGTTTTAATGCTGAAAGCGTGTTTAAATAGTTCACGGGTACATGCTAATAGTTCACGAGCAGACAGAGGAATGTGATCACACCCATTTTCTACAAGTTGTTGGCTGTTTGTGGGTTTGACTTTATAACTCCTATCCCTCTGGGGGAAATCTTTAAGCTTCCAACAGAAAGAAAGTATTTTTGATTGTAGCAGTTATGTAATAGTGTTAATTCCTTCTGACAATCGATGTTAGACAAGATGTGCTGTGAAACGTAGGTTTATTGATCAAGTCCCTTATTAAGAGACTTGTAGCAATTCCTTGTATTCACACAAACACAAAAAAGAAAAACAGATAAAGAGAATATTTGGGTGTCGCAGCATTTTGATCAGATGAGATAGCACAGAAATCGTGTGATTGCGAATGAATAGTGATGGAACTACTGAAATGTGTCTAAAAACTATGTCTAAAAACTATGTCCTTTAATAAATGTGAAGGTAACAAAACGATTCACTGTAATAGTTTTCTATCTTATGTGTTGTTGTTGAAATTTTCCCCATTTCAGGAATAAACGGATGAAATCATGTGATACGGCAGCAAAACGCTCAAGGGTTTCCCTCCTCCTAGCCAGACAGAAAAGAGAGATTGTGTGTCTGTGTGTGTATGTGTGTGTGTGTGTATGTGTGTGCATGAGTTTTATGATTGACCCATTTAACTGCTAGCACTTGTGTGTTTTAGACCAATTATTAGGCCAACTGTTGTCATAGTGTTCTATTATAGCATTATTTCGCCTTTCAGTAATTAGAGCATTAATAGAGTTTAATCTGTTAAGTGATTTGTAAATGATATAATCATTCAGAGGAGGGGAATTTAGGCCATGTTTCCTCCTTTAACTGAAAACAGAGTGTACCAGGAGCAGATACTGTATTTTTTATCGAATACTAGTTAAATTAATGGCTGTGTTACATACTTTTCTCTAGCATATGTCTGATAAAAGTGATTTCTATGCAGGGGAAGGAAGTCTGAGAAAGTATATCACTAATCTACAGATTCATACTCTGAATCTCAGATCTCTCTTTTTATCAAGGAAAGTGCAAGAACCTTCTAGAATAGAATAACACGTTAGACGTACAGTATTGTAGATGTAGTGAAACATTCCCCGTCTCAACAGTTAAAATACGAAAGTTAATGGTTATTCAAATGAGATATTTTCGAACACATAATAAAGATTTGCCTTAGATCTGTCTTATGCATTGGAGCTTTGTACACACACATACTCTGAGAATTTAGTTACGCTCTATGAATAGTTCAATTTAAAGGTAATTGAGCTAATTGAGGCATTAAGGCCAGATGGCGAGATGTTTACTTGGTACTATTTTTACAGCTTTGTCAGTGACTAATAAGATGGCGTATAACTTGAACAGTCCCCCTTATTGTTTGTGTTTTAAGATGTACGAGATGCATGGTAATTTTTTTAAAGTTGCATTGATTGTTATGACTATGGACAGGCAAATATTAAGTTTTCTTATTGTCATTTTTGCAGACCATTTTTACTATGGTTTTGCTGTGAATATTTGGTTCTTAAATTTTATTTTAAACAACTACTGAGCAAAAATAAATAAAAGGTCACCTAGGGAAAGAAATAGCACAGATTCATAAAATCATGTGTTTTTATGATTGTTTTATGGTATTTCTTTGACCAGTAATAAAAAAAATAACATAACTAATAATAAAAATATATAAAATAATAATATTAATAATAAAGAATCCACGCATTAACTATACAGTCAAAAATAAAGTGACACAAGTGATGAAGAAGTCGCTCTGTCATCATTTTTGCGTTGTCATTCCCATAATCTGGTAGCAATCGCCAATTTATTATCATTTTTTTTCCTTTCCTTCAATCAGTAGTTGACCAATTCTGTGTTGTTGATTTTTAAGGATTAATCTTCCATGTTTTTTTTTAAAGAAGATCCCGTTCACCGTGTTTTCCTGCGGTGCATGTGTGACCGTCAGTACTTCTTATTCTTATGTCAGCTGGCATCGATTGCTTTTCCTGCCTCTGAGTACACCACTCTCACGGTAGCAGAATAAACAGGTACAGGAGCAAGCGGGAGTACAAGAGGGAGCTGTCCGCTACTTCAGTTCATCATGGATGGCATCGTTCTCGCAGATTTTTTAAATGGTGTGGGCAAATATATTTGGGCAGCCTGCCTAAGTACACTCTATGAGATCATTGCTTTGCTTGTTAATTAAAACAGTAAGGAAACATGAATACAAAATGGTCTGTTAAAGTATATTTATAAATATATTCATGAGTCAGAATAATAGTTTTGTCTGACAATTTAAATACATACAGTCCATTAATTGACATTGTCAAACTAATCATTAACCCATATATAATCACAGTTAATGAAAACATCTATAAAAAGACACATTACGTTCTTACCTTCAGACAGTGTCGATACATTGGTTACATCCTTAGCATGGTTGTCTGACAAAGCCTGGCAAAGGTCATAAAAGGATTTTGTTGAACTGCAACCCTCCTGATTTGTCTAAATGTCACTCTCATGTTGCATTTAAACAAATGTCAAGCTTAATGAAAAAGAAAAGTCTGAAATTGCTTTTCGATCACCTAAACCATGCTGTCAGAGACCATTGGTGCAACTCAGTTTAAACAAATGTGTAGTTAAATCAAATGCAGTGCATCTTAAAGATATATCGAAGGATGTGACTCTTTGGCCTTCTCAGAAGCAATCTGTGTCACGTCTCCTAACATTAACCATTTAATCTTTAAATGCCAAAGGATCCCTTAGGTCTGCTGTCTGGTTTTATTGAGTTACCGTTTAAGGTCAGCTGTTACGCTATTTAGTGTGTGCTTGTATGTATGTATGTGTGTCTCTGAATGCATGTAATTAGATGTGATATTGTCCATTTTCCTCTTATGCGGGAAGGAGCAGCTGGTCAGAGACACATGTCAGAGGTAGCGCATTTCTAATAACATTCAGTGAACTCTCGCAAAATGCTATACATGCCAAATGCTAGCTGTAAATTTCCAGTCTTAAGTTTATTTTGACAGACTTAAAGAAGAATATTTAGTATAGTAGGAAAACGTTTGTGTTTGTGGAAATAGAAATTACTTAGTTCAAGAGAAAATATTATATGCTGCTACTGTACATAATGTGGGTATAATGTAGGTGTAATTGGTCAAGAATGTCCGAGTGGCGCAGTGGTAAAGTGCTCGCCCTATCATCCAGAGATTGTGAGTTCTCGTTACTCCCAATCCGAGGTTCCACTGTATCTTGATTCGTCCTAAGCAAATACTTAATTTTTTGTCATTTAAAGGTAAGACATTTTAGATTGTTTCAGCCATGCCGATTTGTACTCTCTGTAAAATAAAAATAGTAGCAGCAGCAAATAGTACAACAAATTCTATTTTTTTTAAATATCACAAATTTAAATTAACCAGTTTTTACTATTTGCTTTCGATAGTGCTGTTAGTTTTCTCAAGCAACTACACTGTAAACCTTAAAGCTCAAAGTAATTAAACATATTGAATACTGTTAACTTAAATAATTACAATTAGTTCAAATTAATAGATCTTGATGAGTATTTAGAACTTTTTGGAATTTATGAGTTTGTAGAAATGAGACTTTTCAAGTTAGCTGAACACAATTGATATTTTAAGTCTCCGTAAAGTTTGACAAACTTAAAATCTTTCAGCCTAGTGATTTTGTGTCTGACGCCATCAATGCACATGTAAACTGCCCACATTGAATTGTTTTAATCAAGATGGTGGCTTGGTCTGGCTTTACATAATCTTTACAAATCTGGACACCCTAAAGTACCAGAGCACTGGTGGCTCAGTGGGTGGTGTTTCGCCTGCTATGTGAAAGGGCTGGGTTCAATTCCCAGTTCTTGTCCCAAGCCCAGATAAAAATGGGAGGGTTGTGTTCAGACTGGTATCTGGTGTAAAAACTTGTGACAAACCAGTAGGTGTTGGTGAAAGACCAACAACAACTTATTTAATTTGCAACAACTAAAAAAAATTATAGTATGAGTTAGGCTACTCAGTAATGCAAGTAAATAACGATTAATATGAATGAGTAGAACAAACTCAAAAAGTGATAGTTCTGTTTACTATTGAAAACATCATTACTTAAAAAATGTATATAACTGATTACCTCAAATTTTTTGAGTTTTGCCAACTTTTTCGGGTTTACAGAGGAGGATCCCATCCCTAGACATAATATTTTTTTCCCCCCTTTTTTAAGAAAGGGAGGGATGTGCCTTTACGTTCATTCCTTCTGGTACATTAACTGGTTTGTATCATTACCAACTCAATACTCGTATTGACCATGTACCGGGTATTGTGTGACTCATTTGCATAATTATTACAAATTAAATGTAGCCATTGTTTGCATTAGCATTTTTGGAGTTAAATTGTTTCTTTTAAGCTTTTGTTTCCTCTCGCTGCTTGGTTCCTGTGTAACATCGATCGCTCACAGCATTGTTAACCTTTCTCCTCCTCCTCAGCCTTCCCCACTACAGATGTCTCCTCAGCTCCTGTAGAGATTGCCAGAGACCCAACTGTGTGTGTGTGTGTGTGTGTGTACGTGTGTGTACGTGTGTGTACGTGTGTGTACGTGTGTGTACACTCGCGAGGAAGAATGCCACAGTATTTCATAAATGGAAAGGTTATAAGGCTTGACATCTGTATTGACGTATATTGATGTGATATTTCTCAGCATCCGTAGCCTTAATCTGTAGATCAAGGACGTTATAAAGCCCTTTAAAAAAAAGGCTTAGTGACTTCGGCCATTTCCATACACAAAAAGATGTTCACTAAAAATGTCAATATACAGTATGGCAGTGGTTCAAATTTGAGATTAAACCTGATCTGTATTCTCTCATCAGACTGATTACTACTAAATGTTTTAATTAGTGACATTGACACTACCAGTCAGAACCAGTCTAATTCCATTGTCTTTCTTAATTAAAATTTTTTTTGTTCAACCAAGACATGCAATAATCTCCGTTGATTAGTTGATATTGAGATGTGTTTCCTCTGTAAAGCTTTCATAGCGGCTCTAACCTAAGGTGCAGTTTAATTGGTGATTTCTGAGGCTAGTAAACTCCAAATGAACTTCTTTCCAGCAGAGCTATGTTTTGAACATTAAAGTCACATCAATATTGGGCTTGTAATGAATTTTCATTGATCTGGTCTTTTCTGGGGAAGAACAATTGTATACACATACAGTATGTCTTTAATAACAGAAAATCTCAAGAAATTGGGTCACATGTCTAGCTCATTTAATATTTGGTCAAATGTCCCTTAGCAAGTTACATTTTTTGCAAATACTTTTCGTAGCCAATGGCAGAATTGGGGTTGGATATTTAACCACTCTTCTTGGAAGAATTGGTCATTCTTTCAATTTTTGATCCAGAACCCTTTAAGTTACCTTGCTTTATGCATTCCACAACCAGCTTGGTACTCACTTTTTCGAGAGTGTAGCTGACTTAAGGTTATGCTGAAAAATTAAGGAAGTCTTCCTTCTTCATTATTCCATCCACTTTGTGCATTACACCAGGTCCACTGGCAGCAGCCCCCACCATCATTCTTATCAGTTGGTACAGCGATAGTTCTTACGTTTGAATGGTTTAACTTTACTCATTTAAACTTAGGTCTAGAAAAAACTGGCTTTTGTTGTCATCATGTGGTCAGCTGCAAGCTGTATTTAGGCTTGAAGGCAGTCTTTTAGTCCATGGCAAGGTAAAACTTGCTTAGGTGTAGCCCCCTCCTGTTCATGGCAGGAATCCTTCGACCTTCATTGGGCCATTCTGTGTGTTCTTTTTCTCAAGGTTTATTGTTTTGAGAGAGGTGATGTGTATGTGGGATCCACCCTGGGAGGTTTTAATAAAAATGGAGTTATCAGCTAACCAATAGGTTGGACTTACCTGACACACTTCTGGCAAAACTGCAGAGAAACACAAGAACAAATTAAAGGATCAGCCAAGAATGAGACTGATCAGTGGTACTTTACTGCAGCTTAAAGTTGTTAAGGGAAATTTATTTCACTCTGAACCTACTTATCTATGCACCACCAAGCATGTGACCACTTCCTTTCCCTCGGTTGAGTGGTCAGATACTCACCAGAACAGTCGAGGTGAGTGCTCTGACTGCTGTAGCCCACACAAGGGCCATGAGAGTGAGGAGGTTAATGAACTGATTCATCTTGGGATGTCAGAAACCCTCTCCTGACACACAGTACAGCACATACCGGAGCACTCCACAGGCTTTCTGTGAGTACTTCTCTGGGTGGGCAATGAATGATGCATTATCGCTATCTCTATTTTCACAACAGAGCTGCCACTTTATATCCTATGACAAAATGTGCCTACAGATCTTGGACTGCGAGTGACATGGTTCCATACTTTTACACAGGATGTCTGTCAAATGGTCAAGTGTCCTTGTATCTTTTAGTGAAGGTTAAATATACTTGAAGAGGTTCTACTGAGAATTTCTTTTTAACACATGACACACGGTTTGCACTGGACTGTCATTGCAATTTATGTATGACTTGACACATGAATCCGTCTGAGCTGGGGGTCTGGGACCTGTGTGCGATCATACAGGGGTTGTACAATGAAACTGAAACACTGGCCAATTTAGTGTTGGAGGTTTCATGGATAAATTTGACCAGCCTGGTGGCCAACCTTCATTGATTGCACATTCCACCAGTAAGAGAGTGTAAAGGTTTAATTAGCACAGTTATGCTTAATAGCACAGTTATGCTTAAAATATTGCAATGCGCACAACATTATGGGTGTCTTTGTGATGTATCAAGAGCCACGGTATCCAGGGTAATGTCAGCATACCACCAAGAAGAACGAACCACATCCAACAGTCCAACTGTGGACGTAAGAGGAAGCTGTCTGAAAGGGATGTCCGGGTGCTAACCCGGATTGTATCCAAAAAACATAAAACCTGTAACGACGCAGGTCTCGCAAGGGGCAGAACCGCGCATAAACAGTTCAGAACGGGCAGATCCGCAGTCTGATACCACGCGGAGTTCTGAACAGGCAAAGGCGCGGACATATACGCGGTTACCAGGCAACGCCGCCGTCAGACAATCAGCCTGAATGAGCCGCACCTAGCGGCGTGTTTATATAAGGGGCCTGATACCTCCGCACTTTGTGCGATCATTTGGGTAGCACCGGTAAGGTATCAGGGCCAACAAAAAGACAAAGAAGAAAAGAAAAGAAACAAACAAATAAAGAAAGACAGAAAGAAGATACAAGTGCACAGAAAGACAAGGGACAGAGGCAAAGTCCTTCCTCTGCCTCCCTAAGACGCCGGCAAGAGAGAGAGAGAGAGAAAATAAAAGAAAGAAAGTGAAAGAGAGAGCGACACATGTCAGTTTAGCGTGCGCTCTATGTTTATAGTGCAAAGCACACACAACCTCTCTCTCTATAAATCCTCGGTAAGGGCATAAGCCCCGAGAGGATCATAAATTAAATTTTTTGTTTCCAGATCCCCGTTCATTCTCCGTAGCCGGTGGAGCTCTGTTTATTTTGGGTTTTCAGTTTTCATTTGTTTCTTTTAAGTTTCCTAATTAATAATCCCACACAAAACGCAAAGGTCTTCCCGTGCGCGTCTCAAGCACTCTCGCCCTTCCTATTTCATTGACCCCCTCTAAAGCCCTGTATCAAGGCTCTTATCATTAAAACATAGCGTGGTGCGGCTCTTCATACCGCACCAAACATAACAAAACCACAGCTGGCTGAATGCAGAATTAAATGTGCACCTCAATTCTCCTGTTTCCACCAAAACTGTTCATCGGGAGGTCTACAGGGTCAATGTACATGGCCGGGCTGCTACAGCCAAACCTTTGACTGCAGGGTTAGGGTTAGATTTCCCTTCAGTCATCTGATCACTCTTGATGTAACCATGTGTCATGTCTTCTAAAAAAAACACCCATGCAGGAAACATGAACAACTTCTCGTGACTTAACAGGGAATTTTCTAATGCTTGCTAAATATGGGCAATGAGGCACAAAATGTCAGTGATGTTAATCTCTCTCTCTTTCGCTCTCATGCCTTGCCTTTCTCATGACCTCTGTGCTTGAGTCAGTTTGAACTCATAATCCATGTCCTGTGACATTTCAACGATCACGATGGTTATAAGTATGCCTGAATGTCCTGAAAGCATTCTCTTAGAACAGCTTTACCTTTAACTGTTATAACTGACAGTGGAGACTCGATAGAGAAATGATATAAACTTCACTATGGACATGATTTGCCATTTTTCTTAATTAAATAAGAACCTTTTCTTAAAAATTAAGCTTTTATTAAACTGTCTTTGTAAATAAGTACTGCATTTCGACATAGCGCCCATGATAATATAGGCCAGTGACCAATCAGAAATGTCAAACATTACAACACGGTAAATTAAATCTATTAGGATTAACGTCAGTTATTGGAGTTGCCACAACTCCTAATTTTCTCACAGAAATACGTGTGCTAGCCACGAACATTTACTCTTACAGCTTGTTTCCAAGAACGAAAACGATGTATCAGAGCCGTTTGTGTAAATGACGTTGTCATTACCGCTGATTATTCCATTCTAGTTTCTCTTGTTGGTTTTATTTGAGCAAAATATTAAATGCTGTATACGAGTGGCTGTAATAAAACCCAACAGAATAGCTTTCTCTTTCATACACAGATGTATAGTGCTAGACAGCACGCACATATTTAGTTGACATTTTTGTAAGTTACATGCAGCTTGTTTTCTACATGGAATTCCATTAGATTTTCATCTTTAAATTGCAATATATAACCTCCAGCAAATGTTGGTCGTTTTTGAAATGTACAGTATAATGCTGAATGACTCTATCGCAGAAGATTAATTTGATGGGTTCGTGGGCTCGCACCAGGTATGAATCAGAGATGAGATAAGGGAACTTGAACTAAAATGTTTTCATGTTTATGTATCAAGATCTGTTTATGTATTTATATCAGATGAGACAGCTGTCATGCTTTTGGAAAGCTTGGAGCGGAAGCCAATTTTTACCCAAGTTCCATATTAATCACTTCATTTCATTATGTGCAAACAGTTGTCACCTCGACTCTGCCATGCCATCCTGTGATTTTTTTTTTTTATATATACGAATTTGCACCAGTGTGGAACTGAGCAGTTAAAACTATACTACAGTCTTCTGAATACAATGCAACTACAGCTGATCTTTAGTAAATGTATTGATGTGTAAAATTTTTGTGTAAATATGGACTCCCAGATAATTAATGAAATCTGAAAATGGTGCAAAAGTTACAGTAAACTGGTGACAGGATCATGGACACACAAGACTCATTTAGGCCTGTGGAGACCAAAGGCCAGTCTGGTCCAATCCCACAGAAAAGCCAAAGAAAATTGTCAATGCTGGCCACATAAGAAAGTTACCAGAACACACAGTGCATCACAGCCTGCCAACCATGGGGCCAAGCAGGCAAAGAGCCCACAGCTGCCGACCCGATCTCCAAACTCCACAGATCCTCATCTAATTAAGCACCAATGGGATCGCCATACAAACAAGTTCACCCACCTCGCAACCCACAGCAACAAAAGGAGATGTCCTGGTGCCAGACACCACAACACACCCCCAGAGATCTTGTGGAGAAATGCCAGAGCTGCCCCAGTGACACAAGAGGAACCTACACAATTGCATTTTGTTTTGTGTTGAGATGTTATGGCTGACGGGTGTATAGGCATTCTTTAATTTCTGCCATGCAGATTTCTTTTCATACGTGATATCCTGACTTTAAAAAAAATATTACGGAAGTATTGCATGAAAATTAACTGCACGAAAATTTTCACTGTTTGTGTATTGTCTTGATAGGTTAAGCGCAGTCAGCACTATGACTGATGGGGACTATGATTATTTGATTAAACTCCTGGCTCTCGGTGATTCAGGAGTGGGGAAAACAACCTTCCTTTACCGCTACACAGACAACAAGTTCAACCCCAAGTTCATCACTACTGTGGGCATTGACTTCAGGGAAAAGAGAGTGGTGAGTTGCACAGTTCCCTTTCAGAAGTTTAAGTAACCTGTTTTAAAACATTGAACATACACGCGTTAAATTAGTCCCTATGAGTTCTATGAGTTACTACGCTGATGTAAGGATATGTAACCAACATTTGATGGTAAGTCACTCAGGCCTGCTCGAGGTTCCGTCTCTTGGCAGCGTGTATTGAGGACAGCGCTGATTGGCCGAACTCTCTCGGAGGGGAGGGATGAGAGGTACTTGGTGCTCCCACATTAATCACGGCTCTACAGCCAATCAGGGGCGTCCGTGAGCTCACGCAAACGGAAGGAGCGGATAGCGCTGTCCTCCGAGTGTGTTACGCCGCCCCAACGGTTCGTGAGCGAGCGGTTCGAAAAGATGCGGTCGGTTGGCGTCACGTGGTTCGGAGGAAACACGTGATAGTCTTCGCCCTCCCGGCTGTGTGGTAGTAGTAGCCTTAATGTGGGAGCCCCCTAGTGACGGGGAGGAATTGGACACGACTAAATTAGGGAGAAAATCAGGGAAAAATCCAAAAAAAAAAAAGGATCAAGCAACTCCTTCTAGATGGAGCCTGATTAGATTAATTCAGAGAAGATTAATATCTAAGATCTTATCAGAACTAGTTAGATATTTCTGACTATTCTTTCCTGGTTTGTCATGATTTTGTGACTGTACTGTCACAACCGCTAATACAGAAATGTCTTCTCTTGCAATGATTTGTGTTTTAGTGAAGTTGGGTTCTGTAGTAAAACTTGTAAGGTTTGAACAGTTTTTAGTTATTGCTTTTGTTTCAGTCAACCTTCAGGATATTGTGATTTAGTTGGTTCTATTTTTTAACGTGATAAATGCAGTAATAAATTACTAATTTAAACCATAGCCACCCTCTCCTGAATGAAACCGTTTCTGATGAGGTGGAATTAAATTAAATATATGGGGCATGCAAGTCCTCATTAGCTGTGTATATTCATATGTTAAGTATTATGGCCTTCATATATGAAAGTAGAAAATGCCAGCTCCCATTATGTTTTTTTGGGTGCTATTGGCAATTCAGCTTCCCAGATAAGCGCAGTTATTTGCAGAAGTGACACGTATTGCTTTCACTCTTCTCATCCATCTTCAGTCCCTACTGATTGATGATGTAACTCAAAAATGAACTGTGCTTTCATTAGTGTCAGGTAGAAGAAGTAACCATAAATGTGATCTGTGAAGATTGGTGGTTCTCAACTCTGGTCCAGGAAGACCACCATGCTCATTTTGGTGTCTTAGTTTCCAACATGCCTAATTTAACTAATCTGACGATAATTAGACGAATGATAATTAGCAGCTTTTTCTGAATTCAAGTGGTTGCGACGAAGAGCTGTGAAAACATGTGCAGGACAGATGGTCCCCCAAACCGGAGTTGAGAACCTTTAGTTTAGATAAACATCAATAAAACATCATTAACATTATTCATAAAAACCTGAAAGACCCGATAAGCATTGCCAAGCCCATATGAGATTATAAAATCTTCTGAGGTGGTGGGGATGCCTGTTAGATTATGCGCTGCTACCGAAACATGCCTGTTCCTATTTATCAAATCCATAATTAATGGTTCTCATAAAATATTAACCTAGATGCCTGTGTGCAGTGTGTTTCGTGGCATAATTCATAATTGTTAATGCTATTTCATATACAATGTTAGTACCTCCATAAAAAATAGTACAATTTCTTCTTCAGGTTCAATCACGGAAAACTTTTATGGTTGAGACTTATTTTTTTCTAGTGTCTGTAATAAAATATTTACATATCTCCTTCTACATGTTAAAACATTTGCTATTCAGACAGATCACATTATTGGATCATGAATGTACATATTTATGTATTATCATATATACTGTAAATAGAAAGCGAGCTTTCTACAGTATGTAGTTGTCATGAGTTTGTAATAGCTGTTCTAAAATGTTCTTACAGCTGATGCAATCCATAATTGCAATTTCGAAATTTTGAAAAAGATTAAAAGTGCTCATTTCGTGCCAGAAGGATTCTCATTTAAAATGATCTGGATAAGTATGCAGCAGCTGCTTTAATGCAGTGTGACCCTTTTTGGGTGCCGATGCTTCAGTGCCCTTTAGTATAGCTTTTTATTAGACCTTGATAATCAAAATAAGAAAACAAGCCTCAATCTTTCTTCCAAGAATAAAGAGTCTGGAACAAACAGGGGACTTTAATTAGGCTTGGAGCTTAAGTGCAGAAATATTCTTCCATAGAACAAACGTTAATAAGTGTTTGGTTTGGTTTTACTAATCATGATGATGATGGTTGAGACTCTGGGATTTTGGTTTATTTTGGCTATTGGGAACGGATTTTGCCTGAGGTAATAGGAAGGTAGAAGAAGATGGCACAAATGACAGGTACAAACCCCTACAGAGTGCTCACCAGGAGCGAGGTGTGTGACCTTCTTAGTGCTCCACAAGTTAGTTTTCACAGCATGCATCCGGAAAGGCGAACTCTAGGAAGGGCAAGTTGAGCTGGTAGGTTTTTGGGTGATCTATGAAGTTTTGTGAAATATGCCCTTGTATTGAGAAACGTTTGACTGCAATTTATCATCACTCGCCTTGTGAGGACGCCAGTCAGTAATAGAGCGTATATCAGGCTGCTCTGTCTCTCCTGAATCAGTCACCCATGTTCTCTGGCAGTCTAGTCAGGCTTTATTCTGTTCAGATAGATGATGGATTCAAAGCCTATCTTGGAAACACTGGATGTAATGCTAGAATACACCCTGAACAGGATGCTGGTCCTTGGTAGGATACCACAAAAACACTGAGGACAATCGACACACATTATTACATATTATTCATATTATTCATATTATTGAGGACAAATTGTCTTTCGCAGACAGAAACAGGGAGAACATGCACATAAACCTGACACAAACAGTAACCTAGGGCTGGGAAATGCATTTAAAATGAATTGAAACCAACATTCAGAACCTGAATGTGTGTGTTTATCTTCATGCACTGTCCCCTTAAGATAAGTGAATCATGTGTATAGTCATGTGTCTGTTTCCATCCAGTCTGCGACAAGGAAACAACATGAAGGAGAACTTAAACACCGAGCCAACTGAGTTTGTCCGGCATTTGGACAACTGTCAGTAACACAAGCATACTGTACAAATGTTACAAAATATATGAAAAGTTTAGAATTTGAACTGGTGAGCGGTGACGGCAGGCAGAGTGAGTCCGTGTGGGCAGAGGCTCCTGTGAGCTTCCATCGAATGACTCCTTTCACCGGCTTCTCCTCGCTCTTATTGGCGTGGTGGTAGGCGGGTATCTCTCGGACAGCCATCACCTGGGTGGCTTTCCCGGCTGGGAACGGAGACCTTGACGTGATACGCTCAGCGGCCTCTTCCTCTTCGGCGGCAGGGTCGTGATGTCCGGCTCTGTTTGACAATGCAAATGCCGCAGGAGCTCCACCAGTCTGCTCGCGGCTGTCCTCAGTGCGATGATCAAACGACAGTCTTCCATTCCCTCTTTTGAAGTCCATTTGACTCATAGATTCACACGTCTCGTATGCCACCCGTCTCAGTTTAGCGTCCGCCATGCAACTCTGCTTTGTAGAACTCTGGACCCCGAGCTACACTTCCCACCTTGGTTTCCCAGTGTGGGGAAAAGATCCATTAGCGATGATTATTCAGCAGCTGTGCCCGTTCCCACAGCCCCCGCCCCTTCGCATAATTTGCAGTCAGGAAGCTATGAGGTCGAAATAACTCAATAAAATTAAAAAGTAATTAGTAAAAAAATTGTTTGTTAATCATAATCGAGGTAAAACCTTCAGGTAATCGATTGAGGTGACATCACCCAGCACTGCATTACCCGGGGAGCCTGTAGCTGTGAGGCTGTAATGTTATTCACTGCACCATCATGCCACCCCATCTCTCCCCGAACATCATAAATAGCAGAGGGACAGCCCCATTACAGGATTGCTTAGGTAGCTGTCCCTGCAGTCTAATCCATTAATAATGACTTCCCTCAGCAAGCCAGCTGTCAGACCTCTTCAAAATGCAGTAATCAGAGCAACTTAATTCCTTTTCTGCCCTGGAACTTTTATGATTCTTTACCTTCTTCTTGCACATCTGCAGAATGCTCTTGGCAAGAATTGATAATAATTTTGTGCAATGGACATGCTCTGTGTTGAAAGGACAGTTGTAGTGTATGTGGCTCTAATTTGTTTTTGTTCTTTTATCTCAAAAATCGATCTTGTCACCTATGTTACACCCATGTTGTCAACAAGGTTTTCCGCCACAAATGGGCTTCACTTTGGAATAGAGTGCATGCTTTACATTTGATTAATTAAGAGGAAGATGAACATAAATCAGAAGATGGACTCTACATACCAGTGTAAACAAGTGTACAGAATCTAAAGGACCGCCAACACAGAGGGATGTAATGGCAGACTGTTCATTAAAATGTTCTAGCAACAACACTCTACAATAGTAATACCAAGAACAATGTTCTAATGAGCGTTGTCGCTCTTAGACATGAAACATATGATTATAACCTGTTCGATCTTTACAGCCATTCCTCCCGCTCCCTTCTTTTTAGCTGTCTATCTTTGTCATTTCTTGTTTTTCCCAGGTCGATGATGAATAGATTAATGGACCTGTTGTGCTCAGATTGATCTGACTGGAACTGGAATGACTATGTTCATGAATGGATGAGTAAGAAAGTAAATGCACTACAGCCTGGACAAAGCATTTCTACGTTGAAATCTGAAAACTATATTATAAAACAGATATGGAGATCTGAATCCTAACACCAACATTAAATTCAGACCTCGGCTCGAAGAAAATTGAATTGATCAGGCCTGCTTTTTAATTCAGTACCCTGTTGTGTATGGATGAGTCGAGAGAACTTGTATTGCTCTGTATTACTAACATATTCATGTTACAAGATAGATCACAATACTCTGCAAATCTAGTTATAAGTATTAGAACTGTGTGTGTGTGTGTGTGTGTGTGTGTGTGTGTGTAAATATTCCTTGAATTAGTCTGTTATGGTAAGACCAGGACATAAGGGGAGCTAACAACACAAACTCCTACTTTCTCTCTCTCTCTCTCACACACACACACACACACACACACACACACACACACACACACACACACACACAATAATCTATCTAAATGAATTAAAGAAATCTTGGAAACAGTCAGAAAAAAAACACATAAAGGTACTGTACAGGGGGAAAGAGAGAGAGAGAGAGAGAGATCCACTGAGCCAGATATGAAGGAGCTCTCTCTCTCTCTCTCTCTCTCTCTCTCTCTCTGAGTGATGGAATGAGTCATGTACAGGATGTAGGGTGTGTTTTGGACACTTGGTGTGTAAATAACGATTCATTTGATTAATACACTTTGTGTATTGAGAACAGAATGTATGTATGTAATAAGCTATTACAGACTTCTTGTCTGTGTGTGCGTGTGTGTGCTCGTGTGTGCGCAAATGTTTGTGTTTACATGAACCAGCGACAAAAGTCAAATAAGGAGTTCGAAAGCATCATTATATAAACACACACAAACACACCTCTATAATAAATAGATGATAATGATTATTGTTGGGAAAATGGATCATAATGAGAAAGTGCACATTATCATTTGATATATTTTTGCATGTTTGTGTGTGTGTGATATAGGTGTACAGCACTAACAGCCCTAATGGAACTGCAGGAAAGACGTTTAAAGTTCATCTGCAGCTCTGGGACACAGCAGGGCAGGAGAGGTTCGACTTTATAATAATTCAATATTTCATTGCTTGTACTGTCCGTATCTATTTAATGTGTTACAGGCTTTTAAAGATTTTTAAGGTCATTTAAAATAAATATAATTCTTCTCAACTCAGCCAGGTCCATAATTATTTGGACAGCGACACACCGTGTTTTTTTTGCGTCTGTACACTAACACAATGGATTTGAAATGAAGCAGCGATGTGTTTCCATTTGAGTTTGCTTTTGGTTTCTGTTCTTGGAAATTGTCAATACGCAGTCCAAAGAGGTGCTGATGCATGTGAAGGAAGTTAGCAGTAGGCTGAAAAAGCAATAGAGATTTATCAAGAGTTAGCAGAAACTTTAGGAGTAGCCAAATCAACAGCTTGGTACATTCTTAAAAAAAAAAAGAAAAAGAAAAAAAGGAATGCACTTGAAGGCAAAAAGGACTTGAAGACAACTAAAGTGGATGATCACAGAATTGTTTCCTTGTTGAAGAAAAACAGTTTAACAACATCTACCATCTAGCCAAGGACATCTTTTAGGAATGCCAAGAGGCTTTAACTGTGCAGTCATGAACAGAAAGGCCAGATCAGACTTCGACTGGATGGGAAAAAAAAAAACAAAAATCTTCAAACTTTTAAAATCTGCCCAGTTGTGATACAATATAAACTGGAAACAAAATGATTGGAAGAGAAGAGTATGGATAAAATAAGGAAGGGCTCATGTTCCAACACATACCACATCATCTGTCAAGCATTCGAGAGGCCTGGTGTTGTGGTATGAGATGTACATCTGCCCCTATAACTGGATCACTGCTGTTTATTGATGATGTGGACGCTGATAGAAGTAGTAGGATGAATTCTGAAGTGTATAGAGCTCTACTTTCTGCTCAGATTCAATGAATGCCTCCGAGCTAGGACATGACTTCACATTATAGATACGTAGATAATGGTCCAAAACAAACCACAAGAGGGTAAGGAAGTGAAATATTCTTAACGGGCCAAGTTAGCCAACTGGCCTCAACATAAGTGAGCTGCTTTTTACTTTCTGAAGACAAAACTGAATCCAAAAAGACTCACAAGTGGTGATGGAAGGCAGCTGCAGTAAAGGCCTGGCAAAGCAGCTCAAGCAAGGAAGCGAAGCTTGTGGTCCAGACTTCATATTCATGACTGTTTGTAAATTAGGAGAGAATAATGTCATATTCTGTTAATCCCCTGGAATTAGTTCGGCTACACTCTAGTCACATGTTGATTACATCATATCAAATCCACTGTGGTGAAAATGGGGGAAAAAAATTTACAGGACTTTTCTAATACTTATGGACCTCACTGTACTAATTGTGAGTATAAATAATGTCATAATGCACTGTAGCATAATGCTAACACTGTACAATGTCATACTGATATACTGTATGTAAAATAATACACGTAAAATATGTCACATGACTCATATCATCAATGAATACATGTGAATGAAGACTAATTGAAATGTTATATACTGTATATTGTTATCCAACATTAAAACAGTAAAAATCTTTGGACTAAATGGTCTCAAAGTATGATCTAAATATTTCTGACAGTACATTAGTTTTTATACATTTAAGATGTTCTTGAGGTTTTAGGAAGCATTACTTTAAGGATTTTAATGTTTGTTTTTCTGCAGTTTTTCTGACATTGACATTACTTTGTCTTTCCAACAATCTTAAAGTAATCTCTTAGTAAGATTTTTCTAGTTACAGATTTCAACAAGATTCATGATTTGTCAATAATATAATTTATACAATCATGTTTTTTACTGGCTGAAAACAATCCAGGCATTACCTCATAGAGGACTTTATTCCCTGCTTAAGATTTTACAATTTTATTTAATAAAACAAAATGGATTTGTTGGCAAAAAGCTGTGGTTTAAAAAAAGAATATGCTGCAGGAATTGTGTATGAAGTCTTAGTTACCATGCAGTAAATTTGTGCTGAGGACATAAAATCGTTTTTGAGCTTTAATATATACACCAATCAGCCATAGCATTAACAGATTAACACTGATTCTTAATTATATCCCCATAAACTGGTGACAAGATCATGGGCACCCGAGGCTCACCCGTACACACAGGGACCAAAGGCCAGCCCGTCTGATCCGATCCCACAGAAAAGCCAGTGCAGTACAAATGACAGGAAGAGAAAGGCACCAGAACATCCAGTGCACCACAAGCCGAGGCTTCTGGCCCGGCCACCAAACTGCCCAGATGGCTATCTAATCGAGCACCCATAGGATGCCCTGGACAAGCAATTCACTTACAACACCGAAAGCATCCACTGCACACCACCAGAGGATATTCAGGGCCATGCCTCAAGGGGGCAGAGCTGCCCAGGTGCCACAAGGGGACCCTACTACAGCATATGTGTTGTAATGTTATGGCAGTTCAGTGTACTGTCTTTAATGTCTTTAATGTTTAGATCATGTTTAGATTCTTTTTAATGAGATTCTTCTTCTTCTTCTTAATAATAATAATAATAATAATAATATCTTGATTACAGGTTTAGAAGCTTGACAACAGCTTTCTTCAGAGACGCAATGGGATTCCTGCTCATGTTTGACCTGACGAGCCAGCAAAGCTTTCTGAATGTTCGCAATTGGATGAGTGAGTAATAATTCTAATACATAGATATAATAAATATATTAGAACATTTTATTACATTATTTTTCTGTGGTATTTGTACAAATCTAAACTCAGTTTGTACTTTTTTTTCCCCCATATATTTTTCTCAGACCAAAAATCTGGTTTAAATAAATGTACAAAGTAAAAAGGATCATCATTATTTTTTACTTCAAAAGGTGCTGATCTTAAATTTTAAATAAATTGTTTTTCCATCACTGAAATTCTACCACTTTTGAATGTAAAGGTCAGCTACAAGCGAATGCTTACTGCGAAAATCCAGACATCGTTCTCATTGGAAACAAAGCGGACTTGCCGGATCAAAGAGAGGTTCAGGAGAAGCAGGCTAAAGAACTGGCAGATAAATACGGGTGAGTGCAAGAGATACAGCCAAGTGTAAAATCTGAGCTCATTACTCTGTTAACTAAGACTTAACTTAAGGTCTGTATTAGGTACTAGCTGACAAAAGATACTGTGGGGCCGATCAACATAGGCAGCGTAGTACACCAGGAGGCGCAGCACAAAGTATCTTCTAGTTACACACACGTTGTAGCTTAAATATGATTAGAGGAGTTCAGGAAATAAGAGGACAGGTGAGTTTAGTAGTTAATAATGTTGAAGCCTAAATAAAGTAACTCGTGTTAGAAGTAGTGTAGTGTGAAAGCTTTAATACAGCTTATATACCATTAGTAAACCATTTTAATTTTAGGTGTGTAAAAACAAATGGCTGTTTAAACATATATTTTCTTGATAAGGGATTGAGCAATGTGTTTTCCCTGTTCGCAAGCTTCTTCCAATAAACAGCATGTGTTATATCCTTAGCATCATGCAGACTTGTATAAGGTCAAATAAAATAAAATAAAAATAAAGCTTATAATGTTGAATTTGCACTCAGGACCTACAGGTACACTGGGTAAACTTGGAAAAACCTAGTGTAGTCATTTTTTTCTTCTGTTGGTCTTGGTGCCAGCTAGAATATTTTTCGTCTTATCCTCTTAAAGGTTTTCTTTTTTCATTGGTACAGTAGTACCGACACAACATTTGAAGTCATAAGGCTGTTTGGGCGATTGAAAATGGAAGTTGGTGCTACATTTTTTAGGAATTTGTAACCTGTAAAAAATAAATAAAAACAGAAATGAACCAAGTATAGATTCTTGTGGAACACCATAGAGAATGTCTTCGATTTTTAGACACATAATCACCAATTACCTGACAGTCCAACCCCTTTTTCCAGTTTATCTAGTAGCTGACAGTTTTAACACTTTAAGAGCAAAAGGATTGTTCTCTTCAGCATTGAGTGTGAGATCCATAAATACTTTCAGTACCATGGTTTCTGAAGTGCGATAAGATTTTTGTCTCAACTTGAAAAATAAACTGTAGACTGTAGTGGCTTTCACTGCCATCTTACATTTCTATGGTTGGGGTTTGAATCTCTTCTCTACCTCTCTACTGTGTGTGCGACCAATTGGAGATGGTTAGTACGAAGGTTAACTCGATTAAAAAATGGAAGCATAGAAGAACTTGAAAATGTGTTGCTACCAAGAGGACCAATCAATGTTGTTGTAGTTTCTATCAAAGGCTACAGTATGGTGTAGGGTACAACTTAAGGTACGTGGCCTGGTCCCCATTGCTACAAAACATACTGAGAGTACAGTATCAAAGGGAAATTTAAAAAGAAACATTAGGACTGGGTCTACAGGGCAAGTGATACCTTTTATCACAAACATCACTTTTCATAAAAAACTGTAAAAGATCCGATCAGGTAGAGCACCAGTCAGAGGCTGGATACTGTAGATGTTTTCAGACCGATCCCTTTGTAAGGGCTTTAACAATCTATACAAAGTTGTTTTAAAAAATGCTAATTTTTATATTGCTAGGCTGCAGTTTAAATAATATGGCAAGAGGTGTATAATTAACCAGTGATTGACTCCTCAGCTGTAATTGTCTGTAAGTAATAATTTATTAGTCTTTCATTTCTTCCTTTATAACCTGTAGTGATGTGCTCTACGGGCCAGCGCAGTTCTGTTGTAATCTGACACACGATACATCTCCACTGTAATTATGCACCAGAACTTCATGGCTTGTTTTGTGTAATGACTCTAATGATTGAAGTACTGTGTGATTTGTTCAGTTGAAGAAGGAGAGCGATTATGGTATCTGTTTAAAAAAAAAAAGTAAGGTGTATCAGTTTCTTTGTTGTGTGTCATTTATCAGTGCGTGGGAATTTTTATTCACTCACTCCATCACTCCCCAACCTTCAGGAACTGTTTTATTTGTAACAGAGTCACAGTGAATTGGGAGTCTGGCAGAAATATTAAGCCCAATGCAGGAATACACCAAAAATTTCAGTTGATAATTTAGAGTTTCCAGTCCAGCTACTGCAGTGTTGTTGTGAGGAGGGGAAGTAGATGGAGAGAACCTGTGAAACTGCTAATCTAAGCTTAGCATTGAGCTCCAGATGCAGAGGCAGCATGAGGCAGCATCACCGCCATTGTTTCACCAGAATTAAGATACAGTGGAACTTTGGTTTGCGAGTAATGCGGTTTGTGAGTGTTCCGTAAGACGAGCAAAAATTGTTAATAAATTTTGACTTGAAAAACGAGCAAGTCTTGGTTTGCGAATGCCAAGTATCATGTAGCACGCATGCACTTTTTGTTTTGATGCCGAGCGTCTTGTGATCACAACCCAGCCAATGGTTTTTCTCTCTCTTGCGCGCCAAATTGTGCGTAATCGTCTCCCCTGCTGGGTCTTAGTGTGCGTCTCTCACTGGTATAATCAACATCAGTGCATGCGTGTACTGTTTACTATAACACCGTGACCATGAGTCTGTGCGTAAAACATATTTGATTTTGTGGTTGCATGCGTGTGTGTACAGAGCGCGTGTACTGTTTATTATAACACTCGTGTGTGCGTGCGTGTAAAGCAAAAGCAAGTTTTATTAGTGAGGTTAAAGATCTATTTTCTCTCTCTGTGTGCCAGGCTGTCAGCATGCACTTTGTGTCTGTGTGCGCGCACGTCATTGGTCACCGTGTGCCTTCACACACACGCCTCCTCCTTTTCGCCTTCATACACATACATCCCTCCTCCTCTCACCTTCACACACACACACACTCAGTCTCTCTAATGAAAGTGCTCTGTCACGATTCTTTTCACAGGTAAAGTGCAGTTTGTTTTAGTTTTACTTTACAGCAGTGATTCCAGTTAGTGTGTGCTCACGCAAGTGTCATTAGCGATGTTCCTTGTTAATTTTTTCAGATAAAACAGTGTTTCCGTGTGTGTGTGTGTGTGTGTGTGTGTGTGTGTGTGTGTGTGTGTGTGTGTGTGTGTGTGTGTGTGTGTGTGTGAAACTCAAATAAGAGAGGAGGAAGAGTTACTGTGTAAGATGAGAAGGGGGAGGGGCTCATTCCTCTTCTTCTCTTACTGTAGCTTCACACACATACACAAACACACATACAAACACCCAGCACCTGCACGCACTTAACACTTATCTGTCGGGGTTTATTTTTACTTTTATTAGGAGTAAAGTGCAGGTTAATTTGTAAAAAAAGAATTTTTACTTTATATTTTATATTTATTATTTTTATATATTTATTTTTTTGGGCTGTGGAATTAATAATTTGAGTTTTCATTATTTCTTATGGGAAAATTCACTTTGATTTAAGAGTGTTTTGAAACACGAGCCCAATTCCTGGACAAATTATGCTCCAAGGAATAATTCAAGATTCCACTGTATTTCGATATATACATTTCATATTAAAAGTGCAGAAAACTACACAGCAAATCATATGATTTTGAAAACATAGATTTCCGTGCGCATCATTGTTCGACTGTCTATGTAGAGCGTCAGACCTAAAGAGGCCAAAGCAGAAACACTTACAGGGACAGGCATTCAAAACCCCAGATACAGTAATCAGCAGAACTAGAAAAAATTATCAAAACAACACATAACCCCATATTATTTCTCAAATTATAATGATTTCAAGATCTAATTCATCTCTGTCCATCAGGACTGTGGTTCTCAGAGTGTTACTGTAGCTACAGCCAGAGGGAAATCAGACCTTTATCAAAGTTATATCTGAGTTCTTGGTTATCAGCTTATTTGACCTGTTCGACTTACAAAAGAAAGGACCAAAACTAAGGAGATTTTCTTTTTTTTTCCCAGGGTGAGTTAGAGGACAAGATGTGCTGTTCCTTCTGTTTTTCTTTTTATCGCCTTTTTTCCAAGGCACATTTATACTACAAAAAGAATTTAAAAAAGCGAGTATGGTGCATACTCTGCATCCTGATGTGTAATTTATTACAAACACAATCTAGCTTTAAATCAGAATTCAAATCATTTTGAATTTGCACGGTACATTTTTGATTGCTAATCTCATAATGGACGTCCAAACTACAAACATGCATCAAAAAAATCAGCAGCGTTTGAACACTGTAAACGCAGAAGGTGTACAATGCTAATTCGAGCTCAGGTTCAGTGTCTGCAGCACAACAACAGGTTTTGTGATGTAAACTGCATAGAAAAGTCAGCCAAGGCGTTTCAATTAACTCTTATTAAACATGTCCCTGTGGGCATCAAGGGGCAAAGGGCCAGGTGTGTGTCTTACTCCGTATGGCCATTGCTTTTTGATTTGTCTCTCAGAAGGGCAAATTCATTTAGACCATTTTGCACCCGAGGCTAATGTTGGACAAAGATTTTTTTCATCTAATTGTTCTTTAGAGCAGAGTTTCATCACTTTGTCTCTCATTGCAAAAGTCATCTCAGTCTATGTTCAAATCCCATTCTTGGTCATTTGTCGTTCTCTTTCTCCTCTCCAGCATCCCGTATTTTGAGACGAGCGCAGCGACAGGAGCGACTGTAGACAGAGCCGTGGTCACTCTGCTCGACCTGGTGATGAAGAGGATGGAGCAGTGTGTGGAAAAACCCGATAAAGTGGATGCACATCACACAGACAGCACCAGCAAACTGAGCGCCACGCCAGCAGCGGAGAAAAATTGCTCCTGTTAGAAATTGCCTTATTGCGCCCTCATGTGGACGGGTGTGGATTTAAAGCTCACTCCTGCGGTTACAAATGCAGGGCGCTGGATCTGTTTGTGAATGTGTTTTTAAAAAAAAGTCTAAACATTTCTTTCTTGTATGTAGTAGTGAATTAAGAAGAAAGAAAAATCTGGTTAAGAAGCTTTTGGTATTTTTCCACTTCATAATCGGTCATTTAAAAACCCGTTTAAACAGTTAGTCATTATAACAATATTTATTTCTTTATAAATTCTTTATGACAGGTTATGAGTTTTTACTCTGATAGTTTTAATACGTGCAGTAACGCATGGATATCCTCAATGTATGACTGAATGTATGCATTTGTGTATCCACTTTTATGATCTGAATGCTCTCTGCCCTTTAATTCTAGAGGTATATATTTTGTGTGTTGATCTCCAGTGCACTTTGGAGTGACTTCTGACATCTGTTTAGGTTTTTATCTGTATTTGTTTAGAATATATCTATTATATAGGCTATTCTAGATTTATTGCATTTAAATCAATTTAACAATCAAGAATCATTGAAATTATTATTTTTTCTATATTTAGGACAGAATATCTAGGAAACTTTTAAATACAGTATATACATTAGATTCAACACTTATTGCAGTGTCCAAAATGCATGCTCTTGTTTCCACATCAAGACCATGCATTTTCCACATAAAGCATTTCCATTACATTTAGCTGTTTTTTTTGTTTTGTTATTATTATTATTATTATTATTATCATTATTATTATTATTAATATTATTTTGCCTGACACCTCCTAAAACACAACCAACTCCATTTCCTTTAATTGTTTAACTTTAGCTTTAATTTCAGGTTTAAAGGTTCACAATGAATGCTGGGTTTTATTCTGTTATACTGCTGTAGCGTTGTCATGGAAATGCTTATTTTTAGTCCCATCTAAATATGTTGTTTGGAAAAGGAACAAATTCGGGTTAGTTCTAAACTACTGCGTGACTTTCGTTGGCTGTAAGAAAATTTGAAAAGATCATTTTGTTAAATGTTAATTTAGATACAGTGCTTAGAACATACTGAGGAGACATGCATACAACACATTAATACACGCGGTCTTCAAGTCAAACTGGACCTTGTGATGAAATTTCCCATGAATGGCCTCTGAGTGGTGCAGTGGTAAAGTGCTCGCCCTATCGTCCGAAGATGGCGAGTTCGATCCCCGGGTGATGCTGTAACCTCTCGCAGCCGGAGGTCTAGAGAGAGCTGATTGGCCGAGCTCTCTCAGAGGGGAGGGATGAGAGGTACTTAGTGCTCCCACATTAATCACGACTCTACAGCCAGTCAGGGGCGTCTGTGAGCTCATGCAAACGGAAAGAGCGGATATCGCTGTCCTCCGAGTGTGTTACGCCGCTCCCAACAGTGCGTGAGCGAGCAGTTCGAAAAGATGTGGTCGGAGGAAACACATGATAGTTTTCGACTGAGTGGTAGTAATGTGGGAGCCCTCTGGTGACGGGGAGGAATTGGACACGACTAAATTAGGGAGAAAATCAGGGGAAAAAAAAAAAAGAAAGTTCTCATGAATGAAGGTGTAAAACTTCAGTAAAGTCTGGTACAGTGTAAATGTTTTTAGGAAGGCCGTACGTCCATGATTGGTTCCCACCGCACTCATTCCAGTGAACATTCAGTGAGAGGAACGTTCGATCCTTGAAAATCGACTGACACTGTAACTTGTCACCAACTTATAGAAGAGACACATCTGTTTGTAGAAACAGGATCATGGCTCCGGAGTACTGAGGAAACTTTTTACCGTGATGGAATCCAAATACTAGTGAAACACTGGGTAAGTGCATTAGTGTATCAGGGGATTAAGTAGAGAATTTTTTCTCTGTGTAATCAAAGGTCCTGGTTTGACTTGAACACCCCTTATAGTACTAATAGTTATATAAGCAGTAATATGCCTTTTCTTTTTCAATCCTAGATTTGTTTCCAAAACAGTACTCTATCTCTATCTATCTATTAGACCATCTCCATCCACTCAACCTTGTGTGGATTACTTTTGAATTTTTACTTTTTTTTCCGGAAACATCAGCAACATGGCCTTAAAGTACAAAGACATTAAATGCCAGTGAAAGTACAGTGGCGCTGTAATAATTGGGGCAGCTGTTGCTATGAGTACATGGGATAAAAACTCCTGAATGTCAGTTATTTTATTTTGCTTTCATGAGCGGGCAGTGGTTTAGACAGACTGTGTAATGTGCTCATTGATCATTAAAAGCACTTTGTGTTATCTGTACAGTATGTCAAAAAACGCTGACTGCCTACATAACAACCTCCTTGCATGCTGTTTGTGTGCCAAAAACAGTTTTTTTATGTATTGTGTACAAAAATTAGTTTAATATGGCTTGCCCTTGACATGCATCTATACACCAAAATATACAAATACGCATATGGTATGTATGTATGTTTGTAAAGACCGCAAGAGTTTCTTTGGATAGGAGGGTTATTTTAGTTCATAGAGAGCAAATGAAAATCTCCCTTTATACACCAGAATTACATTATATCCATTGAAAGCAGCCTTGCTCCTGAATGCACGCAGTGTATCTGTTTAGATCTATTTCACACACACAGTACTTAGGAGTTGTTTTTAATTCCTCATGTTGTCTACATGAGGAGTTTCACATTCTAATTCTAATTCCATAAAACACGATCCTTCTCGTTAAATGTTTGCACACCGAGCTAAAACTAAAGTGTATCTACTACCGAAATGTTACACATAATCTGCAGTTTATTACATTACACAGTGATATAAATAATTAGTCAAACTAATAAACAGTACTACATATCGCAGTTAAAATGACCCAGTGCACCCTGTGCATTATGGGTAAAGCTAACATTCCAATAGGCAGGCACTAAGAACTACACAGTATAAATGGCGATGAAATGTTTTGTTAAAATGGATTCTATGCATTTTTTGTGTTTGGGACATTTCATAATGTGTCTGTGCTCTAGTAAGTAAACCTATAAAATCTTACTCATCGATTTAAGTGTTTAAGACGAACCCTTTGTGTGAGTACTGCACATTTAGTAAGTTTAACTTGAACCAACACCATGAGCTAAACTGAAGCTTTTCAAGGCAAACAAAAAAGGAGAGAACTCCATATTTGAGGGAGCCAACAGAACTTAATAACCAACATATCAGTTTTAAATACTGTAGGATTGGTGCACAGAACGGGGTGGGGTTGGGGGACTATGATGTATGTACAGTTTTTACAAGAAAAACAGAAAAAAAAAACTATTATTTGTCCACACTAGGCACACAAGTTTTTTTTTTTTCCCCCTTTGCATTTTGTTTTTCTTTATTATTTTTTTTATTGGTGTGACACATTGTTCCACATTACTGCTTCAAACGTTTATATGATTTTAGGGTAATAATGCTATCTCTTTACAGGTATCAGTGCCAAATAACACTTTTTATAGCAGGTGTAAATTCATGTTTAGTTTTTCCTTGCTAAAAGTTTTTGCCATCCACTGACAATTTTTGGAGCAAATGTTAAACACATGAGCTTAAAGATCGCTTCTTGTTAGCCTTTGAGCAGTACACCATTATAAAAAAGAATGCTAAATTCAAGAAATTCTTTAAAGTTTACATTATTTCTCTCTTATTGTGCCTGCATACAGTAGCTCCACTGATGTTCTGTGCCAACCTGCTGACCTTATTACAGTATGTACCCAGGTCTTAAATAAATAAATGCATATAGAGTAGGTATGGAGTGTAACAGGTTTCACTCTGTTTACTCTGAGAACATTAAACTATACGTGTTATTCCTTAAGAATAAAGAAAAATGCCTCCACCGCCTTGGGGTTAATCTCTCTCTCTCTGTGTGTGTGTGTGAGAAAACAAATAACATTAATTTCTACTGAATTGCATGTGACTTCCAATGTTTGTTTTTGATTGTCTTAGATCTAATATTAGTATTTAGAGCCATTAAATAGAATGTGCTCGATGAATGAAAATAGTAGGGCCAAGTAGACATAATCGAGTAAAGTAAATTTTATAAGAAGTTTTTGAAATCTATAGGTCACTCAAACTCACGGAGTTTAAAGCATGTATCCTTGTATCATACTGTAAGAATCAGATGAATAAAATATTCTGTTAGAGTTTAAAAAGCTGTAAACTTTTAATTGACATGGGTAGTTCATGTTGGTATAGTAACTCTCACTCTATACAACGCTACTACTTCACATAGTCCCTATCACGAACCATGCATTTGCACCATCGTTGAACCCGACTCTCGAATCCTCTTCAAAAATCCCCTCTTCCCCTCCCCTCTTCTTCAACCCATTAGTATACATACACTGCTCTTGTCGAAGTGCATCAACTGCGAAGAGTTGGGTTTTACCAATGGTGCAAATGCATGACTATGTGGAGTACTGTACTACTTTTGTAGAGAGGAAGAGGTGCAATTTGCAAGACCTACGACAATGAATAAAAACATTATGCCGACTTTCGCATTACTTTTAGTACGGCTCTCGACGTGCATTAGCTGTACTGTACGTGCTGGATAGCACCAGTGTTTGTTGTTTGTCAGGAACCGATTAGCTCAGTCTTTCTGAAAGCATTGGAGCACACGTGCTTCATGTGTTCACATATTTCTACTAGTTTCCTAGGAGACATGAATTCAGTACAGCATGTCTTAAGAATGCAGTTTACTTGGTTGAGTATTCCTCTACACATTTAGAAGAGGAAAGACACGATCTTTGTGTGAATCCACAAATGTATACAGTATTAACGCACAAGAAACCAGACCAGTTCCATGCATATTAGCACATTTTAATTTAGAAAATTTCTTTTTAGAAAGAGTGAATGACAGCCTTTATCCATTTGGTTATGCTAGTTATGTGTTACTATGTACTGTATTAGCAATTAGCATATTTTCGCCAAACTAAACCCGCACCAGACCAACACTAACCGACATACACAAGCTCGGACCAAGAGGGAAGCCGTGCAGGTCTGAGCTGTCCTTTTTTTCAGTAAGATCTTATTTAAATAATTAGCATGAAGGAACACGTTTATAAGAGTGCTGTAGGAAAGACTATAAGAAAATATTGAATAATGAAATTTGGATAATGTTCCCAATTTAAACAGTTTAGCATTAAATTACAGCGCAAAACGATGTTCTTATATAAAATAGTACTAAACTAATTGCTCCTTTTTAGCCATTAGCATTAACGTCCTAGCCGTACACACTTAATGCTGACAGGAAAAATGAATTAGTTGACGTTCACAAAAGTATTTACATTATTTTCATAGCATGTACACCTTTAGGACAGAAAAACAAAAGAAAACGTTAAATTAAATACTAAGACTTTCCTCTATACAGTTAAAAAAATAAACAGTGCATGGCATGCGCATCGCTCGATGAAGATCACTTTGTGTGACACGTTTGGCAGCGAGAACACAGTCACCTCAACATTTAGCAGACGGAGTTAAGCTTATTGTCTGGACCGAAAACACTGTCCATGTAGACGTCGACTATGAGAAACAAGCCACCAACAAACAGAGGTTTCCTTTCCCAGGTTTAAAGATAGGTTAGATCCCAGGTATTAAAGTTAATGACATAAATATTAAATCTGCCTCTTTCTTTAATTAAAGAGCTTAAATGTTTCTTTTGTTGGAGTTTTGTTTGCTGTAAATGTTTTGCATGTTGTATTTAAATTTCTCGTACATTTGCCATCTCTATACATTCACAAGCTCTCTCTCTCTCGGTCTCTCTCTCTCAATTCCGGCCTGAAACGGTCTCTGCAGGCTTCTCGGGCTTCTTTACTTCTACATCGTCGTCATCAGAAAAGTCCAGTTTAAAGGTCTCCAGTGTCTGTCTCATCATTATTGACTCCTTTCTCCTACAGAAAACAACAACACATTAATATAGAATTTGTAATATATGAATATATTATTATTATTATTATTATTATTATTATTACTATTATTATTTCAGCAAATTATAGGCTATTAAGGAATCATCAATGATAGACAACTACAAAGCTGCAGCATTTTGTTTAAGGTTTGCACAGATTTCTGTATACACATAGTACGAGGGTGAGTCAAAGTACACTGACTGTACAATTTATTTGAATTAACTTTTGGAAAAGACCAGTCATTTTTCAGTCATTGTCTGACATCTTTATCAGAAGTGAATCTTCGAAGGAGCAAGGTCAGGACTATAGTGAGGACATTTTTGAAATTTTTGCAGTGTGTCGACAGTGTGGACAGAAGTGAAGCAAGATCACGTTCTCTAATAAGCATCTCACTGTAACGAGGGCTGCTCGTGCTGAACCTTTTTTCCTAATAATGTTCCAGACCTGGCCTTTGAGAATCACAGAAAACTTTAAGAATCAATTTTCCAGCTGATGGTTGACTTTTGAACTTTTTCCAAACACCCTCAGACCACAAAAAAAGCCCAGAATCACTGAACTCTGCTCTTCTTTCGTGCAAATCACAAGCAGCGCATCCGTTTTTGCTCGCACCGCAGTTACAAATGAACTGATGTAACACGGACACACCTACACAGCCGTGACTGAGGAGACGGAGCCCTGAAAGGAATTATAATTGAATATAAGCGGAGTGCGGATAAATTTTTGACTCACCCTCGTACATTAAGCAACATTTATATCAATGAGAGATTGTGTGTGTGTGTGTGTGTATGTATGTATGTATGTATGTATGTATGTATGTGTGTGTGTGTGTGTGTGTGTGTGTGTGTGTGTGTGGCTATTTAGGGAAATTGCTTAAATTAAAATAAAACATCATGTGCATAATTACTCTGTGTTGTTCTAACAGCAAACTATGATGCAAGTATAACAATAAATTCTAAGTGATGTCTGTATGCAGGAGACAGTTAATAAATCAGTGAACATCATAAATGAATGATGTGTGTGTGTGTGTGTAGATTAACTCACTTCATCTGTAGCTGCAGGTCGAGCAGCTGTTTCTGTAATCGGGCAGTGGACTCTCTCTCCTCTCCCAACTCTCGCTGTGTGTATCTGAACTGAGCCTCACGGCGACTCGCCTCCTCCTCTGCCTCGTTCAGCTGCCTCTTCAGAGATCTCATTCTCTGAGTCATCTACATTGACATGCAACGAACAAAATCACATTCGAATCCGAACGTAACTGGTGTTTCAAATCATCTGAATTTGACTTTGCTTTGTTGATATTTTGAATCACTGGATAAGTGTGAGTACGGTTATCTTTACTGTAATTCAACGCCACTTTATACTCATATCATCAACTCCACGTGCGCCATCTAGTGGTGAGAATGAATAAACGCAGTTAAAGTGTACCAGGTCTTTCTGCTCATTGCTGATCTTGTGCTCCTCCTCCAGCTGCTCACTCAGTTCATTGATCTTCCTCTCCAGCTTACTGATGGTGTTGTTCAGCACCACTTTGTTTCTGCAGAGAACCATGTGCATGTGCAAGAGAGTTTAGATCCGTATACTGTATGTAGCTAATGTAGAACTATATAACAACGTGTGTGTGTGTGTGTGTGTGTGTGTGTGTGTGTGTGTGTGTGTGTGTGTGTGTGTGTGTGTGTGTGTGTGTGTGCGCGCTCATTACCTTTCCTCCAATCTCAGCATGTTCTCCAGTTCTTTGGCTCGGGTCTCTGCTTTAGTTATCACGTGCTCCTGAACTCTGTTATTCTGCAGCTCCTCGATTTCACCCCTCAACTCCCGAACCTGAGAATGAAGTACTGATCACTAACAAGTTCCCAAATTATCGCGAAATATGTTTTGATACCAAACACAAGGTATTTATACCCTTGTTGCATCATACTATAATAAATTAGGCATTTACTGTAAAAGCGGTACATTTTATTATCATACTGTTCAATACAGGTTTATGTTTCATCTGATTACAGGATCATATCATGCGATGAGGACATGGACCATACCAGCATCAGTGTAAGGATTCCATAACTGATTATTCTTGATTAATGAAGTAATAAGTGACTCGATTACACACACACTATACAATCTGCACATGTCATTCTCTAAACTGAAATGGGGCTATACCTGTCTCTCCACGATCACTTTCTCACACTCCAGTTTATCATTAAGGTCCTTCTCCTGGATCAGTTTCACCTGCATCTGTTCAAACTGCAAGACAAACAACAAAAAACACTCAGAATTTGTGATTATTGTTGCACAGTATTCTGTCTACTACGAGGGTTATGGTTAGCTCTCTTAGCTATGGTTAGACTTTTTAGCTCTTCAGCGAGGACCATTTTCGAAATCTTTCCCATAACTACATGTATGAATCTTCATATCCTTCTAACTACTTACACACATGGAAAAAATTGTTGGTACCCTTCGGTCAATGAAAGAAAAACTCACAATGGTCACAGAAATAACTTTAATTTGACAAAATTAATAATAAATAAGAATTCTATGAATGTTAACCAATGAAAGTCAGACATTGCTTTTCAACCATGCTTCAACGGAATTATAAAAAAAAATGAACTCATGGAACAGGCCTGGACAAAAATGATGGTACCCCTAACTTAATAGTTTGTTGCACAACCGTTTGAGGCAATCACTGCAATCAAACGATTCCTGTAACTGTCAATGAGACTTCTGCACCTCTCTGCAGGTATTTTGGCCCACTCCTCATGAGCAAGCTGCTCCAGTTGTTTCCGGTTTGAAGGGTGCCTTTTCCAGACAGCATGTTTCAGCTCCTTCCAAAGATGCTCAATAGGATTGAGGTCAGGGCTCATAGAAGGCCACTTTAGAATAGTCCAATGTTTTCCTCTTAGCCATTCTTGGGTGTTTTTAGCTGTGTGTTTTGGGTCATTGTCCTGTTGCAAGACCCATGACCTGCGACTGAGACCCAGCTTTCTGACACTGGCCAGCACATTTCTCTCTAGAATCCCTTGATAGTCTTGAGATTTCATTGTACCCTGCACAGATTCAAGACACCCTGTGCCAGATGCAGCAAAGCAGCCCCAGAACATAACAGAGCCTCCTCCATGTTTCACAGTAGGGACAGTGTTCTTTTCTTGATATGCTTCATTTTTCCGTCCGTGAACATAGAGCTGATGTGCCTTGGCAAAAAGTTCCATTTTTGTCTCATCTGTCCATAGGACATTCTCCCAGAAGCTTTGTGGCTTGTCAACATGTAGTTTGGCATATTCCAGTCTGGCTTTTTTATGATTTGTTTTCAACAATGGTGTCCTCCTTGGTCGTCTCCCATGTAGTCCACTTTGGCTCAAACAACGACGGATGGTGCGATCTGACACTGATGTTCCTTGAGCATGAAGTTCACCTTGGATCTCTTTAGAAGTCTTTCTGGGCTCTTTTGTTACCATTCGGATTATCCGTCTCTTTGATATGTCATCAGTTTTCCTCCTGCGGCCACGTCCAGGGAGGTTGGCTACAGTCCCATGGATCTTAAATTTCTGAATAATATGTGCAACTGTAGTCACAGGAACATCTAGCTGCTTGGAAATGGTCTTATAGCCTTTACCTTTAACATGCTTGTCTATAATTTTCTTTCGAATCTCCTGAGACAACTCTTTCCTTCGCTTCCTCTGGTCCATGTTGAGTGTGGTACACACCATGTCACCAAACAACACAGTGACTACCTGGAGCCCTATATGTAGGTCCACTGACTGATTACAATATTGTAGACACCTGTGATACTAATTAGTGGACTCACCTTGAATTAACATGTCCCTTTGGTCACATTATTTTCAGTATTTTCTAGGGGTACCATCATTTTTGTCCAGGCCTGTTCCATGAGTTCATTTTTTTTTATAATTCCGTTGAAGCATGGTTGAAAAGCAATGTCTGACTTTCATTGGTTAACATTCATAGAATCTTTTTTAATTATTACTTTTGTCAGATTAAAAAGTTATTTATGTGACCATTGTGAGTTTTTGTGTGTGTGTGTGTGTGTGTGTGTGTGTGTGTGTGTGTGTGTGTGTGTGTGTGTGTGTGTGTGTGTGTGTGTGTTGACCTGTTCCACTGCTCTCTTGTGTTTGGTCACAAGTCTTTGCTCATTCTCCTGCATCTCCTCCAGGTCGGTTTCCAGATCAATCACTTGTTCCTAAATCACACACACGCACACACACACACGAGCAGTTTAATGCGCTGATGTCTAAAATGGAACTAAACTGTCGTTTTGAGCATTTGCTTGAAGTTGAACATTTAAATAGATTTTGGTTTCAAAATCTAGATTTTTGGATGACTCTGTGTACATAAAGGACGAGAGGAAACACTATTAACTATACATCCATATAATAAAACTGTAATGCTGGTGTGTCTGTACATTAATTTGTTGGAACGTAAGATGAGTAATAGAACACATCAAGATGATTTTCGGAATTTTTGTCTGTCTGTCTGTCTGTTTGTGCACGGATCACGTCAAAACTACTCAACAAATTTTAATGGTGTCTTCACACGTTTATTTGGCCGAGCTTGATGTAACACAAAGGCTTTGTGTCATCACAATCTGCCCACGGGAAGAGAAGATATGCTACTCTGAAGTTTAACTGGGAAAAAAAATGCCCTTGAAAAAGAATTCATTAATCTCATAATTCAACAGTTGGCGCTGTACATTTTTGAGTGTGCAATTGAAAATCCTACTTAATAAACACGAAAATCTCAAGTCGGGGAGCATCTAATATATTCAGCACCACTTTGTTTCTGCAGAGAACCATGTGCATGTGCAAGAGAGTTTAGATCCGTATACTGTATGTAGCTAATGTAGAACTATATAACAACGTGTGTGTGTGTGTGTGTGTGTGTGTGTGTGTGTGTGTGTGTGTGTGTGTGTGTGTGTGTGTGTGTGTGTTGTGTGTGTATTACCTGTGTCTGTTTGAGCTGTTTGCTCAGATCGTCTCTGTTCTGTGTGATTGTGTTCAGTTCCATCTGTAAATCCTCCACCGCTCTCTCAGCCTGCTTACACTGGAGCTGAATTTTCTCCCTCAGTTGGATTTCATCCTCAAGAGATCGCTCCTTATCCATCAGCTTATCGGAGACCTACACACACACGCACATGCACACACACATACACGCACACAGCTCTTGTAAGAATTCTGGTGAAAAATTATACAGAATGTGAACGAAGGTTGTACAGACTAAGAGGTACTTAAATCCACACGCTTTATTTTCTTTAACTGAGGAAGTACCGTGTATTCTGTATATATATATATATATATATATATATATTTATATATATATATATATATATATATATATATATATATATATATATATATATATATATATATATATATATATATACTGTTATTAAGGAAGCTGATACTTTCCTTCCAAGTGGTATTTTTTAATGTTAAATGACATTTTCTTAGAAACTGTGAATTAAAGTTTTTTATTTGGAAAATGGTCAATATCGCAATTTCAACATAATCAGAGCATTTCTTTTAAATATCATTTCTAAATATCACTTAATATTATAATAAACATTTTATTCAGTTGTCAGTTGTACAATATTTGAATTTGCACAAAACAACTTTTATAATGTACCTGTCATATCAAATTTTTTCTCCTGGCAGTGTGTGTGTGCGTGCGTGCGTGTGTGTGCGCTCCTATATGTGTGTGTGAGAAAGTGTATACCTCTCCCTGCAGGCGGCTGATGATCTGCTGCAAGCGTGCGATCTCCTGCTCCTTCTCCAAGACACACTCTTCCAGCTCCTCTACTCTGTGCTGTGTGTCCACTCGGAGTTTCTGCTGTAGACTCAACTCGGAGCTCGACTGAGATCCCAGCTGCAGAGCCTCTGCCAGCTAACACACACACACACACACACACACACACACAGAATAAAAATGAACAACTACAGTATGTATAGGGAGTTGATCATTGCTGTTGATCAAAAACTGTGCATGGAATTTTTAAATCTTTAAGTTCACTTAAATGTAAAACACTTCTGGGTGTAAAATAGATGCGTGCAAAGTGTACGTATGAATCTGGACAGTTTTGGAAGAGCTGCAGCGCCCCCTACTGTCAGGGTTTTAAAATGGCAACGCATACTATTTTTAACGTTCGTCATGTTACGTGTGTGTGTGTGTGTGTGTGTGTGTGTGCGCGCGTGTGTGTGCATGTGCACCTCAATCTCCAGTCTCGCTACAGTGCTGTTCAGCTCTACTGCTTTCTTTGCCTTGTTTTCTTTTTCAATCTCCATCTCCTCCAGATTCCTCTCAGTCAGCCACAGCTTCTCAGAGAGCTCCTGTGCATGCTGGGTCTGCTTCTCCAGAGCCTCCTGAACACACACACACACACGCACACATATATATACACAGTCAATAAAACAATCAATAGACAAAATGTCCTACCACACATTCCAAACAAATGAACAAACTAATCCGAATGTAAACAGAATACCAGTATGCAACCCTAATACACACACACACACACACACACACACCTCTGCATCTTGTATTCTGTTTTTGAGTGACTGCTGCAAGAAGTTAAAGGCGTATTCCTGAGTGTTTGCTTCCACCATGACTTCTCGCGCCTCTTTCAGTTCCACCTGCAAAACAAACACACACGAGTGAGCCATGTGACTGACACACGGTGTGTACCTGGGCAGAGGAGTATTGTACTGTACATTTCGCTGACTTTGCATCTGTGCGCCTGTGTGTACATATGGTACGAGTACAACACAGACTTTTATTATTGAAGCGGCATCAACACCCGTGTGTTAAGCGCATGGGATTTTCCCATTTACATTCTCCATGAGACACAAGTCACATGGAGGCCGACACGATTTAATGCTCATATAGATTTTCATTTGAAACGAGGTTCGCTGAAGCTGTATTTCTTACCTCGACCTGCTTGAAACGTTCCACCATCACATTGTTGTCGCTCTCCAGTTCGACGATCCTATCTCTCATCTTCTTCAGTTCCCCCTGGAGCTGCGTGTTCATGCGCAGCAGATCCTCGTTATTCACCAGCAAATTCCGCATCTCGAAGCGAATCTGGGTTCTTTCCTTCTCCAGCTCGATGCTCTCTGCTTCCAGAAACTGGTTCCTCTGTAAGAAGGGAAAGGGAAAGAAATCCATGCGCCTATTACTCCTTTAAAACGTCATTATTGACCACAATTCACTGTAACGCGTTCTTGCTTCACACACATCGTTGCGTTTAGGTTGTTCCCCATTGATGGAGGGGGTCAGGTTTATTTTCTGAATTTCGATTTATTAATAATGCATTTTTGTAAAGTGTGAATCTTGTCCTTTGCTGTACGTACTCTCTGGCATTCCTCCAGCTGTCTGGTCAGCTCTTCGATGTAATCGCGTTTGCTCGGCATGTTGTTCCTCATCAGGAATTGTGATGGAGGAGCTTGTTGCTGAGAAATATCATAAACACACTGAAATTCACACTCTTCACACCTAATCAAAAAAAATTTATCACTCTGCTCAAAGAAAACGTATCTGTACACCTTTCATAGAAAATCCTAATTCCGGTTGTTGCTGTTAAAGTGATCGAGCAATAATCCTCATATTTAAATCACTAAAATGAATGTCTTTTTTTAGTTTAAGAACAGATAAAAATTCTCTCCAGGAGTTATTTTAAAATAGTTTCGAAATAGTTCAACAACACGATGTCCTAATTTGGTTACGGATTTTACAAAGAATTTCAACACAGGGTATTTTATTTCATTATTTCATTGACTCACATATCCGCAGTAAGACTGTTTATTAATACTGTAAGAGCAGAAAGCGCAGGCTCTCACCACTTGTCTCCGGCTGAGTGTGTCGTAGACGGAGTATCGTGGACGGGGAGCATTGAGGGTGTTCACAGGACTTGAGCTTCGGAACAAATTCATCTCGGCTGGTGATGGAGACCTTCTCTCCGGCAGCTGAAACAGAAATCGCATCGTGCATTAACTCCTATTAATCGCTTTTATTAATGTGTGAATTATAAACAAGTATGTCTTTATGATATCTATTCACTTAATGCAATTTAAACCCATTCTCTTATCAAACACGCGCGAAAGAAAACGTTACACACCTTTTTATTTCATTTTAATAATATACAAATATGTTTTTTAACCATCATTCTTATCTACAGTATAATAAGGATTATGTTCAATTTTATACACATATTTCATTGCTGCGTGAATGCTGATTGCTCGTTAGGGATTTAAAAGGCCAGGGACGAACTACAGCAAGTTATGCACTTCCAGTACAAATACGTCTGTGCTGCCAGTACAGTAAATACAGGATGAGTGCTGGAGCAATTAAAAAAGTAAGCAAAAAACTAAATCACCTTGAATTCTGACATTCGGTTTACAGGGGTGTAGTCCAGTGAGATGGTCGAATAGGGGCTGTTAAAAACTCTGAGAGGAGCCTCAGCATTCCCAACCTGTGAGAGGCAAAAAAATATATATAATTTTCAGCTATATATATAAAAAAAAAAACAGCAAATATAATTCTATTCCTGTCCCTTGCTTTGTACCACTATAGTCCAATGCATATAATACAGCAACTCAATAAAGAGAAATACGGAATAGAAATGTATGTCGTATATCAGAATAGAGATTGTATTAAAATAAAGTAAATTATAGCTGAACATAAAGATTTAAAGACATAAACTCACAGCTAGTGACTCCATCGAGCGCCAGTGGGACAAACCCGGTTTGGACAGAGTTCCATTGTCTCTGGGACTTGTATCGGTGGGTCCACCTGGTCCGCTAAGACCGTTTCTGATTTGATCGGTTCCTAGGAACATCTGGTACCGCGGGCTGTGCATGGCTTTAGGGGTAGGTGGATCCTCCTCAGACTCAGGACTGGTTGCTCCGTTCTCTTGGTCAAACTGAAAAATTCCATAAGACAGATGCATCATTGCATTGTAAAACTGTTTGTCCATTTGTGTGTTTGAGAGCTTGTGCGCACACACACACACATATTGAGAAAAAAACCATACAAGCTTGTGCAGGCATTGAGAAAGCAAACCGATTCCAAAAGCATGCACTCGCATCATGTGCAGACAAAGCTGTGAAAGAAGTGCTGTGGCATATAGTGAGATTAAAACAAGCAAATTAAGCGAAACCCATGTAGTAATCAACTCACACAAGTCCTACATCAAAACACTTAATAGACAAGTACATACCCATGCAGTGAAACACACACACAGACTTATTAATGTGACCTGAGTGATACACAATGAGCATTTGATTTAAAAACAGACATTGCTGTCCCGTGAAGGTTAGTGGTGTGGTGTAGCAAATGCATTCACACGCTGGATTGTCAACGGTGACATCGACGATGTGGCATTGCCGACGAGCGTGCGGGACAAGCGTGTGACTCAATGTGGTGCATGCGGCGTGAACACAGAGCGTCCGGTCGAGTACGGCAAACCGCGCGCACACACACTTACCCAGCCAGCATGTGCGTGTGTATTGGGACCCTTGGGAGCGTTCTTCGACCCTCCGGAGGGAGACGTTACTGTTACGGCAGGTATTTCAGCCTCTTTGGCGTTTCTTGTTCCGTCTTTTCCTTGTTGTGATGGAGAAACATCAGATACACAGAGTATCTGCCCACTGCTCTCAGGACCAGAGAACTGGTGGATGAGTTTTTTCACGCTTCCTGATCGGGTGAGGTTAGGCACCTTCTTCAACGACGCCCTCATATTGGCTTTCCAGTCCTTCTTCCCTTCCACCGCGTCAGAGCGAACGTGTCCATTTGAAAGTGCGGCAGTGCTTTTCGAGCTAGGCAATGTGTCTTTGTTGTCTGTTTCCTGAGGAAAACACCAAACTACGTTTCAAGATTGACAGCTTCCAGGGTCTTTTAGGCCAAATACAGTCACTGTATACATTTTTATTAAAGAAATTGTGAAGATATCATCTCCACAAGGTATCATCACAATACCTAGGCGCTGATTCAATTTCTATAGCGATTCTTTTATCCCCTGAAATTAAATGATGGCAGCAATGTGCAGTATTCTGTTTCCTCTAATCTAAAGATGTCAGTAGATGCACCATCACTGATGCTATTGTGATCGTCAGAAGAGAGACGTGCAGTACATTTGACATGTTGAAGTGAGTATCCTTTTTTTTTTTTTTTTTGTCTGATTTTGTATACATACTATATATTTAGATTTTGTTAAAATTCTGACCAAACTTTTTTTACTTATATTAAAAACCAAATAATTGAATATAAGTGGCTTGGCTAGGAACTTCTCTGCCTGTCTGCGTATAGGAGAAAATATTAATAAATTTCAGTTAATAAATTGACTCCTGATGCTAATGAAGGGCCAACAACAAGCACAGTATTAAGCAAAGAGGGAAAAAAAAACTCTGGTGAGAACCTGTCTGCACCTGAGGTCTCATATGGAACATATTAAAACCTCCACCTGTGTGACGACTGTGATATTGATTTGCAATGGTGTCAGTCCAACTTTTTTTTTTACTTTCTAATTTTTACACTCATTCTATAGTTGGAAGAAAAAAACATAAAAAAAAAAAAAAATACAGTCTGTGTGTAATTTCCAGCCTTGCTCCAGTGAATCATCTCGTCTACATGCTGTAGACTTGAGTCTATGAACAGTGGTGAATTCATAATATGAATAAGATGGTTTATAAACTCACTGTCACTGAACAGACCTATTACTGTAAGTCTGGTCTCTCCAAGCCGTCAAGTGTTTCCTTGTTTAAAAGAAATTGAATTTAACTGACAGCACTGGTTATGAGCTGATATGCGATGATACTGAGACTGCAATCCTCACGATAAATGCAACTATGTACAGTAAGTTGCTGCTGAGTGATGACAAACACAGACGGGGCAGCGGCATCATGCTTTAAGGTGAGTTGACAACATGTCACATGACACACGGTCACACAGGATACAGCAAGGAAGTGCATCGGCACAGAAATGTCACATTAGACATTAGTGGGATGTCAGAGGTTTGAAAAATCATACAGGCCTGAGAGAAATGGATGTTAAGGCAAACTGACAACCTAGACACACACACACACACACACACATATATATATATATACATACATTGTGAATCAACATGTCTTTGTGTTTCAGAAAATGAAGTAAGCATTGTTAAAACTCAACTCCATACTGTACGTACTGGCTCTACCACTGTTTCTTTCCTTTTATTAATAAACTTTGGTAAACGTTGTTACAGTAGGTTACATAGTCTGGTTGATAAAAAATGCAAAACGAACGCTATGGAAGGATGAACTTTGCAATTACATTTGGCAAAACAGCACATCATCGCATAGTACTGCATGCTTAAGGAATTCGACAAACAGAAAATAAGGTCTTGTTATATAGCAGCATAAGAATCTATTTCTCAATCTCCTTTCTCATCTTTAAAAAAAAAACTTTCCCACACAAAGCAGACTGCAGGTCATGTAATAAAAATAATAAAATGAAACCGATCCTGATCTGTTTGACCCTCTGAAACCATAAAAAACAGACATCTGGTGACAGAAAATGTGCCAAGAGTGGATGAAGAGACACATCTAATCACCAAAAGCTCTTACTATTGATAAACACACAAAAGATAATTGTGCTAATCCAGGATCTCGGAACTGGCGAGTGCCCAGTGTGTTACACAGATGAAGAGAGTTCAGCCTAATCCAGACACTCGAACGGTTTCCTTCCCCGGGGACGGCTCACCAAATCCAGAGAACACGCTCGAGATCGTTTCGCCGGGGGGCCGGCTTCAGCGCTAATCATTTAGCGAATTTAAACAAGGATAATCGCTTAATCTAGACTCTAATGTGATTAATTTTCTTCTAAAGTATGATCTCATAATAATGACAAGCATTCTAACCTTTATCTCCATACTTCAAATAATAATAAAAATTATTTTTTTTTAAACTACACTGAGCTGTAGCTTATCTGTTAGCCTGCTAATCCCAGCGCCAAACCCAATTTTCAACACGACCGAGACGAGGTCACTGATTTTGCAGCTGAATACCCAAAATGCGCTGCTTTTCTGGCTAAAGGCCTTCAGATCGCTGAGTCCCAATGAGGAGGAAAAGGGCATTACAGTACGTCTGTCTCATTCCCACGGCAACAAAACACATGCACACACATGCGTGCACTCAGACTGAGGATAGGCCGATCGGTTGAAACACGTTGTGTGTGCGAGTGTGTGTATGCTGTGTGCTCCTTAGGGGCCGAGTGGAGTGACATATGGTGTGTGTGTCCTGACCTAAATTACAGTAATTCTCTTCACCGACTTCTCATTGCGTGTTGTAAAGCTAGTGTGTGTTGCCTGTACTGAGGAATTTGCTGCCTAACAAAGCCACATGATCCCGCTGTTCTGTTCACATCCAAAATTCATTTCTTTTTCTTCTTCTTCTTCATTTTTTTTTTTCGTTTTGTTTACCCAAGAATCAGACTTTTCAGGTGATTCTACCTATAATAACATAAATACAATGTCACAGTGCAGAAAGCAAACACCACTGAATATATGAGTTTAGTCAGGTGAGGTAATGCACACAGATGATTAATTATGTAGGGCGGTGAGTGAAACTTGCCTCCGGCTGTCCACACTCAGCACTCACATCTCCATTTTCTGTGTCGCCAGCCATGGCTTCCTCCGAACAGCTCAGTCAGCATTTAACCATTTTAGCTTTCAACCAGCCAAACAAACTCTAACATTCATTCTAACTAGTGAAAAGTAAAAAAAGCCTGATGGTGTTATGGTGTTTATGCTTTCAACGATTGTGAAATATTAAATAACGCAAGTTTTAAAATCTTAACACACAACAAAATAATTGGCATCCCTACTGTATATCATTTTCATATAATGTTACGGACATTTTATGATCTACTATCTACTCTACTATAGAGTACATAGTGTTCAACGAGTTGGCACAGAAGCCTTACTGTAGTTCCCTTAATCAGTCATCAACACCGAGAAGATTCCCACCAGGAACCATAATTAAGATATGCACAGATATAGCAGCACTTTAGGAGCATCACATCGTCAAACCTGCAGTTACTGTAGATTCCACCCCCCCCCCCCCATTCCTTTCATCTAAACACTAAAATAAGCACCTGGAGTTTTAGATGTAGTTTTTGTTTTTCACTTTTGATTTAGCCCGACAATCACTGTTGTGCTACAAGCCCTGCAGGAAAAAAAAGAAAAAAAGAAAGAAAGAAAGAAAGAAAGAGTTTTTGGCACGTATGAAAGGTTAATTACCATTCTTGTGTCTGTCTGACTCTTTCCTGGCATCCCGTTGCTTAGCTTCTCGGTCAGGTGGTCGAGTTTAGTGCTTTCCTCTCTGTATCTCTGGATGTTTTCCCCGAGCATGCTCAGCAGGGCGACGAGGGCCTGCTCACGAAACTGAAGCTGCTCTGCGTGGGCTGCTTTACCTACGAAACACTTCTGTAGGTCACGCTCGCTGACGGCACAGCTCTGCGGGGCAGAAAGAAAGGAAGGATGGGAGAATGTTAATCATGGGGAACTGAAAAGAGTGATCAGGGATCAGCAGATTGTTTTCAACAGAAACAGGAAAGATTTTTGTGAATGTTGGTATTTGGGGATTTGACTGTGTTTAAATGAATATAATATAAAATAACTGAATGATGTGTATGTATGTATTATGTAATATGCATTATTACAAACAAACAAAAAACATTATTATCTAGAACAGCTCTTGGTACAGTATTGTGCTCAGATCTGTGTGTCTTTAATCTCTTTAGTACTGTAGTGTCCGTAACTCACAGTGCTGATCTCTGGCTTCAAGTTTCTCTGCAAATGTTCAGCGTCGGTCTGTAGACTCCCCGAAGCTGCCGTCTCACAACTCAGGGCCTTTTTCTGCAGTCGTACCGACGTCAATCTAACACACACACACACACACACATGGACATTAAGGGGGGGGGTTAGTTAGCACATGCATCCCATGTACCGGACACTGCTCCTGAAATGCTTCTAAACACACATGACTATGGTTAATGACGCCTCCACTAGAGGGAGATGCACACTCATAAAACACCACAAAGCAGGTCTCACAAAGCAGGTCTTTCTGCGACGAGCTCTGCACTGCATATGTGTCCTTATAATGACAGGAATAGGAAAGTAAAGAATGCGGTGAAGAATGAAAACAGCTTTAACCCCATGGAACCAATCAGAACGGTACAGCGAATGTAAAAAAAAAAAGGTCCATGACACACATGTTCATTTTTATCATTATTAATAACATCCTACATTTTTCCACGCTGCCCTTTATGCAGAGTTTAACAGACAATTCCAGTGAGCTTACACAGCTGGATTTCAACATCTACTCTCTCTGTCATACCACTCATATCATATTTCCATCATAGTTACCACACTGTCTTTCTCACACTCCCCCATAATGCCACGGGTAATCTCTCCAGGGAGGAATGCTGTATTATACGATTACTGATTGTGCAACAGCATGCAGAGCTTTAACTGTCATTTCTGAAACTTTCGTTTGGTCTACTTAATTTGTATGTTCTATTAATAAAATTGACTTAAAACAAAAAAGCCAATCTACTCCATATAATAAACGTTTCAACATTATTGTGAGAGAGGAAATATATATATATATATACATACTAAATCCTAAAATGTCCCAATAGAGTCACGGTTGAATGAATTATGGCCCATATAGTTTATACCATTTGCATTTTTGTATAAAACCCCTCCCCATGACACACACACACACACCCACATACAGTATGCACAGAGAACATAATTCATGCTAATGAAGCAAAATTGCTCACTCTCGGAGGATGATCTATCCACTGAAGGACACAGGGCACGACGTCAGGAGAACTTCAGAAAGTATCTCTTCTTCAATGCAAAGTGTACAAATGTGTGTGTGTGTGTGTGTGTGTGTTAGAAGCAAGGCAAAGTCCAAGGCAAGAGAGACAAGATATAAAACCACAGTGAGTCCAAACAACAAGAGGCAGAAGAAGAGAAGAAAGACAGAGAGAGTCCAACATGAGACCTCCAGACACTATATATTGTTTTTGTCTTTGTCTCCTGTCTGTGCCTCCTGTTTACACAAGTGATACATTGCGATTGCCAAACTCTCTCCTCTGAAGGACGTACAATTTAACAAAACCACATACGTATATTTAAAGGAAACTTTTCCGCTTACAAGAGAAGATAAATCACGAGGCAAATTCATCACCATGTCATTCAAGCCAGAAAAATGTTTGTTGTCAAGTCTTAACCTGCATCTATTCTGTCACAAATGATACTTTAATTCACGTCTCAAGTGTCATTGTTCGGAATCTCTAAATCATTTTCCGTGTTCTAACATTCTAACAGCCTGTGGTGTTGTAGGAACCAGTAGACTTGGCAAGCTGCAGTCTTTTAAAACAGCCTCAGATTTAGCACGTGAAAGCGGGACACACCCTTCGGTTTATCGGTGGATTATGAAGATGCGTTCCGACGTGCCCTCTCTTGTCTGGAAGGTAACTGGAAACGGCCCAGGGTGAAACAGTTCTATCCTGGACGGTAGTTATGATCTATTCAGAAACATTGAACAATCTGTAGTCATGCAACGCTCGCGGAAAGCACCGCGGCGGCGAGGTCGACTCTTTCGCTTTACTATATAATTAAGAGCTTTGGGGTCGAGGTCAAAAGATGAATACGGCATGATGGAGGAGAATTTTGGTTGTAAACAACTTAAAACATGGTCAGTGAAAGCATGAACACTTACAAGGTTCTCCATTCTTGTACAACGGTTATTGTTTGTTTTGACGTGTTTCTTCAGTCTTGGCATCAAAAGGGCTTAAGGACTAGGGATTGTTATAACAAGCCTAAAACTGGTAAAGGACTTTGTTTTGTTAGTTTTGTTCGTGTGTTCATAGTCATTGTGTGGCTGCACGATAAAATTCCCTGATTGCATCCGTCTGTAAACTGGCTGACAGATCGTTTCTGTTCGTTCTGCTGCTGCGATCATCGAGAAAGATGAGTGAAGCTGCTCTAGAAGCCCAAGCCATGAGACGACCTCACGGATAGGCGAAAGCGTGGATGTGGACCCTGAGCAGATACGTTCATTCTCTAGACTTTGGCCTTTCTATCACTCCGGGAGAGACTAATCTCAGTTCCAGAACGTTGTGTTTCTTTGTGAAACCCAACCTAGAGTAGTCCACCAGTCTCTTCTTTGAATGGTGGTTTAAACAGTCAATCTGTTCAGGACACACCTGAGCAACAAGAAACACCTGTCGGTCACATTTTTCAATAATTCTGATCTGCTGTGTCATATTCATCTTTTGATCACAAACCCAATTCTCCTTCCTTTTTAATAAAAATGAGCTCATCTATCATTTATATATGGCACATCCAAATGCTGCAGTTTAATAAAGGTATGATCATATAATAATAATCAGTGAAAATCTCAGAAAATTATACTGGATTTCTGCAATCTCCTGAACAAACCCATAAAAAACAAAAAAACAAAAAAAAAAACATATAGCCCTTTCTCTGATCTAATAATAGAAAGCTTCCGACCTCCTATTGCAGTGTTATGACACATTATGTCATCATCTTTGAAACGTGAAATTTCTCCAGTTAACGTGATGTACTGTAAGTCCACAAATTGGGTCGGACAGATATCACGCTGTCAATTTATCGTACCGTTTATATGCAAATGAAGTGCGTCTCTGAAAGCGTTAACATCTGCTCGGGGTGAGCGCGGACAGAAAAGAAGATTAGCGTGGTCAGATCGGGGTTTGTTTACGAGCTAAAAATGTCCAAAAACGATGTTACAGGAATTAAACGACAGGGTCCAGGGTGGTCTGTGCAATGTTCTTTCATTAAGGCATGCTGACATGTGCGTGTTATTGCCTAGTATAAATCACCTTGTACAAGGCTTTCAATCAAAAGAAACAGTTTGTCCAATATTTCTTATTAAGACAGATTAAAGAACAGGAACCAAAGTGCAGTACGTTAAACCACCGGCACGGATGTTGTTGAGGTTTTCCCTGTTTAATTCATGTTTATGAATATCATTTGTGTTTGTTCAAACCTTCAGCATAACTTGTAACCATTATGATTTCCTCATTACAGATAAATAGAGAGTGAAAGCGCCTGAGTTGTGTGTGCATGTCAGTGAGAACCGACTATGTCCTCGGTAACTCACATGTAAACAAACCGGTTACAAGTCATCCAGAATATGGGTGGAGGACCTCGATGTAACCAGAATGACGACTCCATGTCAGGTAAAGTATTATCTGCAGACATCTCATGCTATTCTCTCTACATCACTTTCCTTTTTCTTTCAGTTTTCCGCATTTATTTTGTAACTCGAAGTTGAGAAACAAGCTCACTTTGTGTATGAGTGTGTGTGTGTGTGTGTGTGTGTGTGTGTGTGTGTGTGTGTGTGTGTGTGTGTGTTGTAATCCTAATTGTCGGTCTCAGTTACCCGAGTGTGACTGTTTGGCACTAAATCACCTAGCACACTACAGACATTCTGCTTCCTGCTGACTCCCTTTTCAGGACAGTGTCTATGTTTCTATCCAAGTTTGACCAGAACTGTTAGAACACATTACAATAAGTGTACCCAAGTGTGTTTAAAGAGGCACAATAGAGCGGGAAAAAGCTCTGTGCTTGTAATACAATGCCACAATGCAGGACATTTAGATCAGGTCTATTCAGCGTCATTAGTACACAGACGGAAAGTTAAAAATCCTGCGTGACATCTGCGTCAAACCAGAACAGATTAACAAAAGGCCAGCGCTTTGCCGTTGAAAAACACAGGAGACTAGGTATTACAGACATAATCCAGAAATACGTCCCATTCACAATTATGCACACATCAGCTAATCAACACACTATGGTCTTCCTATTTGGTCGTGAACTGGGTTAACTTTAAAGCTCTAAAAACATACGACCATTCGTTCATGGATAATAATGAATAAGTTAGTGAATAAGTGATTTGTAACTGATACACACGTGATTGTTTCCAGATGCTGGCCATGTCGGAGCACGTTTATGCGTGTACTCTTCGAGTCTGCATGGATACAGTATGTCCACCAGCATGCACATGTAAACGTGAGTGCCAGTGCGAGTATGTGTGTGTGTGCGTGTGCGCGTGTGTGTGTGTGTGTGTGTGCGCGTGTGCGTGTGCGTGTACTCACTGTTGACTGACGTGTGAAATCTCCTGTTCGGTCTCTCTCTGCAGGTTTATTAATCTGAGGTGACTCTGTGTGATGAGGCTCCACAAAGTCCCGGCACTGTCGCTGATCTTCTCTGGAAAAACCTGCCAGATATTTAAGAAATGACATGATTAACAATCGACACGATGCGAGAGTGTAAGGATTGAACACGACCTCTAAATCGGAATGAGATTAGAAAAAAAATGCAAATAATAAAATCGAAAAATGTTCAAATATACCCTGGAAATTGCAGGTCAGGAATGTACTGTAAAACTGTGTTCATACAGTATAATAACCCAAACACACAAACACGTGTACGTACAGTACCGTATATACAGTATGCTGAGTTGATCGGACTAAAATTGTGTAATTATAAGATCTTGATTCACAAACACGCGCATGTCAGTCCTAAAGACCCGAAGCAGAAGGCGCGGATTTGAACGTTTAAATGCGTAAAAAAAAACACAATATAGTGAGTAATGCATTATGTGGGCAATTCTGGCCACAATAGCGTTCCAGTCTACAGATGGAAGTGACAGGCTGCTACAGGCCACGTCAATCTGCACGCTCTGCAATCTGTTTCGTGTTCTAGCGCTGCTTTAACAAGTGGGTTTAAGCTGTTTTTATTGCTCAGATTTGGAGTAGCAACTAAAACCCCAAGGTCCCTACTAATGCAACGTTTTGTGACACAATAACACGTTATTTCAAACTAAAGCCATCCGTCTTGTATTCAATGTGCCACAATATTCTGAACACATAGCGTATACACAGTATATATATTTAATCCATTAAAAACGTAACCTTCGATCATCAGCGTAACTGCTTTTTCTGTTCAAGTGACTAAAAACTTCTATTGCTAAGGAATGTTTATTGTTGATGAATTGAGAAACAAAACAAAAAACATGACTTGAGGTCAAATGATCACTAGAATAATCGTTTGTTTGTAAATGTGAAAACATCCTAATGACTTCCCGTAATCGCCGGTGGAAAAAAAAAAAAAGCATCGCTAGAGCTAGGAAGCAAAGCAAACGTATTAAAGGGTTAGATTAGATCTGACGTTCCTCGGGATAATCTGATTGACCTGAGGCTTTGTCATGATGAAGGGAATCCAGTCAGTCGCTTCCTATAACGAGAAGTGCTGCTTGATATAACCTCCTACTCTGGGCATAATTCAGTTTTGTTCAAACGAGAGCCTTCTTGGCAGTCGGAGTTAATGAAAAAGGGAACGTTTTGCTTAATGCACTCGGCCACTTTGCAAACAGGAATACATTTTCACACTCGGTTATCATGAATTCCTGGCAATCGAACTAATGACAGCTCAACAAACAACCAACATGCTTTTCCAGCACAGTAAAAGCTGCCACGGAAGACAGCAAAGAACAACAGATCTGTTTTGGGAACGAGTTCGAGTGATTCATCATGTGAAAAGGCCTGGAACGGTTTGGGAGAGAGAAAGACAAATGTATGGCCAAATTGCCCTGTGGCTAAATCTACAAGCCGCAGTCTGGATCCGCATCCGACAAAATGAGTGATGGAAACATAAACGACTAGTTATGTACTCTTAATGCTAAACATGAGTTTTAGCAATGCCCTGTGATAAACTTACTGTGAAACACTCACTCAGTGGTTCCAGTGTATCACGATAAACCCATCGATTTTGCCGCAATTTTTTGTCGCACACCCAGTAAGCAAGTACTCTATCACTTCTCGGAGGCACAATTCCAAACAGACACGTCTAAGGCTGTCTTTTTGGCTGTGTTGAAATTGCGCTGAAACTCTGAGAATTTTTAAACTTTGGACTGGGGTCATAAAGGTTCGCATTCAGCCAAATAAATCAATTTAGTATCTGTGTCCTATATTTAAATTGTCTTGTGGACTGTAATTAAATTCAATATTTTCATAAAATGAGCTAATGCTAGACATTATCTAAAATATTAACCAAATGTGCTATGAGTGCTGTTCAAATCAAACTGGGACCTGTAAAGAAATTCCTTGTGAACTGATTTACGGAAGACACTACGGTGATGAGACCCTCAGCCGTATTAAAACATATGAATGGTGCAAACGTTTTAAGGCAGGCCGTACATCTGCGGCGACGATCCCGGCCGAACTGGCTCAAAACCCACTGCAGTCTTTCTTGTAAACGTTCAGCAAGTGGAATACTTGATCCTTGAAAATCGACTAACGGATAACTTAATACCAACTAGTGGCAGAGACGCATGTGTCTGTGGGACACGTGGTACGCGCAATCGTCCACAAACACCGCTTAGGCATTACAGGAACCCGGCTAGGAGTCACCGCCACATCGCCCATGCACTCCTGACCTTAATTCAAGCCATTTCCTCATGCTTGGGCCTTTAAAGGAGTACCTGGGAGGCCAGCGTTTCAGATGTGAAGCAGGCAGTTTGGTCATGTGACTAGTTACCGATAACAAGTTTTCTGCATCTGGATGTACAGTATGCAAATGATTTCCTTTAACAGTTTGGAGATTCCGCTCCAAGAACATGGGTGTGACTCCTTCAGGGGGTTCTGGCAAACATAAGGTCAAAATCTCAATCAAATCAAATCTACCTCAGAATTACCAGAAGTTCTGGAGAGGTGTATATTACACAACACAAAAAGAAAAAACGCGCACATTAAAAACTGGAGCATGGAATCCAGACTGAGCAAACACGGGGAAATGTTGTGTGGGAGGTGGTGTTTTTAAGGGCAGGATTTCCCCGACACGCCCCGACTAATCCTTTTTTTAATGCTAAAACGTATTAAAAGGAAATGTGGAACTTTTCTAAGTACTGGACTGAAATCAAACAGCCTGAGAGAGCATTCTAGTCATTCTGAAACGAAAACAAGGATTCCAACCAAAATACACAAACAGACTCGTTCGGCCATGTAAAAGAAAAAGCCCGATACAGACAGTATACTGTTCTTTCGTGTTTGTCCATCTGGGGAATCTTGTGTCAAACAATATAACCCTAACAGAACGTCATATCACTGCTAGTTACTTTCCGGATCAATATTTACTTCATATAATAACTTTAACTACAGTCATTGTCCTACACCAAAAGGAAAGACAAATGAAAACAAAAGCAAAGAATGAAAATATGAAGACAACAATAATTAAAAGGATAGTTATATTATTTAGCATTTATACCAGCGATTACTTACAAACTCAAAAGCAGAGCTGAGGCTGCAGGCGCTCATGGTGCAGTAAAGACTGCGGAGTTCAGTGGAGGCTTTGGTTAACGACAGAGTGTTTAGCGTTCTGTCCTGTTGCTGTGGGTGAAAATGTGGCCACACATTCACAAGTCAACCCATAAGTGTGTGTGTGTGTGTGTGTGTGTGTGTGTGTGTGTGTGTGTGTGTGTGTGTGTGTGTGTGCGTGCTTGATTGATCTTGCTCTATTCTCCCCCCCGGGAGAGTTAAAAAGACAAGGGGGATGAGATTAAAAGTTAGTGTTTAGAGTTTTGTGTGAGAGAGTGTGTGCGTGTGTGTACTCTCAAGTGATGAGCTCTCGGCGATATTTCCTAAAGGTAAATGAATAATATGAATTTCACTGCCAGGAAGCCTTTCTTAGTAAAGTTATTAATGCTATTATAATGAGCAGCCTTAATGAATGGGGTCTAATAATGGTTTTGACTTTGACACTCCAGACTATGCATCACACACACTAGACTGAGGACCCACCAGAGCAACACTGTTTACTAGAGCAGCGTTGTTTTGCCAAGGCCTGCCTTTCCCACACAAAAAAGCTCCACTAAATATATTCCCCAAACATGCAGATGGTCATAAATCACAGGAGCGCAGAGAATATGGGAAAGTTCAGACTGAATTCATGTGCGGAGTCTGCTGTTCATGGGGGAAACACTGATGTATACGTTTATTAACGCAACTGCAATATTAAAACATATTTGTATCATGACATGGAGAAGGTGTTTACAGAGAGCGTGTGGATGTAATGAGAAGTGGCCCTTGCTAAAGGTTTCAGTAGAGAGTACTGTACATGTGGTGCGAGATGGCTCGGGTTGCAGCTGCTCTCATTCTCATTCACTGCATGTACAAGATCACATGTACAGTAACTACCGTACATCCTCCAATCAGCCATAGCATTGCAATGCAAACCATTAAACCAACTATTGTGTGGGTTTCCCTTGTGCCACCTGGGCAGCACTGGTCCCTTGGGGCATAAGTGGTGGCTCAGTGGGCTAAGGCACTGAGTTACTGATCGGAAGATCGGCGGTTCGATTCCCAGCTCAGCCAGGTTGCCATTGTTGGGCCCTTGAGCAAGGACCCTAACTGCTCCAGGGGCGCTGTACCATGGCTGACCCTGCGCTCTGACTCCAGTTACGCTGGGATATGCGAAGAAGGAATTTCACTGTGCTGTAATGTATATGTGACAAAATAAAGGCTTTACTTTACTTTACCTCCAAGTGTGTGTTCTGTAGCAGATCCTTTGATTGCTGTTGGTTGCGGGGATCGTATTGGGATCTGGGAAATTCTTTGGTCCTGTGCACGGGGGGCTGTGGTGCACTGGATGTTCTGATACCTTTCTGAGGGATCGGATCAGACGGGCTAGCCTTTAGCCTTCACTACGGCCGTGGATGAGCCTTGGGTGCCCATGATCCTGTCTCTGGTTTACTAATATATAATTAATAATCAGCGTTAATGTGTGTTAATAAGTTATGTGGTGTGAATGTCTTATATACTTTAATATATCATCGCATGTAACTTTATCTAAACTAACAAGCTTCCGATCATGTTAACGACGTTGAAAACGTTGATCTGGTTGACTTTAAAACCTAACAGCGCTACATCTCTTGCAGAGGACACGGAAACACGTTCTATTGATCCCTTCTGTCACTCTGTCGAGAAATGCGTGATTTTAATCTATCTTTGTGTTTCTATTGCCACTAATTAACATTTATTCACATCACATGAAGACTGACAGATAAAGCATGCACCCGCCAACATGTGACATTCTAGCATGTTCAAGGAAACCAGACATAACTCAATAACTAATCTATAAAAAATATGATACTTATCATGCGTACCTCCTGTTTTGCTACGGTATGGTGTAACACATTGACAGACTGCGAGCGCTAATCTACAGAAATACTGTAGGTATAGGAGTTCTATATGAGCATATCAGTAACGCTAGTTAAACTAACCCTAACTGCCCCTATCAGTTACGCAAGTGCACACACATACACACACACATACACACACACTGCATTCCTTTAAGTGCAACCAGTCTATAAAATCAGATTTATTTCGTGCACACACACACATGCATTTCTAAATGCATATGTTTATATGCAGTGTATCTGTGTGTGTTTCAGGATTACATAACAAACATCATGAGAAGTTTTCTTGCATGTTCCAATGGCAGGGATACCGAACATGACTGCTTCATACAGTATATACAAGCTCACGTTGGATTTTCCTATAAGAAGTTTGCTGGGAAAGCCTGAGAGAACATGCGGTTTGGAAGAGTGCATGTAAATAAGACGCGGTGTATCGAGGACGAGTCAATAAAAACTTGAGAAAAACCTGTCTGAGAAAAGCCTCACTCGGGTAAAGCCGAAAGAAGACGGAGAAGGAGTACGGAGACGTTATGACTTCTAGCAGTTGGTAGGAGATAACTGAGTTTTTAATTCATCTAAATGAGAAAATAAAGAATGAACGGATGTAGAATGAACAAACACATAGACTTACACACAGCAGGCGATGTCTTACCTGCTCAGGCTTATCAAGTCTGTTCCATAGTGGAGCAAGCAAGACAGAAGTGACACGGAGGGGAGAAGGAGGGGCTGGTGGATGCAGGGTGGAGGCTAAATAACTTGTTTTTCCAGTCGTAATGCTTGTGTAAACATAGCAGAAAACTATTATGCAAAAGGTGTCAAAATAACTATTAAATATTAAAGAACGCAAGTTCTAAACTAATCCTAAATTCACTCGGCTATAAATAATACTGTGTGACGTTTATTAGTTTATTATGAATGCTAAAAGTGAAATCACTGCAGTAATCCTATCAGCCGGCGTGCATAAATGTTTAAATGGAAGTCTCTTTCAGGAGAGATATTAATACTAATATATATATATATATATATATATATATATATATATATATATATATATATATATATATATATAAGATTTAAAACAACCTAAATACTGTGAATTGTCCTCCAACATACTGAACTACTTGTACTGCAATAAAGTTAAGCAACTCCTCATATGCACTCGGGTGACTCACTTGTATCTCTTGGCATGCAGGTGAAAAGGATTGTGAAGGGGGGAAAAAAAAAAAAACAGGCGTGTAAGGGTGGGGCAGTGTCGGCAATCAGTGCAGCTTTCAGAAAACATCTAGTCCCTCTGGCAGGCAAGGTGTGTGAATGTGTGGGTGACTGTGTGTGAGAAACCAAGAGTAAAGTGCAAGAGAGAAAGTGATTTAATAACAAGGAATAAGTGAGGGGAAAAAAGGGTGATGAAAGAACAGATCAGTGTGTAAAGTCACAGAGAGTATGGGAATGTAAACTTCTCTGGTCATCTTTATACTGAATAGTCTATGGGGGTTGGGGACGGGTTCGTCATTCGTAAATTAGACAGGGATTAAAAACCAATTAAAGCTCTATATTGTGACAATAAACTAATCATAGCATTGCCTCACTTCCACCTTGCACTCAAGACAGGCCATTGGCACACACGCTGCGTCATTTATGGCTGAAAAATTAGGCAACTAGCTGGAATTCGACATGAACGCAAAAGTTTAGGGAGGCTTGCTTCTTTTATGCTCTTCTGCCAGAGTGGGTGGGTAAGTTACTCAAAAAAAGTTATCTACTACAAATGACTAATTTCTACTTAAAATTTGTGATTTAATTACATTACTGATTATTACATTTAAAAAGTAATCAGATTACTAATTACTTTAGTTTCAAATTACTTTGAAAACATGTGTCATGGCGTGCGATGGGCGTGCAGCTCAACCTGTTCCTCGCTCACTCCGTAGGCTCCCTACGTAGGCTCCCTACGTAGGCGCCCCCCCTTCTTCAGGTACGTGAAAGGGCGAGCCAGCGGAAGGGCAGGCCAGCTGGCGATAAGTAATGTTTATTAATGTTTTTTTTTTTTTAATCACTGAACAACAACAAAAAAATTGTATTCCAGTATATATAAGGGTCAGCACAAATCAGGACTACAACCTGGATGCACATTATTACAATATATAAACTATAATATTAAACAGTGACAATTAGAGATTAGAAAATTATGCAGTTAAATATCCTGGGAAATCATGTATCACCACAAAAAAAATGATGTTTGCCGACTGTATGAGGCGGTATATTGTTCTTTAAAAGTCATTCTTTAAGATCCTACAGGTGGTGCTCTCTAAACTATTCACACATACAACTGGGACACTTATAAAACCGTGATATTTATAAAATCGCAATACAAATCGAACCAGCACTTAAGTATCGTGACAGGATTGTATCGGGTGATACCTGGACATTCGTATACCTAGTAACCATAGTTAGTCATGCCAAGAACAAAACGAGTACACGGCAAATCCATCAATGTTGAATTAACAACTATATGGTTGGAATTGAAGTTGAAAATCCATTTCTAGAATCTAATAAACTCTGAAAAAGTTAACTCACCCATTTTACTGCGTAGATGCAAGAACAACTAACATGTACAGGTCCATGCTCACATTCTTCATTACAAAGACATTCTCCGTTTGACCTGCCAACACAAGCCATCCCAACAACTACTGTGTTGAGCAGATGTGAGCATTCCATAATAACAACAACTAAAGTTGATGTTTCACATCTTAGGACAAACTGTACAGTATTTGCGCAGTGGTTTAATATCCGGTCCCTCACAATGCTTCTCTGTTTCTGAAAACAGCATTTCCACACTATTAAGTTAAAAGTAATTTCTAGTTAATCCGGCTAATCGGTACATATTTGAGATTAGACGATGCTTTAGAAAATGAACATAAATAATCCGGATCTTCTAAAATGGATCAGTAAAATCAAGACTACACAAGTATTAATGATTCTGTTGACACAGCCGCACTACAGTTATAAACATGCCTGGTCTGACTGGCCGCCATCCAAATCTCCGCTTCATCACTGGCTCACGGACTCGAATGCAACGTTTATGATTGTTGCTAAAGACAAACCAACTCAGTTGAGAGGAATCTGGACCAAGAGTCACTTCTCCTCCCGAGCAAATTCCAGAAAACGCCCATGTTCACTGTTTCTAGGAGACATGAGACGCTTCAAAGTCTAGGTTAGGACTGTAAATGGCCTCGCCCTACTGAAGGTCAACGATACATCTTTCCTCGCTAAGAGCGCTTTTCCTAACCCAATACAACAAAATCCACCTGGCTGAATTAACTCTTTCAGAGTGCATTTGGTCATAAATAAACACTCTGGGTGTTAAAGGAATTTGTCAGTAAATGAATAAATACCTGTAAAGGCCACTACAGTGTTACGGCATTTACTGATTTAAGCTCATATCATGCTGTATTAAAAATGATGTATTGGATTGGTCAGTGTAATACCTTACTGTGTAGGTGAAAGCCTAGCACCCCTAATGTTTTCCATCAGTTGGACGTGACTAATCGTTCATCTTATCACTTTTTTTTTTTTTTTTGTATTTGGATCCAGACTGCAGCTTGCATATTTAGCCACAGGACGATTTGGCTACACATTTCTGTCCTTCTCTCCCCCAAAGCGTTCCAGGCCTTTCTAATGATGAATCACTCAACTTCATTTCCAAAACAGATCTGCTGTTGTTGCCGTCTTCCATAGCAGCTTTTACCCATGTCTGGAAAAGAATGTCGTGTTGCTTTTCTCTCTCTCTCTCTTTTTCTTTAACTTTAATTGGCAAGGGCAGAGTGTGAAAGTGTATTTCTGCCTGCGAAATGGTCAGGTGCATGGAGCAAGCCTTCCCCTTTACATCGTGATTTGAAACAAATGAAAAGATTAGTGGTTGGATTGTGTTATCTGCCTAATATTTAGCTGAACCCAGTGTTAGTGGGGTCCAGAAACCCTTGCCAAATTACATTTCTCAAATCATCTTTCCCTGGTAATACAGTACAGTACGATTAGCTCAGAGGAGTAGAGAAAATACTATCATATACTGTAGACGACGGTGTGATTTAATCAACTCTGCAATTGAATTAATATTTTGTTGGTTGAATAAATTAATTGGATTGATGGATCAGTTTTTTTTTATTCATATTTCAAATTATTTAGGTAAACGTACAAAATAATTTGACAAATTTGAATAATTTTGGTTCATTTACAAACTTATACTTACACCACAGCTTTTGCCAAAAAATAACCCGCTCGTATCATCTGCAAATACTCACATTTTACTATATTATTGTCGTACTGCTTCTTTTGCTTTTAAGTTTATGTTGATCTGGTGCAATGCCACCACCTTCTGGGCTGGAGTGTTAAGCAGAATGATAATGATGTTAATGTTAATGATCATTAGATACTTTTTGCAATTTTTAATTAATCAAAAACATGCAAGAAATATGGCTGCTTGAGACAAATCAGACAATAAATATTAGTGCTACTGAATTTAAACGAAGATCACAACGTAAAATCATGATGTAATTATGGTGTATTAGTTAAATACAAAAAAAAAAATAAAGTGATTTGAGCGATCACACCAAATAGCCACATCAGTACCTAGGAAGCAAAGGTCATGTGTGACGTGAACTCCAACAGAGCAAAGATAAAAAAGCCGAGAAAAGTTGTATAACCATGAAAAAGGGAGGTGCGGCTTTTTGCTCTAAACCTTATCAAGATAAATCCTATGAAGCTATAAGGTGTGACATGTTGTGACAAAAACAAATGACTTCAGGTATACCAATGAAATCTGCAACACATTGTGAAAACATGTCTTTCTCTCAGTAGCCTTTGATGAGCACAACTGAATCATTTCTTGGCTAACTCTGTGGTATTATCAGTTTAATTGGGAGGTTGGACAGAAATGAGTTGAACGCCTGAGGGAAAAACAGGTGATCTGAAACCCAAATTCTTTCTTGATTAAGTAAGAATAAAAAACACACAGCGTAACAACGGTAAAAGATGAAGATAAGGATGAAGGTGAAGCTTAGGGTTCATTGGCACACATTCAATCAGCACTGTGTATTCTCTGAAATAAACCCTGACCTGCTTAGTAGTTTAGAAAACTCTTAACCCAGAGGGATCCTTACAATATGAAGTTGTATAAAATATAAAATGTCCTTCTGGACAATTATCCCCTTCATTATCTTGTCCTTTATTAAAGGACTTTCCACTAAAATCACTTCAGCACCTGAGTCGAAGAGCATGATTTTTTTTTTCCAACTGAGTTCAGATTTAGATTCAGAGTTTAGACCTTTTCTTCGGCAAAAGCGATAAAATAATATTTACAAAATTACATAATGTTTCCAACAGATAAAATCTACAAAGGATCCCCGAATGAGACATCAGCATCCATCCGCTTGCATGGGCGTCTAGACAGACCGTCTCTGTGTTTTTTACCATGACACGCCCTGTGTGAGAAATACTTGAGAGATGGTACCACACCTAAACCACACCCGACATCTTGAGCACATACAGCCCTACAGGTAAAAATGTACCTGCTTGGTTTCAGGTCTATTCGGGATATGGTGCTGCACTCGGAATTCATTAATGAAAACGATCAGGAAGTGAGTGTCCGCTTTGACTCATCACTAAAATGTGGGACGCATTGTAGAGGTGGGGAATAATTAGATCACCATCATATATTAGTCAGATACTAAATATTTTAGGAACAGGTTCTTTCCCATTTTAAGGATGTTTTATACCCCAAAACGTTCTCACCATAATATGTGGATCAGCATGACTGATTAACTCTTACAAACAAAAATAACTTCAGTGTAGGACAATCAGGCGAGAAAACACATTCTTCACATTGTCAGCATTACTACGCATTAAGAATGCCATTTCGAGCAGGTGCTCACTGTGAGTTCCTGACTTACTTAAAGGTAACACCCTGATCTGCCATAAAAGTGTAAGTGTAAGCTAGTTAATTATCATGAGCGCAGAGGTCACAATCTACTGAAGCCCCTTACGGCACTGCTTCTCAACCTTAGTCCTGGAGGACCGCTGCCCTGCATATTTGAGCGTTTTCCCTGCTCTACCACACCCATCCCAAAGTACGAAGTGCCTGTTAATTAGTTGAGTAGCTAAATCAGGTATGCTGAGAGCTGAGGAAACAGTCAAATGTGAAGGGCAGTTGAGAACAATTGCCTTAAGGGACAGAGGAGAGAAAAAAAGTGAAAGAGATATAAAAAATGTAAAGAAAAACACGTTGTTTTTTTTCAATGTCAATGTAAGAGCAGTATTTGTTGGACGATGATTCTTTAAGAGTAAATTACAAAATAATTAAATCAAATTATTAATTGCAAAACCTTTAGCAAAGCTTAGTGTGAGGTTAAAAAGAATCCCAGCTTCTGTGTTATGATTGGTCTCTTTGATGTTAAACGGTCTCGTTTAAGATCAAAGAGAACAAAGTCATGACTCAAATGATTGTGTTTTTTTAACTCAGTTTAGCCAAACATTTCTGAATGATTAAACCTCAGTCTAAACCAGATTTATGTATAATGCAGTCATTTAAATAAAAAACTCCTAGCCTCCTTCTGTGTTATGATTGGTTACAAGAATTCAGCCACTTCTATTATGAGTTAGAAACATAAAGAGTGATGTTGGCTTTTAAGTGAAGTTTAAATGACCTGGAAGTATATGAATAACTCAGGGTTGTGCAAGGTCACGCAATAAAAGGACTATTATTTTTTTATTCAACATTTTTCAATCTATGTACCAATTTTTACAATAAGTGAGTGAGACAAATGAACAACAAAAAAGTTTATGTGCCTGGTTTTCCCATACAGAACTGGAACTAATGAATAATGATATGATAATTCACACATTTTACTGTATATGACTAAATCTGATGCTGATTTGTTTCACCTGATTGACTCGTGTTCATATTTTGAAGAGAAATCCAATGCATTAAGGACAGGATTTCTCAGAATAAATAATGCACGCGATTATACATCTCTAATAATTAGAATCAGTCTGCATTCGTTTGTACATGAACACATTTACAGTATACTTTCAGTCTAAAAACCCTGATATACAGCTCCAGCAATATGACACATCAGCATTAGGTTTAGCAATTCAGACTGCAGGTGTAGCAAAATAAGGTGCAATACACCACTGAACATTAATTACTAGTCAGTTTATATAAGAAAATAATAAAACTTTCCAATTAAATAAAACAACCTGACCACTCGTGCAGACTTTTCTCAGTTTTCCTGTACTTGTAGCATGAATTAAATTAAATTTTCTGAAACGTTTTTTTTTTTTTTTTTTTCAGTTTGCATTACGGACAAAGGAGTCTTGATTGAATACTATGAATTAGAATGGTGTGTGTGTGTGTGTGTGTGTGTGTGTGTGTGTGTGTGTGTGTGTGTGTGTGTGTGTGTGTGTGTGTGAGTATATGTGTCAGCCTTTATCATGTGCTATGTTGACATACCAGCTCTGACACCACCTTCATTCTGATCATACTTCAGTTCTGCTGCATAAAAATGATCGCATGTATTTATTAAGCACATTCCACCTGGGTACAAAGCTTGTAACATTGTGGATGTGTCTCTAGTTACATTATTATTATTATTATTATTATTATTATTATTATATGGGGAATGTGAGCATTTGGACTTTTGAACTTCCAATAGAGATGCAGTACTGTGCAAAAGTTTTGAGCCAACCTTCATTTCTTCATATAAAATTACATTAAATTAATTGATTAAGTAGATTAAATTAAATGAAAGAAATTTGAACAAGCGTTTAAGTGTGATAGGCTGTTTATGTAACAGCTCCTTCAGCGACCTCATTTCCCCTCTCGTCTGTTCCAACCACTCAGCATTCAACATCACCAGTGTACTAACCACCGGCCTGATCATCTGTCATCATCTGCAGCCTGTTTCTCACTGGTTCATGCCTTAAGCTAGATGTTTTTCATGCTTCAATGATTCACAGGTCACTTTGTGGCTTAACAAACAAAACACATTCCTCTGAAACTGCTCAGGTAGACTGACTGGACTGAAAAAGCCAAAACTTGCCAAAAATGAGAGGCAACAAGTATTGCTCAGGACTACATTAAACATACAAGAATGTCACAATCTTTGGAGGCAAAATATAAAGAGAAATGAGGGTTGGCTAAAGACTTTTATATAGTGCTGTAATGCTGGCTCTGCCAGTGAGAATAAAAATGTGAACAAGTTGAAGGGGCGAATACTTACTCTAACACACTGCACTTACATCAGTTATATGTAAAATTCATATTAGAACAATCCCATCTTGTTATATAAGAAATCAATCACCAAGTCACCATACATAACACCAATGCATATATTGCACGATTCAAAAACACTCATTCAAATAATCACTAATTATCATGTAAAAATTATTCAATAATTAATTGCAATAATTATTAGAACATGATTGGCTACTGACTTTTGAGGCTACTGATTTCGGAGTCACTGGGAGAAGTATGGATTGCTTCAGACTCCGCCCTCATGGTGGGGCTCGGTTATGAGATGAATATGATCGAAATACGCTGATGTACGGGTATGACGCTGGCACGGGTGCAAAAATGTACGTCTAGCAGAGCGACGGTAGAAACCGTTGCTAAGCAGTGGCTGGAGAGGCCACATAAGGCAAGGTTTCACATCAACTGAACAGACTTACAAAATGTGACAATAAATCACAATAGTAGACAACCTTAACTTTTTTTATTTATTTATATAACCATGGTGATAAATAAACCGTGGGAAGCGCATACTGCAAACATGGATAAAAAACAGCGAGGATGTAAAAAGCAGGTGGGGACAGTGATAGATCTGCACGCCACACATTCCCTTGTTGGGTGGAACACATGTCAGGGAAGACTGGCATTCACCTCAGATACAAACACACCTGTATATATTGGCGTTTTAAATAAAACAGCGCAACAGGGCGAATAGGTGGAACCAGGAAAAAAAAAAACAAAAAAAAACACTGTGTCATGCAGGTTGTGTGACAGCAAGGCCATCGCCTGCGGGGACGCAGCAACGTTTAAACCAATTAGCGAAGTGCTTTCCATTCCTCACTGTGAAAAAGCTTTTTTAGCCTTTTGCTAATTATATGACTATCTACTGCATGTCTGGCATTCTCCACTCAGGGCTGTCCTGGTCGCTGGGCAGGTACAAGCATCAGTCTGCTATCCAGTCTCATGTTTTGTTGAACACTGGCTATTCGTGTACAAAATGTACTACCAAATGGGTGCATGTCAAGTGCTTTATAAACACATATATATTATATAATATACATCATCTTGTTTTTTTATTCAGAAATAAAAAGCTTTTAATATCAAACATGAAAAGCAACCGTGACACAAAGTCAGCAACATTCAAGCAAAAGTAAAAAACACGGCAGGCAACTTCACTATAACGCACTTACTCTAGAGTGCTAATTAAGCCATAGCACATGAGAAATAGTGCTGTTGTGATGAATATCAGCACGAGGACAAAGCCCAGGCACAACAGTTCCAGAAACACCATTTATTATCAAAAGATTATGATTTGTTAAATTCTTTTATTTAGACAGTTATTTCAGCTGACAGTTAGTGTCATTAACAGGAGTGAAAGTTGTTTAAAACTCTTAGCGGTACTATGTTTCCAGAAACCATGGAGGTGGTGCTCAGTGCTGTTTATCTTGTAAGTTTCTTTTTACACTATTTCCACTTAGTTCGCTTTAGAATATTAGGCGCCTTAACTTTCGGTGGTTCCGGGGTTGAATCCTAAATAGTGTTAAATGGAAAGTTAGTGTGCTAGGGTGGTACAGTATAAAGGGCCAATACACCAAGTAGTGCCCTTGATTGGGAGAGTGGGATTTGAGAGGGTTTGGTCAACCCGAAACTGTTGTTTAATGATGTTGAAACTCACTCACTCTCACTCATCGTCTATACCTTTATCCTGTATTCAGGGTCGTGTGTGTGGGGTGGGGGGTATTCTGGAGCCTAACCCAGGAGGCTTAGGTTCCAATCCATTGCCGGGCACTAACCCCCCTAACCCTTCTCAATGTAAATAGAATTAGACATTATAAATACTCATTCAATCGTCAGCGGTGCAATGTTCCTGAGATGTTTATGCACAAAAAAACTAAAACATCCTGATGGAAACACCTTGTTGATGAGACCGATCAGGCAAGAATTGTAGAGTTGTTACTGCAGAACGCTATGATGAACCAACTGATCACTCTTCACACCCGTGGCGAGCTGAAAAGTATCTCAGACACGCACGACATAATGAGATACAGCAGCAGAACAAGGGATCAGGTTCCACATCTAATCACTTAACTAAACTACATCGGGCACTGGCTCGTCCAAACTAGATACATGAAGCTTGAACAAAAAAATAACGTGATGTTCTTACTGATCATTAAATCTGCCGTGAGCAGTTTGGTTCTCGGGACGATCAAACGAAACAACACCGTCGCTTGAGCTCTCTAAGTTATAAATCCGTCAGTGCCAATGTGTTGACAACACAGGCCGGTTTCTATAGCGTCGTTCAGGAACAATATAATAGCACATTGTTTTTTAAGGGAAGGAGAGGGAGTGGAGCGTATACTTGATCATAAGATACGATGTGACCGAGCAAGTCAGGAACATTTCCACATTCTGTTCCTCTGACTTCTTCTCTGAGCACTTTATCGGCGGCAGAAGCCTGAGAGCGGGATCAGGTGATGCCATGACACAAAAATAGGTACGACGGGGCATGAAATAGTGGAAAGTAGATTCAGACAATGCAAGGGCGTGTGTAGGGAAGCCAGGTAGCAGATGATTTGGTGATGTATGAACGGAACAACCAGCTCATGTCTGAGGAACGTCTCCCTACTGACGACTATTATATTTGGTTAAAAGGGAAGATTACCACACTGTGACTAATCACACTTCGTAAGCCTTTAAACGGAATGAATTACAGACAAGAAATGTTTTTTTTTTTTTAAGCCACAAACTTTTTCTTTCATTCAGTATCTTCCATCTTGGATTTGCCTTTAAATGGAATTGCAGCATAAAAGGTCACAATCTGGCATCTTCCGTAAGCATCGGCAGGTTTCAGGAATCCTGAATTGGG
>CM059212.1:34296775-34334275 GCA_030347435.1 Clarias fuscus
AGTGTCTGGGATATTTATTTATTTTTTAACCTTAAATGATCAAATTTGTGTATTTGTGGGAGTCAAAACAGTGTGTTTACCTCTGTGATGTCATAACATAAATGCATATAAATGACTTTGAATTGGTGTGTGTTTTTTTTTTTAACAAACCTGAGAGAACTGTGGCCCTCTCCCCCAGACCCCCCCCCCCCCCCCAAAAAAAAAAATATATATATATGAAAATAAATATAAATAAATTATGCATGTACCATTAAAGACCAGTTTCAATATTAGCTCCTGACTACACCCATATACTTTCTAACAAGTGTGCACCCTTGGGGCTTTTACACAAGACAGGCAGGATAGAGGTGCTCGACCACTGAAGCGTGAGTCACATCTGATATCATGCATGTGTATGAACTTGCCATTAAAGGGAGTGTGATTCCAGGAAATGCAGCTGGCAAACATTTAGATGGTCTTATTGGTAGAATTGAGATATTGTCTAATAATGTGCGTTGATGTGGTTTTCCGATTAAAGGGAGTCTACGATTGTTTTGTCGCAGCATCCTTCCTCTACCAGTAGGGTCTCTTTATCAATAACAATAAACCACAGCTCACGTGAGGTCGCACACCTGCGAGAAAACGAAACGGACCGTAAAGTCCATGGTTTCGATTTAGTTTAGGAGATCATTTACAACCGCTTTAAACACTACAACCTATTTACCGGAACGCTAACGCCTGTTGGAACGGATGATTACAGTATCTAACACATTCCTGTAAATTGCACTAGGACAAGGTGTAACAGGCAAAAGAAGTCAGATTAGGCGTGTTAATGGGATGAGTGTACTGTATGTGTGTGGCACTAAACTGCTGACTCTGCTCACACATGTAGAAAAGCAATGACATCACTGACATCATTAAAAAGCATTTTCATAATATCAAGACTACAAAGAAGAATGAAGGCAATGTGAACTATGAAGTCATGTCTCTTTCATGACACACACACACCTTTCCGGTCAGGTGGAAAAATGTGTCAGTGAGGCTTAATCCCCAAAACCAATCCTGAGCACCTTAAACGAAATCTTTAAAAATCTCTGAACGTACTATTAATCAACGTTAACACATATTGCATCTCATAATGTATAATAATAATAATAACAAGATGAATCATATAACTTAACCTTAAATCATAAACCTCAAGCTTAATACCTGGATTCACTCTTAATCGCTGAAATATTTGAAATATTTAGGATTAAGATGTAACCCCTTTAATCATAAACTCATAAACTTAACCTTAACTTCAAACTCCTTCCCTTTAACTTTACACTTCTACTTACTATAAATGTAAATACAGTAATACACATCTATAGTTTTTACCCTGTTCCTTAAAGTTGCCTGAACTCTAGTTTAACTCAGATATTCAGGACTAAGAGTGTTTTAACCCCTAAGTCAAAGTTTGAGGGGAAAAAAACAAAACAAATGGGAAGAAAAATTGAAAACACACCTTTAAAATGATTTGATTAATTCATTCATCTTCAGTCGCTGCTCGATCCTGGTCAGAGTTGTGATGAAGCTTATGCTAAAACACAGCACTGGGTGTAGAGAGTACACCCAGCAGTCTGTCATACAGCAACATGCACACACACTCTATACACTCATTCATACTTATTTCGGCAAATTTGTACACCTACTGGTGTGTTTTTTGGAGATGGAGTGGAGAAGGTTCTGTAGAGCGATCTCTAAGCTTTTTAAAGGCGATTTTTGTTTCTCCGCTATTACAATACGCAGTAGATTGGATCTTTGCCAATGAAAGTATTAATAATAAAACAACAGCCATGTGAGCGGTCGGTTATAAAAATGGCACATTTATTGCTACAGAATGGTCATGTACATGACTTCATTGATTAACTACAAGATGAAAACCGACAGGCAAATGGCCGAGGATGAGCTGGCTCGAAGAGAAAACTCCAGCACACAATCCGTTTACACACTGATACTAGTCTTAAAACAAGGAACAACAATAACAATGACAATAATAATTATAATTATAATATAATAAACATAATTCAAATTGAAAAAGAAAAGTAATGAATAACAAAAGTGTATGAAATTAAACAAATATAAACAAGAACACAAACATTAAAAAATTATAATAAAAGGCTTGAGGCGCACAGCCAGACATTTTGAAGAGAGAGAGAGAGAGAGAGAGAGATAAAAGTTGTAACTGTTGTATAGTTTAAACGTTTTTGAACAACTGCTCGTGTTTTTCGATGGATCCGCTTGTTCCCTCGTTTTTTTTTAACACCATTCAGCTTCGTCTGAGTAGCACAAACCAAAAAGACATTAAATAGTAAAATAAAGTGTTTTTTTTTTTCTTTTCACAAAAAAGGAATACTTCTAAGTCGGCCATTTCGGCTGGTTCTGATTCCTTTCCTTACTTCATCAGTATTTCTGTAAATATAAAAAATGATTGCCCCTGCAAAAAACAAGCCAAATATAATAGGTTAAATTTAGTCCTCATTAGTTTCTCCTCTAATAATAGTGTGTGCGAGTCTAATTTACAGCAAAATAACTCTAGAGAAAAACAAAAAACAAAGGGGAAAAAAAAAAGCCAGGCACTGGTATACGGGAAAATCTCTGCTTATTGTATTTTCTTAATGTAACTGCATCACAAGGAACAAGGTTGGGGGGAAAAAAGGCCACATTTCTTTTTTTTGTACAGTTACACATGACTTGTAATGAACATGTTTAAAATAAAACCACACAGTAATACTTCCATTACAGGTTCATTTTTGTTTGTGGTTTACACACATTTTAGTTTGTGCTTGTTCGTAATTTAATCTGTTTATTTATTAATCCCTAAAAAAATTTAAATAAAAAATAAAGAAATGTGTTTTACGTCGGACTCAAATAAAACCATCATGGAAGACATCCACAAATGTGCATATAACAAGCATCACTGTGACAAAAAAAAACAAAAATCTGAAGACAAATGGAACAGGTTTGTATTTTAGTGTTGATGCAAATGTCTGGTCATAATTTCAGAGGAATTTAAACAAACATGGAGGGACAGAAAGCGTAGGATATTTCCGTTTAGAAATCGTACAGCTGGACTGAAAGACTAATCTCACCCTGGATTAAGACGTTTCATTAACATGTAGTGAAACTACAAATACTGGCATTTTCTTTTTCCAGAGTGGATTTGGCAGTGACAAAGTGTTTTTCTAAAATAATTGTAAAAAATTAATCCAAAGCTCTTGCCCCACTGACTTTCATTATATTACTTCTTACTATAGAAAGCATATTAGAAAATAAGTGGTTTTTGGTGGCAAAAACATTTTAGTTCATTATTCTGTCAATCCAGCTTGAGCATTTGTGGCTCAGAGGTACAGCAAGCTTCTCCACCCGCCGTACAGAAGGCCTAGGATCAATTTCCGCAGTTTAACATGAACTAAATCAAATATGCACATCAGATCGTCTGTCGTGGGGTCTCCTAAATGAAAGATTGTGTCAATCTAGGTTGGGATTTTCATGAGGCCTGCATGTTTGTGTTTGGATGGGGGAGAAAGAGGAACTAGTCAGTGGAGAACACTGTGTTCGTGCTTGTTTCTTATGACAAGCTGTGTAAATGAAAAACATACAGTATGAACAAATAGAGAAACACAATCCGAAAACAATTGGAAATTCTGTGGCATAATTTTACCTTTTCCCCCTTATTTCACTAACATTTATCGTATAAAAGAAAAAGAAAAAAAAAAACCTTGTTTGATTAATTTCGTTCTCATTTCCCACATTTCCTCGAAAAATGTTCTTAAATCTTAGTGCTGTTTTAGTGTTTCTCTACTTATGATGAAACACTGCAGTGAAAATGTCAGCGTTTGAAACCACAATGTAACACACAATTGAATCTAAAGATATAAAAACAAATCAGCTGTATCAGATACAGAATTAATATTGAAAAAAAAAACTATTTTAAAGAGCTAATGTCAAACATCTGCATTGAAGCACCATGTTAAACTGACTTGAGCCAATTATTCTGTTCTTCAGTGTTTTATAAGGACTGAACTCTTGTTGATTGCTGACATGGACGGACAGCGGAGTCGATTATTTATTCATCACCTGGCCATTTAAAAAAACAAACAAACAAAAAAACCTGCTGGGTTTGAATCTAAAACCGCGTTTATTCTACCGTCTGCAGTAACCAAAATGACATAAACCCTGACTATTTACACACATCTCTTCAAAAAAGTACAATTAAACATGGCAATGTCATGATCATAGAGATTGAGACAAATATTATATACCTTTGTTTCTCCAACCTCTTGTTTTCTTTAAAAAGAAAAAAAATGCTCCCAGCAATATAAACAAAGTCTTCTTTTTTCTTTAAAAGAAACAATTTCGAAGCTTTTTGACCTCACTACAATTTCAAATGTGACACGTTTTTTCGACACACAAAGTTACTGTTACTTTTTCGCCTTTTAACAGAGAAAGAAAGAAAGAAAGTAAAAAAAAAAGAGAGAAACCGATACAATGTTTTCTCTAAACACAAAATAACAACAGTCTACATGTAAAAATATAACTTTTACGTACACAATTTCAAAATAATGGTTTGAGTTCGCGTTTGTTGCATAAAATGTACAAATGTCTGTTTCGGTAGCCAGCTGATGAGCTGGGCTCTGATCCTTTTTGTCCTGCAGAGGCTTCCGTACTGTCACACGACACATCGGATCACTATGGAGTCACGTCTCACTCTTTTTAATATGAACACTGATGCATCACAGCGCTCCAGGGGAAAGAAAAGAAGAAGAAAAAAAAAACACCCAGAAACCATTCTGCATCAATCTCTCCTTTTGAAAACAACACTTTTTATATACTGTATATATTTCTACATTTATATATATTGATTTTCTAATAGATTTTTTTTTCCAGTTTCAGTGCCTCGTGTTGATTGAAGAAGGGAAAAAAAAAAAGCAGGAGCCGCTGTTGAATCTCATACGGCTGAACACGTTTTTTCCTCCTTTTTCTTTCATTCTTTTTTTTTTTAACAGAAACCCAAAACAGACAAAGAATAAGAGATAATGTTTCTTTAAAAAATACAAAAAAGAGAGAAAGAAGAATCATTTTACACATACAAACACACATTTGTACTGAAGACTACAGCGGCTCACGGACAAGCCAATATTCATAAAAAGCAGGTAATAAGCTATAATACAATGCTCGATGACAGACGTGTCAGTGGAAACTGTGAGCTTTTGGGGACAGCGGGGGTTTAAAGTGGACTCGGGGCAGGACTAAGAAATCGCAATATATATATATATATATATATATATATATATATATATATATACACACACACATATTAACGATACTCTGTCCAGGACACGCCTTCTAATTACATACAGGCATACAGTACATTAAATACAGTTTATCCAAAAAATATGTTTTTTTTCCTTTTGACTTTTTTAAATCCCAGGCTGTAAAACACCTGACTGCATAGACCTAATGACTAACAATTCTCCCTAAGCTTGCATCCTAAAAAAAAAGGTTTCTGATAACGTCCTTCTCGCACTGTGTGATGATATGAACTCTAAAAGGCACGTTGGTACAAGTGTAGCGTGTTTAAAATTGCATTTGCTGGGGGCATGACAAGTGGGGAAGGACAGGGAGAGAGAGAGAGAGAGAGAGAGAGAGATGTGGGCGAAAAAGAAAAACAAACATCAAAAGATAAAGACTGGTTTGGTTTTGTGGATGTGGCCATTTCCGACATGTAAGGAGAGAGATTAGCATTGAAATCTGCACTATAGCATTTATCTACACTTCTGAAAAGAAAAGCATTTTCTCTGCAATACTCGCCATTCTGTATGATATAATATGTCCAATGTGCTGGAATGACCTTCGAAGTTGTTTAAAATCTCCATCTCACCTGGGAGTTTGCTGGTTAAAAAGTCATTTCTTGTCCTGCTGTACTCACACGCCTTTTAAAAACACAGTAGCATCTCCTTGAACCGCTGTGCTAGAAGTACACTTTTTTCTTTTTTTAAATGAGTGTTATTGCAAGTTTTTACACCGTTTTGTAAAATAGGACACTGTCGCTGTGGCTAACTCTCCCTCTTTTCGGGGAAACCGTAATACAAATAAATCTACTCGCTCGGAAAGAGAAAGGTGCGAGAGGATTTTTGTCCGCTGTATGAAAATCAAACAAACAAACATAAAATGCCAGTAAAACCCATGACAGCTCTTTTCCAACGTTTTACATCATGATATGTTTGAAGAACCCCCCAATCATTTGCACATATTTTAAATAAAAGAATTTATCATAAATATTTACTGTTACTTTCGTTAGAAAAAAAAAAAAAAAAAACAACACCTGGGAATGTTTAAAAGGAGAGATTTTTCCCATAGCCAATGCACATGTAAGGTTCATACGTCAAAAAAAAAAAAAAAAAAACCCATGAAGGATCAGGGAGAGGAATGAACAACATAAGGTGACTCATCAGAAATCTGATTGATTGACTGATCTGGTCAGATTTGATTGTTTAACAGACTTTCAGGTGAGGAAATGATGTCGTCAAAGGAAGTGGTCGCTCATCATTTTCATAAAGTCCGGCAGCTTTGACCTGAGGAAAAGAGAGAAAGATATTTTAATTAATGAGACTTAAACAGCTTCATTTAAGTTGTAACAAATCAACAACAAGAATAAACATCAATTATCATTTATATTTTGCTAAATAATTGTTTTGATACAAATTGCTCTGATATCATATTATTGATATCATTAAGACAAATAATTTTTATTTCTATAGAAAAAAATGTGTATCCAGTTCCAGTTCTTCTTAAAATATGTTTCACACACCATTTGCTTTATTTTTATTTTTCAAATTCATGTAAAGCCATTCAAATTGTAAATTAAATAGTAAACCAGTATTACATGCACACTCTTAATGACATGACTTGCTAATATCAGCATCTATCTAGTCACTAAAAAAATGTTTTAATTCCACACTATATAGAAAAACAGTATTGGTTATGTTATAAATGAGATTATAATGACTGGTGATAAAGTTCTTGGGTCTTGACATACTGAGGCTTCTATAATATCCTATTATATAAGGTCACTGGTAAAGTTATTATCTACACATCACTCAGATATACTGAATCTAAAACCCCAAGCTCTAAAACATTGCTTGCCAGCAGACAAAGTCCAACATTCCTGACATTAAAAAAAACTCTATCTCTAAAAGTGAGGAGTGTTCTGTCTGTTATCTTAAGTAGAGTTATCTTAACACGTAACACTGTTATCATATTCAGATGTTTAATAAAGGGTTTGTAAATTTTGTTTACAAAAAAGTGTGGGTTGCCATATATAGTGAAAAATGACAAACACATGAATAATAGGGAAACTGTAAAATTAAAAAAAAAATAATAATAATAATTATATATACATATATATGAACAAAAAAGCCAATGCAGCAAAAGAAAGTCAATGCTGGCTTTAATAGGAGAGTATCAGAACACAGCATCACAGCCCGTTGTGAACAAAGAGAGGTTGTTGATCAAGCTCCAATTTCCAAGATCTCAATTCACTCGAATGTCCAGGGGATGTGGTGGACAAGTATGTCTGATCCATGGAGGCGTCATCCCACAACCCACAGCACCCAAAGGATCTGCTGTAAATGTTTTGTTTCCAGACACCAGCGGCACAAGGGGAAGCAAAAATCTAGGTTGATATTATGTTAAGCTATAGCTGTTCTATATGTATACAGTATACACACTACTAGTCACACCTTCTAATTCGATGATCTTTCCTGATTTACTGTATGTTTCTTTCTACATTGTAAAAAGCTGAAGGCATCCACAATTTGCAATCTCAGTTGAACAGTTGATATTGAATGCTCTGCAAAGCCTTCATAATGGCTCTAATCTGAGGTGCTGTTTGTTAACTGATTTCTGAGGCTGGTAACTCTAAATGAACTTCTCTACAGCAGAGGTAAGTTTTGGTCTTGCTTTCCTGGGATGGTCTTCATGAGAGCCAGTTGCATCATGACGCTTGATGGGTTTTGAAAATGCACTTGACAATACTGTTCTTGCAGAGCAGCTGACCTTCGTGTCTTAAATTAACAACACAACAGACTTTGTCATGTATGAAATCCTCAGTGGCCGGTTGCTGTGTGTTTGCGGGTGTCTGTACAGATAGTTTCGTCACAGGTGTGTCACAGGCGTTCCTTGTATACAAATAGTATGCATCGTTATCATGTGACGTACGTAACACTAGGCAGAATAATCATCAACTTTTAAGCCATTCCATGAGCATGTCAAACACATTTCCAATGTGTGTGTGGTAGCAAGTTCTGGTCCAAATCATGTCTACGATGTGGTCTCATTGTGTTTACAGCCATGATCAGATTCATGGTGTTATGCAGACCAGATGAATGTGGTAAGTGTAAGCCACAACTAGGCCATCAATCTTTTGTTATCTAGTCATCAAACTTATTGTACAATGTAGGAGTTATGAAACATCAAATCATTTTACTGAAACCTGTCTAGATACGGTTCTAAAATATTTTTGTTTGTTTGTTTTTTTCCCCTCTTGACTATGTGTTTGTAGCACATCATAAACATTCGTCCAAAAAAATCTACCAGCAAAACCACACTGAAAATACACTTACTGCCAATCTGTTGTTAAAATGTACCCAGCGTTAAATGAGAGTGGAGGATTATATTAAACTCTATTGTTCTGATTTTTAGTGCCGTTCACAACAATGTTGTTCCAATCCACTGAATGAAACAGCCATGCTCATTTTCTCACCCTTTTGTTAAGTTATAAATCTGTTTTTTTTTTTTTTTTTTATGGAAAAAGTGGAAAACAATTTTCACTTTTTAATCCAGATGAACAATTTGCTTTGATTCAGTTTGTTTGTGGAACCAATTTGAGTTTGAGTTTTTTTTTTTTTTTCTCACTCAGGTAAGACGGTACACATGAGCAACAGCAGATTAGTGTAAAGTGAAATCTGACCATTTTAGGGAGGAGGTGTGGCTTTTTACATTTGTCCCATTGGATTGGAGGCGTCGCCCATGCTGTGGTGAGCTCCACCCATTGAGAGAGGCGGGGCATCTGAGGACACTTTCTCTTCCTCTCGCCTCTTTAGACATGCTGCTTTTGGATTCAGGTTCCTCTCTGTGGAATAACCAAACACACACACACACGATTATTTAAAGGTGTTTAGTTTTAAAGAATTTACCACTGCATGAAAAGAGCTGTATCCGGACAAATATGGTATGGAAAATCTCCGCTAAACTTTAAGTTTGCCAGATGTATGAAGCAGAGTGTTTGGAAAGGTAGAATGCAAAGGGAAATTTTGTGAAACGACCAGATACCTCATGTATGTGGATGTATATGGGAATCAGTGAAGCTTTCTAGGAGTCCTCACAGCTAGCAGTGAGAGGTGATGGCTGTGAGGTGTAAAGGCCTTTTGTATGTTAATGACTAGCAGAAAGAGGTGCTGTCCTTCTTATCATAGCCGGGTGGGGGGGGGGGGGATTGGCCATGGTGTGCCTTTGTCTCTTCAGCTTGAGGGTTTGAAGGAGAAGCAAGCTGCACACACTGCTCTTCTCAAAGAGGTTATCCAGCGTCTTCATGCATTTGAGCGCAAGTTTGATGAGAGAAGACCGCAGGAAGAGTCAAGCCATGTGCATAGAAGGGCTAAGAGCGCGCATAACGTTGGCATTGCGGTAAGTTGAGCTTTATGTTAGCTGACAATATAGTAGTAAATTATACCTTGCCAAGTTAGCCTAAACACTTAGCTGCACATCTACTTTTTGTTACTTGCATTGTTGTAGGTTTCTAGCTTATTTAACAGTTTGTCACATCAGAATTATACAATGTGGTTAAAAAATGTATGTATTAAAGCGTTTTTAATTCAACATTACAGGAGCTGTAAGCAGCCTCCATTATTCAGAAAACAACCCACATAAATACGATCCACAATCTGGGTAAGAATGTTGTTTCTTTACCTGCTATGTATGGGGTTTTCCATAATGATTTTAAATGTAATTAATGACACTACTCTCTTTCCACACAGAATAAGTTCACTTCATGATCAGGAGGTGTTGACATATCTGCTGGAGGAATTAAAGATGACTTTTGCAGATGCAGAGTGTATAAAGGGTAATCAGAAATTGTTATTATATTTATTTTCATGTCCCTTTATTTTTGTCCCTCTAATAATTTGAACTGTTACTGTCACTTATCTGATTTATTTATTAATTAATTTTTATCCAGCATGTTAAAGGAATTACTATGAGACATTGCAGAGGAAATGCTCTTTGTCTCGGCCAGGAAAGTCTCAGCTAAGAGACTCTATTAAGACAGGGGCTAAAAACCGACAAAGATGAGTAAGTGTACAAATTCATCTATATATTACGTTCGGTACTTTTCTGAGTGTTTTTAGGGATTAACGTATATGGTGTGTTTTGCAGTTGCTGGAGTCCAGGTGTAGAGTCGTTCAAACAGATGCAGAGAGAGAACTGTGGCAGACTGCAATGCTGGAGCTGATGTCTGATGAGAAGGATGCCATTGAGTGCCATGCCGTCAGCGTTTAATATCTAATGGAACCGAGCTAGAAGGACATTTATTTTGTACGTCTAACAAGCACTGGTGCATGTTTGTTTTAGTATTGCTTTTAATTTTATTGCACCTTCATAAATGCACATTTGTTCATTTTTTCCATATTTAATGTTTTTTCCCCTCATTCTTACTTTGCTTTGTACATTTATTAGTGTTTGATTTTAATTAAAAAAATTCTTATTGACTTTAATAAATCAATTCTATTGTCATTTTTTTAAAGGATGTGGGTGATGTATAGTACTGTGTGTGTGTGTGGGGGGTGGGGGGGTGGATAGGGTCTATCTACATACCTGCCCAATAACCAATCAAGTCACTAAGTTATGAGGGCTTGGGTTGGGCTAAATAAAAAGTAGTGACTGGGTAATGTACCAATAGATGTCAGGGTTTTGGGAGTGTTTTTTTTTTTAAACAACCAATCAATGTAGGGATAAAAAAAAAAACAATAGGGGAGAACAGAGTTGTGCAAAGGTGTAAAATGCAAATGGAGCTTGAGGTGTGAAGGTCTCCTAACAAAATCCTTGAGTGTATTATTTGCCATGGCAACAAATGGCTGTACCATGGAAGGATTCCTCAGCGAGATACATCCGAATTGGTATCAATCCGGGAGTATCCTAGCTTGGTGGAATTTGATGTATACGGTCAGTGGTACTTGTAGATACTTCCGAAAATCAATGCTGTATACGGGAGTTTCCTAGTACAGATACACCTCTTTTCATGCAGTGTACCCTCTGGGTATCAATGTGCCTTTTTAACAGGGCACAAAACATATCCACACGTTAAGGTGAAACAATGCCATCAAGTGGTTAATGGTAAAACTGCAGACAAGATATATTTTACATAATAATAATTGTAAAAAGAAGAGTAAGGGAAAAAAGGAAGCTTCAGATACAAAGAAAGATGAAAAAACTAACAAAAAATGTTAATTATGTAAATTAATGTAGTGTAAGATATGTAGTTTGATTTGTATAAATAAAAAAAAAAGATTGGCTTTAGTCAAAGATTAAAAAAAAAAAAAAATCCCCTGTTGTTTAGTGGTCAGGACTGGGAAATAATTTTAAAGCCAATTTGTGCGCATGTATTTGAAAGAAGCACTAAACAAATATTACATGGGATAAAAATCTAAGCAAATTATGATTAATACAATGAACAAATCATTAATAGAAATGATAAAATATTTTAACCTGCATGAAGACATAACGTTGTTAATCTCAGGTCAGGTCAACTGAGCTGAATAGATCTGAACTGTGAGAGTAGTTGAATGCTACTGACCTCGGACCTGCTGTTCGAGACTGAGAATGACAGCGACGGCCTGGTGTAGGATGAGCAGTTTGGTCTGCGGTTTATCACTCTTCAGGTGCAACTGCACCATGCGCCCGAGCTCTTTAAATGCCTCGTTAATGTCTCGTACACGCAGACGTTCTCGTGCGTTATTCGCCATCCGTCTTTCACGCTCGCGCTCGATCTTCTGCTCCGGAGTCAGATCCTCATCATCATTGTTGCTGCATGTGTGTAATAAGAAATGGCCAGAAGAGAGAGAAAGGGAAAAAAAAGGCTTCGATTGTTTATTTATCTTCGGTAAAACTGCTTCGGTAAATCAGGGTCAGGGTTGCGGTGGATCCAGAGCCTGAAGATTGGATGCCAGTCAAGTAATCAAATATTACAACAAAAAATGAAAATAATTATTTAAAACCGGTCCAATTTTAGTTGTTTGCTCATCAGAATATTTATTTAATTTACTCATCATGGTAGTGGATAATTAGTGTGGGGAGGGTCAGGGCTGAAACGTACACACAGATTATTCCCTCATTAGTCACAACATTGTTTAAATAGCACCTGTTTGAAATGCTTTTCATTCACCCCACCTGATGAACAGAAATTACATTTGTTTATTTTTTTACTGCAATGCACTGCCTTTAATCTAGTACCAGTTTTACTCTTTCAGCTCTTTTTTTACAGGGAGTGTGGCTCAGTTTGGCAAATTACCCACAATCCTCCATGCTGTTGTTATTTCCACCATATCCTGAGTCATATCGTGCCATGCCAAGTACCCAGGCTGAACTGTTACACTTTTTGCTCATGTACAATGCGAGCCTTGCTGGTACATACAGGTGGAGATCGTATAATAGTGCAGAGAGTGAGAGTGCCTGCCTCTCTTTTTCAAAATATTATCCTATTAAAAGTTTTTTGTTCCCCTGAATGAGTTCAAATTCAACTTTTTAAAAGAGATTTAATATTTTAGATACAATGTTATTTATTTATCCACTTCCTATTGCTATTTAGTTTAATCATAGATTTTGAATTTATGTTACACAGTTTGCTCCATATAAAAGATATATAAGATTTTTTTTTTTTTTTGTCTGATAGAGTCTACATTTAAACACATTAATACTGGCTTGCCTTCTAGAAAGAGAACAGAGCCATGGCAATTCATGCTGCATTTAAACACCAAATACTGCATCCTCATAGTTTCATACCAGCATAGACTAGTTCATCATTAATAAGTTACTGTTATTAGTTATCTGTCTTAGCATTACTGCAATCATTTTAATGTACGGTACTGTTGAACGATTAAGTCAAGTGTAAAGAACAACAAAATACCTCAACATGCTTGAAAAAAAAAACATTAAAAGCAAATGTAAACAATAAAAGCAAACTTCTAACTGACAATCAGGTGCATCCAGGTGAAAACCTACAAACTCCATATTACTGTAAATGTGAAGTTTATCCTGGAGGTGTTTAAGAATAATTTTGGGAATCTGTCTACACTACTCTGATGTGAGAGAGACAGCTAAAACCCGGCTCAACTCCGGGACAAACTGGGAATAACTCAGCGAGGATATTTGTGTGTGTGTGTGTGTGTGTGTGTGTATTTGTTTGAGAAAATATACTGTGTGTTGTGTAATGCTTCACAGAATAAATTTCCTAGTGCTGGTTCAATTTAAATTTTTTTGGGGGATTTTTCCCTGATTTTCTCCCTAATTTAGTCGTGTCCAATTCCTCCCCGTCACTAGGGGGCTCCCACATTAAGGCTACTACCACTCAGCCGGGAGGGCGAAGGCTCTATCACGTGGTTCCTCTGAACCACGTGACGCCAGCTGACAGCCTCTTTTTGACCTGCTCGCTCACGCTCCGTTGGGGGCGGCATAACACACTCGGAGGACAGCGCTATCCGCTCCTTCCACTAGTGTGAGCTCACAGACGCCCCTGATTGGCTGTAGAGCCGTGATTAATGTGGGAGCACTAAGTACCGCTCATCCCTCCCCTCCGAGAGAGCTCGGCCAATCAGCTCTCTCTAGACCTCCGGCTGGAAGAGGTTAGCACTTTACCACTGCGCCACTCAGAGGCCGGTTAAATTTTTAACTTTACATTTTTAAATAGTCCTTAATAAAGTGAGAAAAAAGTTTATTCAGGAGTTTGAGTCCACTACCAAAACTTGGGTTTTAGATTTGATAAACATGTAAATTTCCATGTAGGATAAAATAAATAAATAAATAAATATATTTAGATTTTTTATCTGTTATGTTTCTTGAAGATTAAGACACAGGATATTGCAATATGTTAACTTTTACTCTCTAAGCATTATTGTCCTAATTGCTTTCTGTCAATATAAATATACTGTACAGGTTGGGGCTTTTTCCAGCCAAAAAAATCTAAAACTAATGGTTTTTGATAGTGGACTTCAGTTGGCTTGTAAACACGTGACAAATTACGCATACGAATTATGATCGATTATTGACGGGTGAAATCTGAGCTTTCCATTAGTGACAGAACTTCACTCACTTCGCTTTTAGCTGTCTCGCACAACATTTAGGTCACTTCATCAAAATCCAATGAAGGAATTAAATGAAGCGAGCGCTCAACTTAACAGGCTTACATGGATCTTGACCTCTCAATAGCTTTTAGATCCTTGTCCACGTCCTCCTTCTTGATGTCTGAAGATTTGGAGTCCTGCAGGTTCTCGTCTCCCTCGTCCTCTGATTTAATGTCCGAACTCACTGAAGATGCGCTCTGGCCCTGCAGGCCACTGGAGAGCGCTGCAGAGATGGGAAGAAACATAAACAGAGAATGTTTCTCTTAAACATGGATAATGTAATGGATAATGCACTAAAATCGGGGGTTAACATGTGGCTTAATTGAATAAAGTTGTCAAAATGTAGAGTCCACCAATCATACTCTGAAATCGTATAACACCATATAACTATGATTATGCAGTAATATTGGTTATATGATTCATTACACTGACAGCAATGTCATAGTATATACTTTTTAACAACACTATACATCAAGTTTATTCAATTAATATTCTGCCACATATCCAGCAGTGCGTGTTCTCTATGGAGTATCAACTGAAGGAAATGTGATACTAATTTGAGCAAAATTCAGCATTTAAACCCATTTAAGGAATACTAGAAACGAGAATGTTTACCCACGATGACAAAATGTACACAAGGTGTATGTGAGCAAGCAATAAAAGGATGTTGATAATGTATGTATTTAGACACTATGTATTCTGTTATATGCACTTTATGCACGATCGTTCATATTAGCAAAATGTCACTATTAAATGCACATACTGTTTTGCTCAATGTGTTTTTGCTTCTGTCTGCATGTATTTGTGCGACAGATTTTCGAGAGGATCTCCAATCCCTGTGGGGTACAAAAGGCCTATAGACCTCACCCCACCCCACCCCACCCCGCCCCGCCCCTCTGAATCACACATTTTTAACTCCAGTCTAAAATAGGAACACTGCCCTCATTATTCAACATCACTGTCAGTGTCTGTGTGCATCTCACACTGGATGAGAAAAAAAAATGGAAATAAATCGAGGAAGCGAGACAGACAAGGTAGTTGATTCTGAGAGAGAGAGAGAGAGAAGGAGAGGAGATGGAGTGAGAAAGTGATTAAGACAGGGACTAGGATCTCCAGTGAAAAAACAACAAGCAAGTGAGATTTAAATAGAACATTTCAAGACTTATATGAATAATTATTTAAAAAGTGTAACACGACACTGTTCCAAATGCAATGATAAAAGGCTCTAGTTTATACTGCGCTAGATTTAATGTTTTATTTCCTTTAGGTTCCTTCAGTGGGCGCTCTACATAATCAATGCCTAATAATAAATGTTTACAAATGTTATTTAACAAAGAAAACGTCAAATTTATTTATTTATTTATTTTTGCAAGAAGGTGTTTATTTAACATAGATGGAAACTTAATAATAAACAACTTAAAAATAAATAATTATTAATATATGTTGCCTTAATAATCAGGATGTTTTGCACATGGGAGAGTGTTCAGCGTGACGGAGGCGTTCATGCGTCCCAATTCCCAACAACATGACAAGCTGTGTGTGCGTGTGTGTGTGTTTTGTTTGTTTGTTTATTTTTTCAACTTCAAGAAACAGACAAAAGTAACACTGGTAAAGAAACTACTTTTTATAGCTACTGTAACATAAGGGATACCTGGATCTAACTTGTTCTGTGGATGTTCAGTATCAATAAATGTATATATAAAATGGTTATATTATATATAATAAATGGTTCACATGTTCTTTAATTAAAAAGAAAAGAACATTAAAAAAATGTTGTCAAATTATTGTGGTGTAGGAGGAACAAAACTCTTATTTTGGGTCAGAAATAGAATATCCATCTTTCAAACAAACATCAGATTTTTTCCTCTTTATTATTTATTCCTTATATGAAGCATAATGTATGATTACTTATTGGTCACTTTCCTTATCACTCGTCTAACGTTTGCTAATAATGTTTTTAATCTTTACTCCTCATAACTCGAATTAAAACCTGAATTTGAAACTTACATTCCTGTCCTTTGACAATGTTGTACATGGTAGTGCAACAATTATAACTGACTCCGGGAGGAAATAAAGACATAAGGAGAGAGAAATGGAGACAAAGACGAGTAGGAAGGCTAGTTTGGTTCCTAACAGCTTGAGTGAGCTGATACGGAGTAGAAAAGGAGGTGAAAAAACAACAACAACAACAAATGGGTGATTATGGAGTGAAGTCCGTCTCTCTGGTCATGTGAGGCTCTAATTGATTTCTCTTCTCTACACCATGCCTGGGTGATGTGTTCTGGTTAGGACCTGCAACATTCAACCAAGAAAATGACCTCACTCGGAACCAAAGTCAACACTGGGAACTGAAACAGGCATCGGAATTGGCCGGTGAATTCCTCTCTCACGCTGAGAGGCAGGAGACTAAACTGTAGTACGCACATTGTCGAGAGCAGCCAGAGCGTGGACGCTCGGCATAAAGACAGAGACAATGCAGTAAATAACTTAATCCTTGCTGTCTCTCTCTTTTCTCAGCTTAGGCAAGAGAAGCATAAGTATATTAACATGTGCTCCAGAATCCTCCTATCGCTCTTCTTTGCCTGCTTCCCAATTCACTCAGCTATGGGGCAGAAGCAGCACATGCATGCTTTATGAGAATAGATGGATGAAAGAAAGCCCTACTTATTAAAGGGACAAAGCCAAACCACGGTGGTTTTGCAGCACTCTATTCATAAAGTGTGTGTTTTGCTAAAGCAGCAGTGTGTTATTTATGCTGCTCTCGTCTCCCTCTTTCTTATGACTCGCTGCTACGTTTACTTTTATTTTAAATTTTATTTTATAGCTCTTAACACCTCATTAAGCCCTTGGCTTGGGCCGCCGCGGCCCAAAAGCTTGCCAAGGACTTGCTATTTTTTTCTCTTAGTTTTTTTTTTTTTTTTTGAAAAAGGAAGTGTTAACTCCTTCCAACAAGGCCAAATCTCATGCCTCACTGTCTCGCTCATATATAATCAATTTAATCATCTTTTATAGATTTCCGGCTTTTTCTTTTTTCACTGGGTCATAATTACTCCTTTTCTTTGGTGAATTGGGAATAATGTATGTGTGTATGTGTGTCTGTGGTTAAATATACTACATGTTTAATGTGTTTGACTTGTGAAACCCCATGATATGTTCACTTTTCAGCTTATGTCCCACTTTAGTCGTGACTGTGTATGTATGTGTGTGTGTGTTTGTGGATATGATTCTCACCCCGGTACGGATCAGGCTGATTAAACTCTGGTGAGGTGGCAGACTGAACTGGCAGCTGAGGAACGGGCACTTGATTGGGCACAATGGAGTGAGAACTGCGCAACCCTACTCCCTCCTCACGATGAGACCCCACCTACAGAGACAGAGAGAGAGAGAGAGAGAGAGAGAGAGAGTTTTACCCAAATACCACTCAACATAAACAATATTGCAATCAACATAAATTGTGTTTATGCACTTTATATGTATATGTATAAAATGCAAATCTACCTTCAATTGATTGACCCGTTACACCAAAAAAAAACACTTGCAAAATTTCACAGCAACACTGCCCTCAAGGGGGCGCTCTACCCTTGTGTATGTTAAGGGAGACGCGCGCACACACACACACACACCAGTGACAAACACACACAGAGGAGCTGCTCAGGCAGGTAAAATCCAAAGTGATGTCCCACGATGCCGAGCAGCGCTTCACGTCCATCTGTCCTCTATCATGGCCGCCAACACAACTGACAATTATCTTAATGCCCATATGCTTAATTGTGAGCTTCCTAATTCCCTCGACACGTTCATCTGATCCGGCAGGAATTGTGATTTGGCACACGTTCCCCCCCCCATCTCTCTCTCCCTCTCTCTATCTGCTTTTGTTTTAGGGAATCTGCCATCTCTCCCTCTCTCTCTCGCTCGTGCTGTAATTCCTGTTAAGCCTTTGACAGTGAAACTCTGGGATGTCACTGGCTCGATGCAAATATCAGAAAATGTCGCCGGCTTTGCGGGGAATATAACAGAGAGGGAGCAAGATAAAGACGAGTGTTCGCTCGCTCCAAGTCTGTGTTTGTTTTTAAACCCCCCGAATGCGGCTCTTTCATCATGCCGAAAGCCCCAAATGTAAAATGGCATCCTCCTGGCTGCAGATAGAAGCGCTTGGCATACATATTTAATAAAGGGTTTTATATTTAAAAAGTAAAGTCATTTAGAATGGTGATGAGGGAGACGTTCTCCCACCGCACCTCTTCCACATGTGCTGCTGTTCATCACCAGGCAAAATGGAGGAGAGTGGGGCTTTTTGAAAGTATTTTGCTTAATATTGTACAATAAAAGGAAAAAAAAACCTCACTGGAAAACCGACCCAAATTAAAATATATATACAGTAAGAGCACTTATTCATCCTTCAATTTCTTTCTCTGACACAGTGATATTGTAGTTTATTTTATCTATAATGCACACGAATTACTTAATGTTTTAAATGTACACATCTATCAAAACAGCCTCATAGACCTGCTGTGCTCATAATAAAGATTTGGACCATTTGCAGACGTGCTGCTGTACTCCTATTAAACATTCTGACCAATCACAGGTGGGCTGCACTAACTGTAGGTGTTAAACAATGTATAAAAATGAAATCATTTCAGAAAAATAAACTTTCCATACACACTCCTCTTGAAAACTGCATGGCCTCATTCATTTTTTAAAATATTTGTTTGAATGTGTACATGTGTGTCTCCATGTGTTTTCGTGTGTGTGTGTGTGTGTGTATATGTGTGTATGTTACCAACAGTAACAAAAGATGCAGTGATTCGCACCGTCTGGAAAATAAATCATAACTTTCCTTTCTGTGGGAATTTAAGCCCTTCGAACCTTCACTTCCGCCCCCCAGCTGAGCTAATTAGTGGTTAGCCGTGACCGCCGTGGGCTGGAATGATCACACACCAACGAGCTCTTTCACACACCGTTTGTGTGCGTGAAATGAGAGATGGAGACCAGGCATCCCACTGACAGCACCTTTCAGCATGCGAGAGTACACACAAATACACACAGATGCACACACGCCCTACTATCCTTGTGAGGACCTTGCATCGACATTATTATTATTATTATTGTTATTGTTATTATTATTAATGCAGCTAGTCAATGTTATGTCTACTTCTAAATCAGTAACACATTAGTGGACCGGTCTTGCCCTGATACAACACTCCCTCCAGTAAGCCGCCCCACGGAAGACGTTATAACACATTGTAAGCACACGTTGTAAGCAGTCCTTAAACATATTATAAAGGAACGCTTGAAAATGCTTCTAAGTTTCACAAAGCATACTGGAGCCTTTATTTAACATTCTCTTTACATGGAGAAGAAAACAAGCATCCATTATTATATTGATCCGACTGAATAAGATACTATTATTGTCATACTTTTTGCGCAATATTTTTCAAGTTATCAGCCTGTTGTTCCTAACAGCACATTCATGACATTCTGTGTTTCCTAAGAGGGTTATAAAAAAAGCAATATAATTACGAGTTTAGTCTGAAGGCAATAAAATCCCTCACTTGGGCTTTAAAATAAGAATCTATGCTGGAATTCTTACGTCCTCATCTCAAAGCTTGCTGTTTTGTATTAAAAGTGATTCTGGCTATTAAAATATAATTATTAATAAAGCTAATGATACTATTGCTAAATCGAACCCAAGACTTCTCACCCTTGAAAAGCTGCTTTCAATTATTTACTTTTGTTGATTAGGGCATTTAACATTATTCTATCATTACAGTGTCACACACAGTTCATGTGTATTATTACATAGATGTTTATCTGAGAAAGCTATTAGATTCTGTGGGAAAAAAAACTTTTATAGCAAACAATAGAGGGGAAAACAGTAATGATCTTTATTTTCTCCACCTGCTTTGTCGTGATTTTAATGACTGTTACAAGGGGCGTTCAAGATACACCGGGACCTGGGAGGAAATTTCTCGGCGTGTGACTGTTTGCCATTTACAGAAGACTTCAAGCACAGTCCTCTTGTTCTCTGATGAGACTCTTGGCTGTCTTGGTATCATTATCAGTATCATAACTGGGACTGGGACTGCATGCTGGGAGTTATTGCCACATCCCTCGTACATTAAAGGAGTTCCTGTGAAGTAGGCAGTCCGTCTATGCCTCCGAAAACTGTACTGAGAAAACTTCCTACTATGATGGTATAAGTGCATTAGTGTATGGAAATAAAGGGAGTTTTTACTCTCATAACTGCGTTCTCTTATTCTGCACTCATCAAAAGTCCCGGTTTAAGACGAACACTCCATGTAGTATACTGTATGTAAGTACACTTAGATTACAGGACAGAATTTGTGCATTTTCTCAGGCTATAGCCAGCTAATCATATACGTGACTTTTTAAATCATGGATAACTCCTGAGTGACGGTTTGTGTATGTGTGTGTGTGAGAAAGAGAGAGAAAGACAGTAAACAGCTTTAACAGCTTTCAGCACCTCCAGATTATGAACAGCTGAGTTAGAACTCAATATACTGGAACAATCAGACGTCCTTTCACACGAACAATCATATATGCTTGTGGACACATTTGGTCCACCTTCGAACATCAATATTCACATTCAGTTAGAATTAATATTATTTATTTTGGTTAAAGTTTGCACAAGTTTAAACTAGTATCTTAAATTCGTAAAAATTTTGGAGCATTTTTCTGTCCATTCCTGCGCACTGTGTGTGTGTGTGTGTGTGTGTGTGTGTGTGTGTGTGTGTGTGTGTGTGTGTGTGTGTGTCTGCCTGCTATCTGTCAGTGTGTTTTCTCTCTCTTTTTCTCTCTCTCTCTCTCTCTCTCTGCTCCAGCTGCGCCCAGCTCTCAACATAGCGTTCCCATGATTTCATACACACATACACACACACACCCAATCTCTCGTTCCTTCTCCACAGCTGTTGATCTGCTCATCTCAGGAGGCAACAGGAAGAAAAAGAGGTGACTATTAGATCTAACACAGGCAACGAGCTCTGAGCGAGAGAGAGAAAGAGAGAGAGCGAGAGAACTAGAAAATGAGAAAAAGGAAATGGCAAGAGAGTGAGAGATCTGATTCGAATATGCTGCTTTTTTGCGGAATGCCACCGGTTATTCATAACACTACATATGCTTATATTTCTATACAGTGCGAGCGAGACAGAAGGATATATAAACGATATAAAAAGAAAAAAGAAAATTAAAAGGTTTTAAAGCTTTCAGATTCCTTCAGGATCTGTAGGCACAAAAAAGTACAATTGTAATGAGTGATTAGGAATTACGACCAGCTGTTTAACCTGCTTAAAACAAAAAGCTTTTCTCTCTATTACAGATTAGCTCAAAGACTATTTAAAGATTAGCACACCATACATCACCTAGCAGCTACTGCGCACTAGCTGTGTGCGTGTCTTAGGGTGTGAACTTGTGTGTAGGTTTTGCGCCTTATAATTCACCGTGGTAGCGTGCGAGGAGAAAGTTCAGGAAATCTACTGCTCTACATCCCTGGTCATGCCAATAACACGTTTGTGTGTGTGTAAGTGTGTGTGTGTGTGTGTGTGTGTGTGTGTGTGTGTGTGTGTGTGTGTGTGTGTGTGTGTGTGTTCTTTCCTAAACCCATTACTCAGGCTTTACACACAGGCACGTGAGAGAGACGTCAAGTGAAATCTAAAGCTACCCGAGTCGCCTGTACAGAAGAATTCTACATTACACTGTAGACTTGCAATGCAGCGTGCGTGTCTGCGTGTCTGTTTGTGTGTGCTATAGCATTCCTTCTCCTTAAATCGAAAGGAAAACATAAATCTTCCACCCCTGACCCCCCCCACACTCCTCTTTCGCCATCTCTCCATCATTTGAGCACCTGCTGGCTGATGACCTCAGGGTCTCCAACCATGCAGAGAAACATGAAACAGCTGTTTCTTTAGAGAGAGAGAGAGAGAGAGAGAGAGAGAGAGAGAGTGAGAGAGGAAAAGAAAACGTTATTTTTGCTGCTTGCCAAAATATTGCTTTCTCTCAATCCTGTTTTTAATGAATGCAGCTCAATTCTGTATCACGTCCTATCGGCATGGCTGCTGAAGTGTCAGTAAATATAATATATTTATTATAAACATTTAGTTTCAAATACAGGTAGCTCCTTTTTAATCTATCTTTCTGTCCCTTATATACACACACTAAGACGGCCGTTTGAGTGAATAATTATAAAATTCGGTCCACGCTGCATCAAACAGATGTAGAAGCTTATTTCGTTTGTTACATCATGAACGCAATAACTAACTGAGCTTAGACTGTATGTTTTAAACAAAAAAAAACTTTTTTTTTTTTTCCTTTATAATAATTTTTTTTTAAATAAATGTCCTGGTGTTTCTGTATTTAATGATCAGATAAATTAAGAGCAGTCTGATAAAGGTTCACCAGTGTGTTGATGTGGGTTAGAGTGGAGGGACATGAAGGGACAACACGCGCACACACACACACACACACACACACACACACACACACACACACACACACACACACACAGACAGACACACACACACACACACACACACACACACACACACACACACACACACAGCTTGATTGTGCCATAACTGAACATACTGACTCATGCTTACTGCTTCCTGTCAGGGCTCTCATACCAGGTGTGTTCAATTCACACACACAAACACACACACATACAAACAGGGAAACACTAACAAACAACTCTACTTTTTAGGTCCCTCCTGTCTAAGAGAGTGTTTGTAAAAAGGCAATGCAGTGTTTGTTTTTCTGGAATGGAGTGTGTGTATGCGTGCTTCTGAGGTAATGCTGAAGTGGACATGGAGTGCTCTCTCTCTCTCTCTCTCTCTCTCCCCCTCAGCCTTTGTTGTCAGTGCTTGCCGAAAGCTTTTATGACTTGTTTCAAGAATCAAAACCAAACTTAAATATGGGAGACATTACCAGAATCTGCCTTGATGTTCTTCTTTCAAGTCTTTTACACCCTCTCTCTCTCTCTCTTGCTCTCATTCCTTCTCTCTACTTCTTTTTCATTTGGTCTCGTCATCTGTCTTTCCATCGTCCACCATTCAATCTTGTTCTTCATTTCCCTCCCTGTCTTTGTTCATTTTTCCTTTGTTCCACCTCGCTCTGTTTGTGTCTCTGTCGTTTCCTGTATTTAGTTTTGGTCTGTTGGCCGTTAGTGATGTGCAGTGGTCACATGACGGCCACGGCTCGAGCGTCCAATCATCCTTGGGATTTACCCACAATCCTTCATGCCGAGATGTCCGAATGTCCAGGGACACAGAGTACAGAGAGTACTGGAGGAAAAATACACAGCTGATTCAAATACCAGCTCAGCAGCCAGTATGAAAATGGAAAAAATTAGCAAGAGACTTGTTGGAGGGTGGAAGGAAGGGAGGAAGGATTACAAGGGGGGAAAGATAAAAAAATAAAATTAAAAATAGGAGCAATAAAACTTTTACAGGTGGACAGATGAAAAGAAAAAGTAAAAAAAAAAGGACAAGAGAGACAGAGATAAAGAGCTTGTTTGGATTACGGAACGAGTTTCACACACATGGTACTAGTCAGGCCTTATGTTCTGCGTGCTGCCCTGGCAGTGTGTACGCTTCAGCTTTCTTTCCTTCATCCTGTCTCTAAATCTGTCCATCTTTGCCCTTCTCTCTAAAACTTTACTTTCAGAGAGACACTGATAGTGTGCGAACATTATAACATCTGATGCAGACAACCTTCTTCACCTCACAAGAGTGTGAGAGAAACAGAGAGAGACAGAGAGAGAGAGAGAGAGAACCAAAAATACTTAGTCTCTTTGAGCTGTAATTTATGATTTTGGGGAACACACACACACACACACACACACACACACACACACACACGGAGCGGTTGCGTGCTCTTACCATAAGTGAATGTCTGTTGGACGGGAGCAGGCCGGTGCCGTAGCTGGAGCTCAGGCTGCCCATGCCACCATTGTGGGTGTGTGAGTGTGAGTGTGTGTGTGAATGTGAGTGCGTGTGTGATGGCGTGATGAGGCTGTGTAGGTCACCGTGGCCGACCGCGTGCCTCTGTAGGACGTTAATTGCATCGTCCAGTCTCTCCAGACGATCCTCTATACGATTCTGCTACAGAGATCAAACGACAGAGAGAGAGAAAGAGAGAGAGAAAGAGAGAGAGAGAGAGAGAGGGTTTGCATTTCATTCTATTACGTTCAGTCTGTTTCTCATCCGGTTGTGGTTGTAAGTAAAGCTCACCGTCGTCTCACGGTACAGGAGATATAGAAATGCAGATACAGTATAAAGACAGGTGACACTTTAAAGGAAAAACAGTTAAACCGTTAGCATCCCATCATGCTCTGGGGCGTCTGAAACGCTTGTATTCTTTTTATTCCCAATTAGAAAAGGAATTGCATTCTTTCACTTAAGCTCACACATGGCTCAACTAAATGGCTTTATTACTCCACAGGGTTTAATACAATGCTGCAGCGGAGTGGACACACATGGACACAGACATGGACATGTGCGTAGGAAATCACATGGCTACATGAGGAACGGTCACCTTACTATGTGAGTGTATAATGTATACTGACAAACTCTATAGCCTTGTGGCACATATTGAAATTATTATTATTATTATTATTATTATCATTATTTTCATGCTGGGATCAGACCGAAGGATCAGCCATGAAACAGCGCCCCTGGAGCGGATAGGGGTAACGCCTTGCTCAAAGTGGGATTCAAACCCTTACCCTCTAGTGGAGACTGCAACCCGAATGCTGCACTTGAGACCGCGTGGTCCATCCTGATGTACAGAGTTTAACATTAAACCTACACTTTAGCTCGCTTGGCCGGCTTGTCATCGGTAACAATCCTGCTGTGACATTTTGTGTAATAGGAGGTGTGTGAGGTCTTACCAGTGAGTGAATTGGAGGCTCATAGTTTGGGGATGATGCTCCCTGACCATTCCTGGACCAAACAGCTGAACTTGCAGCTATATATCGGTTGAGAGAGAGAAAGAGAAAGAAAGAGCATTATTATTATTATTATTATTATTATTATTACAGACTACACAGTGATTATTTATTAATATTATGATAAATAATTGATAAATGAACATGCATGAATACTGCTTAAATCACTGTTTAGTTTAGTTTTTCCTAAAAACAAAGAAACACAAAAATTTCCTATAAACAAATAAACACAATAAAAATGACTAGAAGTTGAATTCGGTGGAGGTGTTAACCCTGACATACTGTTCGTATTCACAGTGGATACCCAGACCGCCAGAGTGATAAAAAGAGACTGGGACAGATTTTATAGGAATGGTGATGTAGTGTTTCCAGTTTCTCTGATTTGGTGTGATGACAAGGTTCTAGAGAATATTTAAGATGGCAGCAGATGATGGTAACACACATACTGACATTCTTTTCTGCATAACTTCTTGGGAACATTTATAATTGATTAAAAGTCTAATTTACTAATATACACTTATAAATATATGATAACTCTGCTGTTCTTTTCATTCTCTCACTCTCTCTCTCACATACACACATGTACACAGTAGCAGCAGGCGAATTTCGCATCTGCACTTGCAGAAAACAGTAATTGGCACAGAGGAGGGGCACAACAGCTGGATCTGAGTGTGTGTGTGTGTGTGTGTGTGTGCGTGTGTGTGAAAGAGAGAGAGAGAGAGAGAGAGAGAGAGAGATAGGAAGAGAAAGAAATCATCAGGGAGTTGCTGGGAAACAGGTCGCCATTGAGCCATCTTTCCGACCTGATGAGCGGAGCAGAAAATCTTGGCACGGAGTTTGGCGGCCATCTTGCTTGCATGCCAAATTCGACGCTGGTGCAAACATCTGCCTCTCGTTCTCTTCTTCGGTCCCTCCGTCCCGCTTTCACTCTCCTACTCATTCTTTTTCTCTTTCTTCCTCCCCGGCCCCCCTTGCCTTATTTTTCTCATTCTTCCTTTATATCATTTCCTCTGTAGTAGTTTTAACAGCACAAAACATTTCCAGCACCCCTTATTATTGCAACATTGAGAAATCACAGGAAGCAGGGGAAATGCTAACACACACTCAATCACACGCACCCCCCATGATTTCTGGGTAAATCTAACGTAGGCTGTTGTCTTAGCAACACAAAGCAAAATCAAAGGTATAAATAGTTCAAGAAGCAAATGTATAACATCTGGTAAAGTTTTTCATGAATTGATGAAGATTGGCCTAGCAGAACAAAATCGAACAAAAGAAAACAAAACAAAACATCTAAATCGCTTACTAAAAGGTGTGTAGTAAAAAATAAATAAATCAAATCCATCTGATAAAGTGCTAGTGAGGCTACCTGCACTACACACACTTACCTGTGAGTGAGGGTGGAGATCCTACTGGGGTGGAGGGGTTTGAGGAGAAACTGTTGTTGGTGTGATCAGGAGAGTAGATCTGTAATAATAAACACACACACACACACATACACACACACACACAGTAAGTTAGTATGCGTGATAATGTTAAACATTCACTACAGCCTCCTGAGGAAGATTAATCCAGGAATTAGTGAGCCATTGATTGTGTGTGTGTGTGTGTGTGTGTGTGTGTGTGTGTGTGTGTGTGTGTGTGTGTGTGCGCGCGTGTGTGTGTGTGTGTGTGTGTGTGTACATACGGGTGTACACCCCTGACCGTGAGTGCCAGTTAATTAAATCACAAGCTTTTAAATCTGTGTATTAATGTTTCAGAAGGCATGTGCTCTAAGTATTTTGCAATTTGTTTCTTCTAAAATGCTGACATTGGGTCCTTGTAAAAAGAAATGTGTAAACACACACACACACACACACACACACACACACACACACACACCAGTCACAGTGAGCAGTCTATACTTCATACGCAATACTAAACACATATTTAATGACTTATCAATTATCCAGACGCGCGCACACATACACGCACACACACATAATGTCATGTGATCACTGGCTCCTAATGTTAGCTAATGAGCTAAGAACACATACTGAGTAGTGTAGATGTAAAAATGTGAGATGAATCCGCAGTGAGATGTAAACGCCACATGACCTATAATCCATCATGCTGTATTATATCTATGGTAAGTGCACTGTGTGGATATGTGTGTGTGTGTGTGTGTGTGTGTGTGTGTATGTGTGTTTATAAATCTTACAAAGTTTTATTAACTGTAAGTATTTCAGATGATGTTTTGTGAACCTGTGAGTTACATAATGTTGATGCGTCTCATTACCGTCTCCACTGTCGCTGCACCTACACACTGTCTATATACAACACTACGCATGTACAAGCTAGCTAAGGGCGCATCACATTAGCTCACATTAGCGCCCCGGGATCGTTTCCGAGACATTGGCCTCCTCCGAAATCTGTGTGTGTGTGTGTGTGTGTGTGTGTGTGTGTAGCATGCGCCAATCTCATCCTCTGACCTACAGAGCCACAGCTGACACAGTAAGAAGGCACGAAACATATTGTTCTTTACATTTCCCTCCGAAATATCAATAATATTAGGCTTAAACCAAATGTCCGTGTTCTGTTCTTCTCCTGGGTTTAACGGTGGCTCGTAAACTAAATAGGTGCATAATGCCAGATGCTGTATAGAAGAGTGTTCTCAGAAACGATCCCTAATACGAAAAACGCCCTGAGAATGCTGAGTCTTATTTACAAAGCCTGCTTATCACTGATGATGACTTTGAAATCTTTGTGTGTGTGTTTAGTCACTCACAGAAGCCAGGGCCTTTCCTAATGCGTCTCCAGTCTGTGAGCTGCTCGCTGTTCCACTTGGTGCTCGATTTGCTTTAAAAAACAAACAAACAAACAGACAAAAGTTAGAGTGCTCCTTCCTCACCGTTATGTATGACCTACCACCTCCTGGTGTATCTGTGTAACCTGTATCATGTACAGTACAGTAGGTCAGTGTTTGGCTTTTTGTACTGGAATCCAATCGGGTACTAAACTGCTATCTCATAATTTCATTAAACCCCAGTCAGGGATCACGATCAATCAGGTTGAAAGCAATTAGGATTGCTGTGTGCTGCTTAAACCAACCACATTAAATGCTTAAACACACTGTACAGGTTAAAGGGCTTTTATTTTATTAACTTACATGGACTTTTTTCTCCTATTCTACTGTACCTTACATCATATACAGTAGTACACATGTACAAACACTTCGAAGTCGAAAAAACCCATAAAAAATCTTTAAATGTAATTAGAAACACACCTGCAGTCACTAATGTGGAACATATGAACCCCCATGCATACACACGCAAACACAAAACACGCATAACAACATAAACTAGATGCACATATCAATTTATCAAAGTTTGAGAACGCCTTATGAAGCTATTGCTGGGTTTGCATTCCAACCTAGTGAAGATTTTTACCTATAAGAATACGTTTAAGCTATATAATGAAAATTGTAAAATATCTTTACTTGCAAGAATTTCATTGCACAGTGTATCTTAATGTTGATGAACGTTAAATTTTAAAAGCTCTTCAACACATGACACGACTGACACAAAAATAATAATTCCAACATCACTATGGTGATATATCCATTGTTTCTGTGTCAGTTCCTTAAGGAATCAGGTGCATTGTGGGCGCCCGATTGTCATTCACACACCTTGAGGGAATTTGGACACGCCAATTAACCTAACTTGCATGTCGTTGGAGTGTGAGAGGAAAATGTAGAACCGGGAGGAAACCCGATGTTGCACCCACCAAGCAAGGGGAGAACATGTAAACCCCATGCACACAGACCTGAAACGGGAATCAAACCCCGACCCTAGCGGTGCAAGGCAACAAGACTGACCACTAGGCCACGTGATTGGTATACAGTACACTGAATAAAAACAGAGAACGTATTAATCATGAACGTGTAAGAGTTGAAGAATGAGAATACTCAAAGACATGTTTTGGTATAATGATAAAATAAAAAATGTGCAGCTATAGCATTTGTCTTGTTCAGTTCCTGTATTTCATGCCATACTTATATGGCATACTATATATATACTGTATATATAAACTGAGAAAATCTGATGATAACATCACAACCCGGGACTTAACTTGAAACCCACAGGGAAAAGAAAGAGGGACAGACTGAAGAACAGTTGGAGGAAAGACATCATCAAAGAGTTGGAAAGATGTGGTCTTAACTAAAACAGCATGGCAGGAAAAAGTTCAAAACAGGCCATATTGGAGAGCATTAACGGATTGCGACGTATTTGCAGCACACGGAGCTGTAAATGCAGCATTTATTTATTAGTCGTGAGACTGTTAACTGTATGCAGATCGAGCATGTAAACTTCGAAGAAGTTGCGTTTAGAGTGAAGGCCACAGTTAGTGCCTGTAGCCTTAATAACGTAATTCGTTTCAAATCCAATTACCTTCCCTGGCTGAAAATACCTCAACTCTGATCAGGATGGCTTGTAAAAGGAAATTTGGGTGTTCTGGCTCAATAAATGCTGATTGTTAGAGTGCTGTAATTCTGGCACTGCATTGCAAATCAGGATAAATAATACTGACCTGTGCTTCATTACATGCAAAAAACTATATGTGTATGTGTGTGTGTTCATTTGTCTCTGTCCATATGTGTTTGATAAAAAGTAAACATGCGTCTTTTTTCAGCCCCTTCATCCAGATGGGCAAACTTGGAATCAGTTATATTGTGGCTTGATATGACCTGATAATGAACTCTCAATCTTGACATGCTTCTTTTTTTTTTAATCTCTCTCTCTCACACACACACACACACACACATACACACACACACACACACACACACACACACACACACACTGTAAGGAGATCTAGCATTTATTGCTGATGTTGCAGGAAAAAGCAATAATGCATGAAGAAAACATTGTGAGTTTGCGAGATTGGTGAATTGGTGTTCATAAAGACCACTTCAGCACGTCCTCTTACAACAATCTGCCAAGATCCTCTAAACTCACAGCAGTAACTTAGCATAACACAACATGCAAACCTGATTAGTAATAATTTACATTTACTGACTCTCATCACACTTTACACTCCATATTTTCTCTCTTAGCCAAGAGACAGTGCAAATATTCCCCAGTCACCGCAAAACCGTTGCTTCGACTTTTACAGAACTCCTCTCGTCTGAACAGATTTTTTTTATCCGATGCATCGAGCTTTCCCTCAAATTTTATCTTCACTCTTGATCGTCAGCACAGCTCTGCCTGAGATCCCAAACATCAATGCAACTACACATACCACTGTCCATTCACTTATTCTCCAATCATAATTTTATGCTTAATATCATTTACCCATAACGCTGTCTGTTCCATTTGTGGTTGATGTGCAGGAGGCGGTGCTGTAGTGATTTGTGCCATTGTTGCGATGGAAAGTGGACATCGGAGGAAGACTGGGATTGATCTCAGCCGAAGAGTGTGATGGGTAACTCTGCGGGGAAAAAAATTATAATGTCAACAACCGATGTTAACAACTATTGCAACATCTGATCTCCAGTGATACAGTACACTGAAGGTAACATTTAGCTATTAGTTTGTTAGTAACTGCAACTTGCAATACTGATTTAATCTACAGGTGGATATGGATAGGATAAATTACGGCTAACTGAATAAAAGACAAAAAAAAATCTATAAGGAATTTACAAGGAAAATTCAAAATAAAATCAAACCACTGTAAAGTCCCAATGAAATGTAAATGCACCTGTGTAAAAGTCTTGAGACATCCCATATTTTGTCGTATTATACAATTTTTGCTTCCAAAGGGCCAGACGTTCTAATATTTATAATCTTGAGGAATAGTTCCTTCCTTCTTTATTTCAGAAGAAGGTTTTGTGTTTGTTAAGCCACGCAGTAATCCCTGAATCATTCTAAATGAATTTTTAAAATTATTATTATTAAAAATAAGCATTAACAAAAAAATGTTAAATAAAAGAAAAATCTAATTTAAGACAAGAACCAGTGAGAATCAGGTGCAGATGATGACAGATGATCAGGCCAGCGATGCTGAATGCATTCTTTTTCCATTTCTTTAATTTAATCTTCAGGATATAATTTAAATTAATGCAATATAGAAAAATAAGGGATGGCTCAAAACGTTTTACACAGCCCTGGTTATATACAGTACATACATCTTGTATGAACATTAAACATTGTTAAAGTATTTCAGTCCTTGTTAGGTAAGCATTTTTTGCTGCATAACTATACATTTCACCAGAGACAGGAACAGGTACAATACTGAACAGGGAAAAAAACTATAGTGACTGGGTGTGATACTCCAAAATAAAAAGAATCTACTACTTTTTATTTTTATTTTTATAAAATTGGTTATTCTTAAGCAAAATAAATCTATTTGCATTGAATGTGCTTATTTATACATTACATGCACTCAGCTGGTGTTACAATTTAACGCAACATATCAATAAATATACATATATGCATGTATCAACCTATTATATGCATTATGTGCAGTAAGGATTACTAAACATGTAACTAAACTGTAATAGATATGTAATACACACTGATCAGCATGTAATAAGGAATGAACAAGTGTGTAGTAGCTCACAAGTCTCTCGTGTGGGTGCAGGCCACAGTAGCTGCTGCTCTGAGGGCCATGGGAGGAATTTCCCAGCATTCCACTGTAACCTGCCTGATTCATACCACTGGAGGAGCTCCATGGGTCTGTACTGTGATGCCCATCTGACAGAGAAAGAGAGAGAGAGAGAGAGAGAGAGAGAGACAATCATGATCAGTTCCAGTAATGTGTGTGGTACTTGTACTTGTATTATTGGAGACACACCTTGAACAAAATCTTGTTTGTGTAACCCACCAGAGCTCTATGACAGCTCTATAACTTAACCCTTAAATACACACAGAACCCACTGAGGAGCACGGGAGCCTTCGTTTTATAAATGTGAGCGAAACAAAACTTTCTACACTTGGGGAAATATAAACAAAAGCAGCAACTCAATGAGTTCAGTAGCGATCAGATTAGATCATTTGTAATAATAATAAAAAAAGTTGTCTATGCTAAACTGAGAAAATGCAAATATGTAAATTTCATTACATTAATAAATTCAAAGACAAACAAATTATTCATCTTCTTGCTAAATGTGGGATCTCTAAAGTAAAATATAACATTTAATTCAATTCCATATGTCCGAGGGGTGTTCAAGTCAAACTGGGACTTTGATTGTGCAGAATAACAGGACACAATTATGCGAATAAAAACTCTCACTCTCTTTTTTATTAGCTTTAATTCTCTGTATAATCCACTACTAAAACAACGCAATTAACCTAAAGTTTCACTAGTGCTTGAACGTTTTTTTGACCGCCAGTTTCACATCTGAAACGCTGACCTCCCAGGAACTTCTTCAACGGCCCAAACATGTGGAGCGAGGTCAGGATTGTACGGGAGATGTGGCAGTAACTCCCGGCCGAGTTCCTGTAATGTGCAAGTGGCGCTGGTGATTGATGTGTGTACGGTTCCCACAGACAGGTGCGTCTCTTCTCCTCCTTGTTGACAAGTTATCTGTCAAGTTTCTAGGATCAGTCATCCTACTTGCTGAATGTTCACTTGAACCACTCTGGTATACGGCCTCCTTTAAAACTTTCGCAACGTTCAAATGTTTTATTGCGACTAAGTGTCTCATCGCCGCCCTGTGCTTGAATTCGTCTGTAAACGTCAACTGTTTTTGCGCCTTCATTCGCAAGAAATTTCCCTATTTGACTTCAATGCCTTTGTATATACTGGACGTGAGCAAGTCAGTAATGACAGCAGCGAATAAAAGCTTGAGAGGAACTCAAAAGTGTGTGATACTGGAATGTTAAACTGTGATAGTAGACCCGTACTTAAATGTGATAATCAGACGGTCAGTCTGAGGAAACTGTGTGTGTGTGTATGTGTGTGTGTGTGTGTGTGTGTGTGTGTGTGTGGGTTACCTGGCATAAAAAAGGAGGTGGGGAAGCTGCCACTGGGTGCTTTAGAGCTTGGGTACCCCGGCGAGTCTCGATTATAATCTGCCGTGCTGGCAGGCGGTGCGTATACCTACAGGAGAGAAAAAAAAAACACATACGTAGAGGCATCAGGATTTATTCAAGGTCAGAAACACATAATGTGCATCACATAATGCGAGCGCTAAATAACAAAACAACTATAAGTAACTAAAAGTAACTATATGTTTAAAAAAATAAAAGTCAGTGAAACTAGACAGCATGGTGCCATACCCCCTGCTGTATCTCTCTCTATCACACACACACACACACACACAAACACACACACTACTGCAATCTAATAAGGCTAACAATGAACAAACACCATTATAAAAAAATCCAGATAAAGAACTCACTGAAAAATACAGAAAGACACTCATAAAGTGAGAAAAAAGAGAGAATCAGTATATATGCATGAGTGTGTGTGTGTGTGTGTGTGTGTGTGTGTGTGTGTGTGTGTGTGCGTGTGTGTGTGTGCGTGCAAGTGAGTGAGGGTGTTTCAGGCTCCATGTCACACACTCCAGGGGTTAACACAAAGCATTAAGGGCTCGAGGAGTTTTATTGAAACGTAGAAACGAAAGCCCAGCTGGAGTTCTTCGTTTCCCATGAAGCACCTTGCGCACGCACGCGCACACACACACACACACACGTGCACGTGTACGCAGACGAACAGATACACATTCCGATGTCTGTGAATGACATCAGGCATTAGCTGGAGGAGAGGGGAGGGGACACACCGTGGGAGAGAGACAGTAGAATAAAGAGACTTTTGTCACGCTCATAAAAACAGGAGGATGTTGACTGACCCACTTACACAGTACATGCACTCAAATGCGCACACACACACACACACACACACACACACACACACACACACACACACACACACACACACACATGCACACATACACAATAACACTACGGAAAATCCATTTTCCATACAGGAAGGAATATAATATACTCTAACATGATTTAAATATATTTATAATGGTTTAAAAGTGAAAAGGTACTTATTGAGACCTAATAATATCAGTGTGTGCGTGTGTGGGTGTGTGTGTTTGCGTGTTTCTTCCTGTCCCGATCCTACACACCTGCACCTGTTTATGAAACTGCAAACACAAACATTGCGAGAGACAAATGGAAATAAAAAAATACACATGAGGAAAAAAAAAAGAAGAAAGAATTAAGAATGGGGCAAAGCAGAAGGTTAACTTATTTGCTGGTGTTAGTGTTTTCATCCATCTGGTCTGTGTCTAATGATACCATGCTCATTCTTTCATCCTTCCTTCACACACACACACACACGCACGCACACACACACACACACACACACACACACACGTACACACACACGCACGCACACGCACAGACACACACACAGACACACACACACACACACACACACACACACACACACACACACACACACACACACACACAGTCAGCACTTTCATTCATTAGTCTTAGTAATGTGATGTAAAGCAGGTTTTTCTCCCCCCACAGGAGCGATCAGTTTTGCAGGTCGGGAGCGACGGACACAAACCGGGCGAGTGTGAATGTAGGAAAATGTTCGAGTGGTGTTTGCGTGGCCGCGTGTGTGTGTGTGTGTGTGTGTTTTTCGGTGTCGCGGCGTGTCGTTTAGCATCAGCTCATATTCTTACTCATCACATCGTCGATGCAAAGTGCGGTGATTCATGTCGCGCTAGTTCTGTACAAACACTCAGACACACTCAGTGAGTCTGTTCAGGAACTTCCCACGCTGGTGTTCGGGATGAGAGCCATATTTGAGCGCTTGAAGGAAAGCACAGACGTGTCTCAGTCTCTCATGGACAGGACTCATGAGCGCCCGCTCAGGACTCTTGTGGGGGGGTGGGGGGGTTACAGGTCCCCCGTTGTCCTTCTGGGTTTTCTCCTTGTACTCTGGTTTCCTCTTACAATGCAAATACATTGGTGTTTCCAAATTGCCTGTAGTGTGTAAGTGTGAGAATATGTGTGTGTCAGTGCGACCCAACACTGGATAAACGGATGAGGTAATAGAGGGACGGATAGATAGATTAATAGAGTGATCTGCTAGTAGCTAATCTGGTCAAACAACTTTTACATATAATCTTAACCCACATGGAGAAAAGTACGACTGAGCTCATGCATACATGAGGGATGCCACTGTGATTGACAGGGCAGGGCTGGGCGGTGCCAACGTGTACTCTCCTGATGATAGAGTGAACGCTCTCACGTTCTGTTCATTCACTGAGTCTTCACTTGTGCTTGGTTTTTAAGGTCATCTGTTGTACAAGATTATCTCTTTAATCATCTTAAGACATTCGGCACGAGTTTACAAACTAACGAAATCAAACATGGGTATTGACTGGGGCTTAAACAAGTCAATTAGCTTCTCAGGAGGGGCGTCGCTCAAATACACGAAAACTGAAATGGTCTGTCTGGAAGAGGAGTGAAACAGGGGGAGTACTGGACATAAAATTTACACACTTTGCATGGGGTTGCAAAACAAAACAAAAAACAATTAGTTTAAGAAAGAGGAAAATATGGGACCTCTGAAGACATAAACGCAATATTATATAGCTTCAATATTATAGTCGGTTTTGACAGATGAGAAAGATCACTGATTTCACTGGTTTATTGTTAGTGAAGTCAGTGGAATCGAGATAGCTGGTGATATTTTATTAAAATTATATATATTTTTATATATATTTAAAAAAATAAATAATAATAATAATATAAAGTAATTTAGAAAGATGGATACCAAACTAAGAAGGACAACAGAGAATAGTTTCCACATTAGATTTGGTTGCTTTTAAACGCACAGTAGTCGTGATGTCAGAATAACAGCAGCAGGTTTCAGGGAAAGACAAACTGTAGTTTATAAAAGAAGGTCATAACACAACGGCTGATGTTGCATTATTGCATTAGTTATGAGTGAAACAAACAAACAAACAAAAACACTGACCCTCGTGACTAGCTAACTAGAATGAAGCGAGGTGATTAATCATTAGTTAAACAGAAAAATCCCCAGTGATCGGGAAGTGGAGTTGTCTAAATGTTCAGCGTGTGTGTGTGAACAGCAGTGAGATTCTTTCACGAGACTGAACACCTTGGAGGAAACCTTACAACCCTGAATGAAGTAACAGACTAGCTGGATGGCGGAAATCACAGATTCAGGTTACGATTGGGTTTTCCGCACAGATGTCTTCTCAAGACAAACTACCTCGCTGTACAAGTCTATATAGAAATAGAACCTTACAGGATTTTATTGTATTGTATCCTCTCTTTCCTATAAGTGCCAGTGTACGTTTCAGTCTGTGCTGCTGCAGAACTGCGGTTTCCCTCAGGATTAATAAAGATTGATCATAAATTAATGTGACACGTCTTTGAGTTGCAATTCCTCATTAATCCTAAAGGTGGTGTGCTTTACAGTATATTATTTACACATTGGCAGAATTTTGTTCAGAACTTGAACTTTGTTCAGAACTTAAACAAAATCTGACAAAAACAAGAATATTGAATCGCAAAAAATATTAAATCGTGATATGTACAGAATCGTAGAGAAATGAATCGAATAGGCACTGAGGTATCGTGATGATATCTTATCGGGTCGCCCCTGGTGATTCCCTTCTCTACAAGCTTGTCCACGGCTTTTGCTTATAGTGGGACATTAGGCTGTATAATGTTGCAGTGGAAACAAAGACAACGCACATCTGGGACACTCGCTGGAGTAGACTGGATCGGACTTGGACGTAAATCAGCTTTGACATCCAGTTTCCACACGATAAAGCCGTACATGAACTCGAAAGTCTCATGATGATATTCAATAAAATGCTTAAGATCTTACTAACTTGCTCACACACACACACACACACACATGAAACAAATGATTTTTTATCCCACTAAATTGGAGAGGAAGAGTTGTGCCTTCAACTGCCGAGAGGCTGTTTAGTATCATGACTGCTATTTCCAGCTCTCGAAGAAATGACATCATTTGCTCCGACACACACACACACACACACACACACACACACACACACACACACACACACACACACAGACAGACACACACACACACACACTGTGGAAGAGTTTGGCA